>JAWNNJ010002181.1:0-335945 GCA_035045125.1 Hypselothyrea guttata | reverse complement strand
TTAACATCGACTATATCTTTTGCAGCAACATCCGGATGTTCCAGAATGCTTTTGTCGATATATGAACTATTGGCATATAGCTTTAAGGGAAGAGAGCGTTGCGAGCGCTTTTGACGAACTTCAACGCGCAATTTCTCAATCATACTAAAAATAAGATGCGCTGTAAGCTTACAGCATGGCACAAGATGTAACACGCTCAATTTGGGACACCCCATCAGCAGACGAAGCACGCCAACATTCAGCACATTTTCCACATACTTGAGATCAATCTCCTCCAAGTTTTGCAAATTAAATAGGCCCTCGAATCCAAGCTCACTAATATCATCGATATTTGGCAACACAAGGGAACGCAGCGCATTAAGCTGGCCGATGCGACCAAGAACTTCGGGTTTAACATTATATACGCCGGATATCTTCAGATGCTGCAGCTTATCCGACGCATAGTTGATCAGATAATAGAGCAGTTTGGATACCATTTCGGTCTCACTCCAATTATAAATCTCTGAGCTCTCCACGCATAGACTCTTCAAGCTTGGCAACTTGGCAATGTGCTCCAAATCAGAGGGCGGACAATCAATAAAGATTGTAACACTCTCTAGAGCCCTACAACACTGGGCCAGGCTCTCAAAACTTCCGGAAATTTTAGCCGATCGGAACATATCCAGTTCTTTGAGATTGTTTAGTCTTTTGTACATACTGACTAGAAATTCCGGTTGCAGACGATAGCAGGATCGAAGACGCAATGTCTCAATGGATACGGGCAATAGGTTCATATATTTTCCAGTTAACTGAGAATTTTCGATAATATCCAGAGTTTTGAGTGGTAAATGTTGCAGCGACCTTATACACTCGTTGCTCAGAGGGCATTTTTTTAGAATAAGATGCTGAAGATTATCGAAATCTTTAAAGGTCCTAGACATATTCTGCGCCGTCAGCTTAGACCCAACGAGGCACAAGGATTCCAAATGAATGCAATGCTGACCCAGGAACTGATATATCCGCTGTCCATGGTGCTCTGGTATTTTGCCCTCCATCCGTTTGACATGTTCTCCAGCGAGCATAAAGAAGTCCCGCACATCCCACAGCGTCATGCTCTCCAGATCATCAAACTTTATGCTTTGCTCCAACACAGAAGCCATCTGCTCATACACTGAGCGAAAACGCGCACAAGTCCGTGCGAAATGAATGCGGTCCACCAGTGGCAGCAGTCGTACAATGTGTTCCAAGCAATGATCATTCAGTTGCATAATTGCTGGCTCCGGATTATCCGATTCTGATTCCGATTTCAGTTCCGTCTCTCCGGTACCGCCATCGGTCGACGGTTCATAGGCGTCCGGTTGGCGCCAACTGTCGCTGGGACGAACGGACACACGATGCTTGTTCACATAGTGCACCTTGCGTTGCAAAGCCCTGAAATTCAATACAATTAAATTGTGAGTACAAATATACTATAACTCTACTAATAATAATTAATGTGGGGGCGGGTTATGATTGGGATAATATCACTATTAGTTCGATACAGACTAATTTTAAAGACAATATCAATCAAAAATAAAATATTTACCTATCTACCTAATGATAATATTTGTAGGCAAAATAATTCAAAAACAACTGAGACAATATATATATCAAATTTTTTGATTTCCTCACTATATAATAATAGCTGTTATATATATGTACATACAAAATAACGTCAATATTAAAAATTTAATAAATCATAATTCTCCTATTTATGGGCCGATTTAATTGATATCTACAGAATATGACAGAATTTACGTAGATAGATTTGTGTCTTCAATTGGTCAATGTATTTTATGTATCGTCATTGTTCGCGGTAAAGGCGTGATATCAAAAATTTAAAATAACTTTGATCTGTTTATGGTATAGGCCTTTAGAAAATGACTAACGGCTGCTCTAGCTCTTATAGATGCTGAGATCGACGAGTTCAAACAGACGGACAGACATGGCTATATCAACTCAGCTTGTCATCCTGATCAAGAATATATATATTGTTTGTAGGGTTTGCCACGCCTCCTTTTGCCTGTTACATACATCCTGACAAAGTTAATAAGCCTGTATTTTCCATTTTTCAAGGAATCGAACATAGATGATGCACCCTGTACATGGAATATTATAACTTACTCGAAAGCGGCCTGAGCATCGGAAAACTCCACAAATCCCGTATTTGTTTTGATATTGCCATCTACTTGATTTAGTTTCGGAAACAGCTCAAACTCCACAACTTTGCCGTATTTCTGAAAGTACGTGCGGAGCGCGTGCGGATGTAACTGTAAATAAATATATATATATTATATTTGAGTTATAAATGGTAAATAAGCGATAAGTTATCAATTATTGCTTACCGCCTCTGGCACAATAAACATGTACAATTTCTTGACCAATATGTCATCTTCGGTATATGCCAATTTATCTTTAAAATAAAACGGCTTTTTTGCTCGCTTTTCTGGATGATGGTGATAAGGCATTTTGGAATTATCGCTGGTAGCTTCTGTGCTTGGAACTGCAATATGTAATACTCTCCAGTTGCTGTTAACGCTAAATATCAATCTTAGTTGAAATAACAATTTAATAGTAAAATCAACTTTTGCGCATTTTGCGACTGAAAATGAAAACCTAGAATGACAATGTTGCAATGCCGTACTAGTTGGCGCAATCGTTGCTAATCAATGTACGGTACTGAGTATTTCGATACAATTGTGATTTACACTCAATCGATAAAATACGCAGATATAAATACTGACTTCGAACAGATCGAATACGCATAACAGCGTGTATAATGAGAGCAATATTCCAAATGATGCAATAATCGCTGTCACGCTATCAGCTGTTCGCATGAAAACGTGAACAACAAAAAATGTGCATTTAAACGTAGACAAACAAGAAAACGCGCAAATATGTGCATTTTGAAAGCGAGCTGAAAAAATGCGATATTGCTGCATATTATCTTTTTGATTTGAAATGCGCTTTTCAGTATGTCACATTTGTAAAATAACATATAACTTTTCATCATTTATACACTGTACGTGCATACAAATGAGTAAAACTTAAAATGGTTCATTTAGAAAAATTTGATCGGCTATCTTAAATTTTGCGCTTTCATCATTTCGCTTAATTACATTTCAGCATTTTTATCTGCGAGCTATTTGCTATCATATGCACATCGAAAATGTACGCGATAAATTTCGTATCGAAATACTAGGCAAGATACGGCCATACGTTGCAGCATAATAGCGCAACTGTTATGCGCTCTTGCTTCTACACACAGAGCGTTATGGCAATATTCCTTTCGTGATGCGCTCAGTGTAAAACGTATAAAAATAAGAAATATCAATGCATTTTTATACGTACATTAAAAATGAGTACAGATTATTAATTTGTCATAATGTTGTACAGGCATAAGGAGGCGTGGTACCCAAAAGTATATATTTCTTGATCAGGTGTGACAAGCGAGTTGATTACCTTGTCTGTCTTCCGTCATGTCCGTCTGTATGAACGCGTCGATCTAGAACTATAAGGCTAGACAGCCATTTTGTCATTTTTGAAACGTGTATACAATACGCAGATCAATTTATTCACAAATTTTGGATAAGTTTTTACCGCAACAATCATTTATACATACATTAACCAATTTAAGTGATATTCAGCAACTATGAGCTATGCACTTATTTTAGTCATGGTTAAAGGTGTAACCTTACGCAGAACAAGTTTATTCCAAATTTTGGATCCAGCCCTACGCGAACAATGGCCATAAATAAATACATTGACCAATTCAACGATATCTAGCAATATATATATAGGTCGTTTGGTAATTATTTAAAGGTGTATAAAATACGTCAGAACAAGTTATTTCAATTTTTGAAGATGGCATGCACCTCCGCATAATTCTCATACATTAGATTAAGATATTTTCTAAATAAAATACGTACTAGTAAGCTGATCTTTGGACAGGTATAAACATTCGGGCGCCCACTGTCATGTTTACGGCCTACCAAGAATTTTTCAATTTGCAATATGGACAGTTTCTGCTTACGCAATGTGGTGGTATGTCGATAATTCTAGCCCCTTTTGCCAAATCCGACTTTTTCCCGCCAAATCTGGCTGTTTTTGGAAAGCATTTGTTACAAAATTTGTGTAACTGTGGCTTCATTCAAAATTAATTCAGATTTGGTTTAGATTTTCCCAATTTAAACAAAAATCTGGAATAATTATAGGTCTTATGTCATTATTTTGATCGATGTTTGCCTGTAACACGTTTAATTTAAAATTTGTATCTATTTGATTATATTATATAAATAAATTACTATATTACATGTATTTAAGAAAATATTAGAACTTTTTATGCCGTTCAACACGTATAATTTTATTACTGTGAAATTTAGATATGTATTTAGGTTTTACATATTCCGCCGATTCATGACTATGCTGTCTTAAGCTCACTGGGATTAACGAATTACAATCTATTGATTAAGATGCCATTAATGTGATGGAACTGCAGTAAAATATTAAGTAAAATGAAATTATCTCAGAATTCGGCCAGTGAGAGTTGGGCCAGCGAGAGTTCGTCTAACGAGAGTTGGGCCAGCACGAGATCAACCTTCGAGAGTTCGACCAGCAAGGAATTAAGTATATATGCGAATTTTAATGCACATATATGTACTTATTTCCAACGAGAGTTGTGCCAGCAAGAGTACGTATTCTTAATAAAAACCTCATATGTTCGATTTTGCTCGATCTACGTTTTCTTCCAGATCCAGAATATATATTCTTGTAGGGTCTGCCTCGCTCCCTTCTACCTGGTATAAAGGTTTTAACCCTGTTTTCACACATTTCATAGGCACAGGGTGTAAAAAGAAACATCGACTACGTATATGTTCGTATATTTACAAAATGTACAAATTAACAATTAAAATTTTCTAGTATTATAATGTATAGATATGCTACCAAAAGTCTTGATATTTATGCTAGAAAGTCAACAAATAGCATAATAAATGTATGTACAATGATTGCTGCCAGCAGCATTATTAAATTCCAATAAATTAATTACAAAGTGTTCAGAACTGAATTAAATGGATTTATGATGGTTTAGCTTTGATTGTTCCATGGATGAGTCGATTGTCACGATAGTATCCAGGAGTGTATGATGCCTAAATGAGAAATAGATAATTTAATATTATAATTATAGAAATAATAATAAAGTTTACTTACGATTTTCGCCTGGTGAAAGCGTTATATGTATATCCTCGCGATTCAGCATCGGCACTGCAAAAAACGATCAACAATTAAAATATATTTAATTGCAAAATCAGTAAATAAAAATAAAAACCAGACAAGGCAAATAAGCAGCGGCAACACGAACAACAAACTGTATCAACATTTAAATATAAACTTTATTTATTTAGCGACTTACAGTAATAAAAATAATAATAATAATAATAATAATAAACTTAGTACAGTGCTAGCAGTAAAACAGATAATGAGGCAATTGTACAATAATTTATATAAATAATTTGCTTTTTAACTTTGCCAAGTGTAAACAGAAAATTCAACGTTAGTTGCAATGTTTAATGTTTAGATTTCTTTCAACTGAGCAACAGGTTGCGGGAAGGGGCTGGGAGAACTATATTTAGATAGTACTTATTTATGACTTTTGTTTAGCAAACAATTTGCTTAAGCACTTGCAAACCATTTGAAATTCTATCACAGATTCAATGCGGCCAACATGCCAACATGACAACGCAGGCAGAGCCAACCCATGCATGCTGGAGAACTCTGGATCGATTAGACATACGTATAGAACGGTTAACATATTGGGAGTACAAATTAGTTCGGGGTTTTCGGTTACAAATTATTCTTTTTCGAAACAACATGAATGAGCAGCATGATGCAAACATTGTTTATCCTTTTTTCATTCATTCATTCATAGGGTTTGTTTTTAGAAATAATTCTATTCACTAACCAAAAATCTACGCAAAAGATCCATCTCTAGCCGACCGTCCATCGGAAAAGCCCGTAATCCGATGGAGCGACGTCCATATAATACATAAAAAAATATAAAAGTTTCCTTTCGCGTAAACGTCCATAAAGCTTCCACAAAAATGTCTTAAAATCATATTCATAATCGCCATTCAAAGCGATATGAAATGACTATTTTAGACAGATATCTAAGCTTTTCAAAATATCCAAAATCAATTCACTTCTTCAATATTTGCAACAGTCGAAAACTTTTTGAAATGAAGCGATTTTCGAAAGTTTAGTAAGCTTAGTTGAAATCAAACTCCTTCAATAGTAACAGTCTAAAGATTTTTGAAAGGAATTTAATATTTTAGAGCTTATTTAAAGAGTCAAAATCAATTCTATCCATTAATATTTGTAGCAGTCTGAAACTTAATGATCTAAGGTGATTATTTAAGCTTTTCTATCAATATCTGATGTGAATTGAATACTTAAGATGGATATCTCAAAAACAAACCGAACTGCAATAATTTGTACTCCCAATGCTCGATTACGGTATCCTATACAATAAGCACTAGCGTTTAGAGTTAGAGCTAAGGTATTGTTGCAGAAGCAGGCAAGCCAGTAAATGCATCGATCGATCGATCGATCACGTGTGCAATGCGAGTCCGCTGCCGGATGATGATGATGAGGGGGCAGGTGCAGCGGGCGGCGGCGCAGAGGCGTTGTTATTATCAGCTGCGCTGTGCACAATGCGTATCGTACCGGGTTGGATTCTAACATTGTCGCAGGCTTCGCAAATATTCAGTTGTGGATGATTCCGGAATGTACACAAGTTGCAGGCCCACGGCGGCTCCAGCAGCTCCTCGCTCTCGTCCACCTCCGACTCGGACAGCGACTCCTCCTCCTCCTCCGCCTGGACACGTGTCGGAGTTCTAATTGGCGTTGCAGCAGCAGCCTGTGCCGCCGCTTGAGCTTCTGCCGCACGCTGCTGTTGCAAGAACTGCTGAAACTGATAGTATTGGGCGTAGGTGGGGGGCGGCTCCTGCTGCAGCTGGAACTGCTGCTGCGGCGTGAGGCAGGCCGAGGTGGGCGCACTGCTCGGATGCTGTTGTTGCATGTACTCCAGCGCAGGTTGCAGCGTCGGCACCGACTGCAGCCGCAGCGACGTGGGCGGCGCCTGCACGCGTCTAGGGCCAACAACACGCTGGCGAGGGAATGGCTGCAGCTGTGCCTGGCTGCAACTGTTGTTGCCGGGTGCCGACAGCTGACGATTCATGGGCGTGGCAGGAGTAGGAGCAGCGGCAACGCCTGCACCAGCAGCGGCAGCAGCAGTGCCATTTAGTTGCGGATCTGTGGCAAATACAAATAGTTGTTAATAGGTGCAAGTTGGAGTATAAATCAGAGCTACCATAAAACGGTCTATTGAATTTTCGTTCATCAAAACTAAGAAAAAGTATGTACAGGGCATTCTACAGTCAGGTGTGTCCGACTGATCTGCCTGTTGCCTAGGCAAAGCATGAAAGAGGAAGGAACAAGTTTATAGGGCGTTCATTTAAAACGAATTCGGATACAAAAGACCGCCAACCGAGTTTCTTTAAAAGAAAACAAGTCAATAACTTTAAAGCTGTGGCTGCAGTAGCTTTTTGCGGTTTGCGGGGGAAGGGGGGAGGTATCCAATATCCAAAATAAACTTGATCTGCTTACTGAATAGGAGAACCTAGATCCCGAATATGGTGTCTCTAGTTCTTATAGTTGCTGAGATCTAGGTGTTCATACAGACGGACAGACGGACGGACGGACGGACGGACGGACGGACATGGCTATATCGACTCGGCTTGTCGTCCTGATCAAGAATATATATGCTTTATGGGGCGTGGCACGCCTCCTTCTGGGTGTTACATACATTTCCTCTTTGCACTAAACTAATAGACCCTTTTTACTTTTTTAAAGTAAAGGGTCTAAAAAGGGTCGCAGGTTGAGCAAAGAGCAACCTGAACCGAATCGCAGTTTTAGCGATCTTCTTGAGACTTTTGGAACCGTTTTTTGTGATTGTGAGCTCTGGTATAAATATCAGCCTTTCATACCGTTGATCATGTTGAGCAGCCGCTGGCAGTCGTCGGTTAGCTTCCTGATGTCGCGATCAAGTCTTTCGGATTCGCCGACCGGCACCGGTTCGGTCAGTATATCGATCTCCTGCTCCAGGCAGAGCAGACGCTTCTTGTTGTCCCTTAGCACATTGGCCAACTTGTCGCGTCGCGCCTTCTGACGTTCGATTGTCGCCGCATGAGCTATAAATAAGAGCAGAGAGAGAGAGGGAAAAGTTATCGATCGATCCGTTAGCAATCAAAGGCAATTTGTATATTTACTTGAATGCATATAAATCTATTTATACAGCGTTAATACCTCACATTTTATTACTCTGTTTGTTGCTAAAAATAATGATGGGGCGCATTTTTGTGCGCGTTAAAAGTTCATAAACAAATTCAAATTTAAATTTAAATATAAATTTAGTCAAAATGCGCAAACACACACGAGCAAAATCAATCTAATAATAATTTCAAATCTGTTGCTTTTTCTTCTCCCTCTGCGCGTCGTGCGATTTGAAATGGATTTTCGCATTTGAATCGAACATAGACAAACTACAGCACCAAAAAATAAAAAAAACAAAACAAAAATAGTAAAAGTTGGCAAAAAACAAAAATAAAGTGGGCATATTTTTAGACATTTTGATAGATTTCTAGCGGAAACAGCAAACAGGGCAATGGGCCAAGGGAGGATCAGACACACAGCCATAGGAGAAAGAGGAAGACTGAAAGAGCGGAATTCGACTCAACATTTGTACGTCATTTGCCAACATTTTAATTGATAAATAAACTCATTAATGGCCGGCGTTTGAGACACAATTCCAAAACTTGGCAGCGACAAATGGTTTAATTTTTTATTAATTTATAAAACTATAAACTTTAGTTAATATTAATAAAATGATAAACGATAAATGATTAGATGTTGATAAAGTAAAAAATATTTCGTTTTTATTGTATAAGCAATATTTGATTTATTTACTTTATTTAAATTTGTAAAATTATAGAATTTAATATAAATTATGGATTACATGTAGATCAAGTAAACCAATATTTTATTTACTATTTAATATTAAAAAACATATTTAAAAAAAACTGTTTTCCAATTTGTAAAAGTAAGGAGTTCAATTTAAATTTAGAGAGTGACATGTCATAATCGATAAACGATAAATTATGAAGTGTAGATGGAATTAATGAATAAATCTTGTGAATTCAATATTTTATTTATATTTTTATTAAATTAATTAAATCAAATTTTAATTGATAATTATTAAATTAAAAAGAATTATAAATTATTAAATCTAAAAATAAATAAATATTTGCAGTACTAGTATCTTGTTTATTATTATCAAAATGATGTTATAGCTTGCTATTGTACGCCAAGTCAAGCAGAATGCCTTGTATGCTCAATTTGAATTTCGAATTCGAATTTCGAAATCAAAATATTTAGCTGTAGCAATTTGCCCTGAACTTGAACGAACGCCACGTCCAAAGAGAGCGAAATGTTTGCTGTATACGTCGAATGCGATAAACTGACGTGATGTTCATGATGACCATTCAGGTTCATGATGATGGCGCTGATAATGATATAGGGGCCGACGAGTTGGCAACGCAACCAGCTGAGAACAGTTCGGGCCATTTGAGAGCAATTTTGAGGGAACGAAACAAATTCGAAATGCGAAATGTGAAATGTGAAATGAAAAATGGGCAAAGGCCAAAGCAAGCAGACAGGAGGCATTTCGATAGCGATATCTGTATAAATAGGCGCTACTGTATATATCCATCTATCTATGTGTGCTTGTGGGCTGCAAACTTTAAGAATTTGGCCGGATATCCGATCACCAGTTTCCTCAGAGGTGTAACAAAAATCACAGTTTAATTGTGTAAAAATATCTAATATTGTGAAAAATTTATAGCAATATATATTTTAATAATTTTAGAAATATCTAATAAAATATTGTAAAAACATAGTTATATAGTCTATAGTCATATATATAAAATAAATAATTAAATTATAAACTATTGATTAATATATTAAAGTTCTACAATTATTACGTCAGATAAATATTAATTGATCTCTCTAAAGCTAATGGAGTCTACTCTCAAAAAAATAGTTATTATAATGTTGTCATATACATACATATATGTAAGTGTGTAAAATATAAAAATATTTATATAACTTTAATGTACTTCAATGTTCCCTACTGCTTAAATTAACATAATTAAATAAGCAATTATTCTGATTTGTATAGCCAACAGTTCGGAGGCTTAATTGCTTAATTACTGTTTACTGAACCCTTTCGAAGTATTCCCTCTAAGAGCAGTTTCGGAACCCACTAAGCTCTTTGAGAGGTTCATAATTTCTCTCAATCGTTTTCTCCTTATGACAATAACTGAGCTCTCTCAGTCTTTTTGCAGTTGGTTTGACCCGCTTCAGCTGTTTGTTTCGCAAGCAAAAATGCATTATCTGTTTGAAAACAGCAAGTCGGATATGATTTAACACTCTTTATAACTGTAATTACAATATTATTTCCAGCTTATTCATTAAGTAAATTTGTAGCTTCCTCTTTTGTGTCGTCTTCGCTTTTTGGGGCGTAATTCAATTTGTTATCAACTGTAAACAGTGCGCGCTGATAAGAGCGCAGACTTGCATACGCGATTAGGCCACAACGGCGCACAAATATTGGCACATGTTTCAAGAAATCAAATAACCGAATGAACCAAAATATACCCTGTATATGTTATGATATATTGGACACTTATAAATGGTAATTAAAAAGTGATAAAGTTCGAATCAAAGTTATTCAACTTTATTTTTGAATCAGCATTTATTTGTTAATATTTTAAAAATATGCTCAATACATTTTCTAAATTAAATATACCCAGTTTCATATGTCCACATAGGATATATAAAAAACCCCCTTTAAAATAAAATCAAACAAAAATAAAAACTGTCACAGCAAATATGATAAGATGATATAGCAGTCAGGCGGAATATGTGAAAGAATCATTCAAAATAACTGGTAAAGTTTAAATGCAGCACCAAATATACAAAACTTTTCAGTTTCAGAAGATTACAAAATAATTGATATGCTTACAAGAAAATAAAATAAGTCTCATAATAAACAATCATCATCATTCGAATAACACTTAATATAATATACCTAACAGATCGGCTAAGACATATAATAATTATGCGAAATACTTGGAAAAACAATTTCTGCAATTCATACGAATTCTCAATTGATTATTTCATTTTAAAATTTCTATTCGGAGCCAACAAGCAGCGCATTGTGTCTGCCCTTATCACATCAATTTTAATCTGCGTAAAGATTGTTGAAACTGATAAGCTCGGCCTATCAATGCCAGTACAACTTTGGGGCATTCAATTGTGTTTAACGGTTTATCGATTTTCTATATGTACATATAGATGTATAGAGACCAAAGCAAAGTATAGCCGCTATACCAGAGACGGAATTATTGTGATGTTTATACTGCGTACGTTTCTATATGCTATTTTCATAGCGTGACCAAGCAATAAAAACAGATGAGCTGATAGCGAAGAGAGCGTTATCACTCGACTCTAGATCCCTCTCTGTGCTTGCCAAACTGTGTCTGTGTGCCCCTAAAACTGTAGTCTATTTGTCAACCCATTTTCTTGCTTCCCTACTGCAGCCCTCCCTATCTGTGGTCTTTTATGATCTCTTCCACTTCTCATTGTTCCCTTGCCAATCTCGAGAGAGATTTCTTAAAATTCGCTGCTTTATTTGTTATATCAGTAAAAATATCGAAAAATTTTTATTTATCAATATATTAATAATTTATCAGTTGTCTGGGTAGAAAACAAAATCCTAATTCAACCTAAAACTCACAAGACTTTTTGCTTCTCGTTAGTATTCTAATTATCGATCCCATTAATGAATACCTCGATACATTTTTAGCCAGAACTATTTATTAAACCAATACCGATAAAAATTATGTTATCGATTTTTTAATATATCATTATATATTGAACATAACTAGCAAAATTTCGTTAATATTGATATATTTGACATCCCTACACTCAGAGAAAACCTAGAATTTTTCTTAAACTTTAAACTTTAGAGCAAAAAATGTAAAAATCATGCAAAATTTGATTGATTTACCATTTTTAATGGGTACAGCGTATTACAAAAATGATTTGAGAACCAAAGAAATTCTAAAACAAACTTGAATGCACTAAAAATAGGTGAAACGTAGTTAGAATCAAGGTAAACACCCGAATAATACGACTTTTAATACGTTTCTAATTGATTTATAAACAAATGAGCATGAATTTAAGTAGATGGAAGTTTTGAAACAAACTGGAATGCAATTAAACTAGGAAAAACTTTGTTAAAATAAGGGAATTCTGAATTAAGTAAATTTAATTCACTTTTCTTTTTTCGAGTGTACTGACCTTCTCGATCGCATTCCGCGACCACGCCCTCATAGAGGGGCATGTGCGTTACGCTGGGACTGTTGTCGGCGCTGTTGCTGCTGTTGTGCAGATGATTGTGGCTGTAGTTGGAGGCGACCTTGTGATTCTGCGCCTGCGTCGGATACGGAAATACTTCCGGCATGGCTCTGGCTGCTTGAAGTTGCTGCTGTTGCTGCTGCTGCTGTTGTTGTTGTAGTAATAGTAGTTGTTGCTGTTGCTGCTCCTGTATTGCTGCTGCTGCTGCTGCTGGAGGCGTGGGGCCATCTGCTGCGAGCAGCGGGGGCGGCGGGCAGGGGGGATAGACGGGGCCCTGGGGACGCACGCAGCCGGCGCTGAAGACGCTGCCCTCGTCGGTGACCGTCAGCTGGAAGCTCTTCTGGGTGCCACGTCGGGCATCGAAGCTGCTGCTGGAGTAGGTGATGCCGCTGCTGCCGTTGCCGCTGGCCGCTGGTCCGGCCGTAATGTCAATGGTCGAGGGCGCTGCCACGCCCACGTTGCCAATAAGCTGGGACTGCGGCTGACGCAGTGTGAGATTCAGTGAGGTGAAACTCTTGCGTCCGCTGCTCGGCGTGCTGCCACCGGAGCCCGGCGATTGTGGCAAGGTGGGCGATGACGTCGACGATGTTGTTGTTGTTGTTGTTGTTGTTGGGTTGGCAAAGGCGTTGCTCAGAAAATCGCGACCATATGGCGGCTCCGGCTGCAGCGTTATGACTGAACGATGCCGTACGGGAGAGCGCAACTGCGCACTTGTTGGCGCTGCCGGCGTCGCTGCTGACGTCGCTGCCGCCGTCGCAGTCGCCGTCGCAGTCGTTGGCGATGATAAGGAAACGCTGAGCGACAGCTCCGATTCGCTGGAGCTGAGCGGGCTGGTGAGACAAGAGGAATCATTGGAGAAACTGCTCGCTGGCTTGGCTCTCAGCTGCGGCGGCAGCGGCGGCGCACGACGCAGCGGCTTAAACTGCGCAGTCGGCGTCAGCTGCTGCGGCTGCGGTTGCTGCTGCTGCTGTTGCTGCTGTCGCTGTTGTATCTTCTGCTGCAGCTGCGAGTTGAGCTGACGCTGCAGATTCAAGGTGGTGGGTCGTGGGCGTGGCGCCGCTGACACGCCCGTGGGCGGCTGCGTGGGCGCGGCACGCGATGGCTTCAGCGGCGTCGGTGGCTTAAAGGGACGTTGCTGCTGCTGTTGCTGCAACACCTTGGCCGGATAGGATTGTGCGGGCATGGGATGCAGTATGAGCTCCTTTTTTAGCATCTGTATGCAGTTGTCGCGCTGATGGCAATTCTCATTGACGCACTGCGTGACGAGGGCGTCGGGCAGCGTGGGAAATTCCTGCTTCATCTCATGGAACAGATGCATAATACTAATGTTGCTGCATTGGCAGCTTGGCTTTGCTCTGGCGCCCGTTGCCAGCTGCTCATCTCTGCTGCCAATGTTGTTGTTGCTGGCGTGCAGCAACTGTTGCTGCTGCTGATCCTCGTCGGCGTTGAGCAATGCCTTGAACTGAAAATGTTGCTGCAGTGCCTCCGAAATGCTGTGCGTATTATTATTGTTGCTGTTATTTGCTGCTTGTTGCTGCTGTTGTTGCTGCTGTTGCTGCTGTTGCTGCTGTTGCTGTTGCTGCTGTTGCTGTTGCTGCTGTTGTTGATGGTTGGTATTGCCATTTAATTGGAAATTAGTTGCTCCGGGCGGCATTGGTGGTGTAGCCGCCATTTTAGGCCATCATTTGTCACAGCTGTAGGCCTGCAAAGGTACAAAAAGAAGCACACTCAGAAAAATAATGCATGATTCGTTCTTAAATTCATCTGAAATTAAGCTTGTTTGGTTCTAGAATTCAAGTATAAATGGAAATAAAACCGTGATTAAATGCAGAATAATTAAAATTGAAATTATATTCGTATCCCAATTTAATCTTAAAAGTTAAGATTAAATAAAGTAAATAGAACAGCAGGACGGAGTAGATCAGTACTTCGGAAGGCTAAAATCGGACGCAATCTAGATTAGAAGATAAAATTATCTGCACCATATCTTCGCTGTTTCTTATCCAAACGTAATACAGTTCACAGCATCGAAAGAGAATGCCATAGGCTACGTAGCACTTGCCAAATTAACGGGGGATGGAAGGAAGATATCAAAAATCTAAAACAAACTTGTTCCTCTACGTACAGCACAGGAGAACCTGTAAGCTAAATATGAAGTGTTTAGCTCTTATAGTTTGTGACATCTAGGTGTTTATATGGACGGACAGACGAACAGTGCTATATCGACTCAGCTAGTCATCCTTTTTTTCATCTAACACGCCTCCTTCTGCCAATTATACACATTTTTTTCCGTTTTTTTAAATGCAAATAATAATTAAATTAAGTACGTATCGTATTTATTTAAATCTCAAAAGTTAATGAAAGCAGTAATAGGAATTTAATAAAAGCGCCTTTTTGAAGAATTTCGTTCTTCGATCAAGAATTTTCTGGTTTATTAAACTTTGGGCTGCGCAAATGATTGAATCATGTACGAAAACCCTCAGTTTTTCTCTCAGTGCAACGACTTAGTGCAATTTCATCAGAGTTTTCTTTCTGTAACTAATTGGATTGGCGCAAATGCTGTTATGGCACTGTACTCAAGCTCATTAGTTCATAGCTAGATTTAGCACAGCGACTAAGTTTAACCAAATGGCAGAAAGTAAGCGTATGGAAGAGTCGAGGCAAGCAACAAGCAACAAACAACAAACCCAATGAGCGAAAGTGTTTAAAAATACAATCATGACACAATTGCTCTCTTCTGCATATTGGCATAAAAAACAAATTCACACAATACACATAAAAAACAGAATGGCAGACTGTAGCTGCTGCTACCTAGGCCAGTGTCAAGGATGACATAGATTAATGGAAATAACGCAGACGAGACTACAACAAATACATCGAATTAGCAATACGTATTGGAAAAGTATTGGCATTTTTATGCATGTCCGAAAGCCAACAACTTGTGCAATATTTCTGAAATGATATAATCCATTTCATTTCACTAAAATAAAATGCATTTTATTTATGCGTAGTTGGACTGGATAATTTATTAGAATACATAATTTTATCTGAAGTTAGAATCAAATAAATAAATATACAATATAATCCCATTAATTGGTATCAACCAGTCTGTTCAACTTTTTCTGGTTCTAACTCTCGTTGGCCTGGCTCTCGCTGGCCGAACTCCTGCTGACAAAACTCTCGCTGGTCGACTCCCGTTGACTGAACTATTACTCGCCGAAATCTCACTGGATCAACTCTCGCTAGCCCAACTCTCGCTAGTCCAACTCTCGCTGGCGCAACTCTCGCTGGCACAACTCTCGCTAGGCCAACTCTCGCTGCTTGAACTGTGGCTGACCGAACTGTCGCTGGTCGAACTCTAGCTGGCCGAACAAAAAACAATTTTTTTTATTTCACTTCCCACAACAACAACACGAAAGAAAAACTTAGAGAGTTGCGGACTTAAATTAAAATTAAATTTATTTATCTTGCAGTTTTAACTTACATTTTGATGTGCTTCGAACAAATTTCAACAAATTAAATTAAAGATGCTGAGTGAAAAATGCTTTATTATTTTAATTAATTTTAATTAATTATTTTAATTTGCTTTTTTTTTAATTTATTATTATAATTTCGATTTTATCAAACGATTTGGATTTTTTCTTTATTAAAATTAAACCGTATATTATTTGCAATAGTTATTTATTATTATTATTGTGATCATTTCACACTATATTTTTTTAATTTTGTGTTTATTTTGTTGTTTATTTTATATTGTTTATCAACAGTTTAAAGATGCAAAATTATAAACACAAGTTGTTTAACAATTTTCATTCGACATGTGCATTTTAAACAAATCAAAATTTTGTCAGTTTAAAAAATGTGGTTTTTAAAAATGTTTTCATTATATTACTCAAATTAATTTTACTTTATGTTCACTTTAGTTTATTTGGTTGCTAAACGCTTAGCAAACATTTACTAACAATTAGAGCTGATAAAATCATTTATCACGCAGTTTCTGTGAAAGAATTCTCGCAAGTCTTTTGTTGAACGCGTTCGAACGCCTTAAATGCCAGCGATAAACTGAAAAGCGAATTTCGAAAAGCAATTTTCGAGAGCTCGGCCAAAAATGAAATGCTAAACATTCGTGGATGTGATGTGTGTCTGCGTATATTCATAATTATGGCAAGTGAATGCAATCGAATAACATAACAATTTGTAATTTCCCCTTTGAGAACTCGCCTAATGCCAGGCATAAATAAGAATATAACAGAAAACTGAAAAAATAAAGCATAATAATAAATATTATTTATGCAAACGTAGAAAGTAAACTCTTTTTATTACGCTCTAGATTAAATCCCTTTCAAGTAGCATAAACTGCAACGAATCAATTAAATCATTCAATATTTTTAAAACCAAGCCAAAAGTAAAAGAATAACATCTCTATATTTTTGCATTTATTTTCTCAGCAGAACTGATCTCTCTCTTTCTCTCTCTCTGTTCTCTCTGTCTCTCAGCTCTTTTTAGCTCTTGTTCTTTTAAATGTATCTTAAAAATAAACTTTCGTGTGGGCGTTGCACAAAAGCATCGAAAATTGAATGAAATATTTTAATGTAAAGGAAAATAAAACAAAATCAAATGACAAGCAAAAAGAAAGCGAGAAAACCCAATGCGAAAAACAAAATGAAAAGCAAATTCAAATATTATGCTGAGGTGCAAAAGCCGAAGCAGAATGAAATTCATTAAACAAAAAATGCCATCAGAAATGTCTCGAAGCATATATTAAATGCTATACACTATAGAATCTAAATGAGAATTAATCGCAGGATTATATGGAAATTTATTTGATAAGTATTAGGCATGTCATTGGCGAATCAATGAAATGTTGAGGGATTTTCACACCTCACACCTGAGCTCACCGCATAATCGACAACTACTGACAGTATTAATAAAAACAAATAATAAACTCTGATGGGGAACACATAAAAAGTAGATATATACCTATATACATACAAGTCGCGTAATAAAAAGCAAACATTTATGCACAAAAAACGCATTAATTATAAAGTATTGGCATTAAATTTTCGATGCCACATTTAGCATGGCGCCATTAAAATGGCCACAGGCATAAATAATATTTATAATCGTATCTATCTCTGCCTATATGCACAGATCCCACAGATATCGCACAGACATATGCATCAAATACGAATTTTCTTTTATATTTTAGCGCAAATTTGTTGCCTCTGCCTTTGCCTTTATTCCAGAATTTTGTTTATTTGAAAGTCTGCGCTAGAGGCACACATGATAACAACATTCCGTAAAACGCAGGAAAATTGAGAAAAACTCAAAATTAAGCAGCAATTCAAATACAACAACTACAAGCAACAATTTCACAGCTAAAATTATGAACAATTTCTTTCGTCGTTCTTTTATTTCCAATAAAATTCCGCCAAAGTTCTCGGGGAATATTACTTATTAATGCCATGGGCATGGACGCAAAAACTATTCCAAAATACAGCTAGAAAATTGTGTTGAAAACGAAATACCCTGTTTTATTTTGCTATATATTTGTTTAGATTATTTTAGATATATTTTGGATATATTTTATAAGATTTAGTATAAATAAATGTTTAGCTTAGCAAATGCTTGACTTTCTTTTAATTGGATTTAATTTTTTTTATTTTTTTTTATTTTTTTTTTAATTTTTGTTTCAATTTGCAATAAATAAATAAATAATTTAAATTAAAATATATATTTGTATTATTTTTGAATTAAAACTATTATCTGTTGTAATTTAGATTCGAATAAATGCGTATCGCTGTGGAACGCTTAATTATGTTGATTCTGGTTCGATTTAGATTCGGATTCAAGCTAAAAATGTTAGAAACTCTGATTTTGGAAGCGGTTTGCCCTGGTTTACATACATATATAAATATAATTAATTACAATCGCAAGTACCAAACATACCCTGGAAAATGTATTTTAAAAAATCTAAACATTATTTTCCAAAGCAGGGAAAACTCTTGTCGATTGAGAAGCGAGCAACGCCTGCAGTAATGAAAATTGATTTTCTTTTATTTTTTTTCCGTTTGGTATGCCTTGTGCCTATATCATCTTATAGCGAGGGTGAGCAGCAGACAATCAACGAACGGCTGCAGACGTAAACGACCTTCACAATTAGCATTATAGATATACAAACAGACACATATCTACATATATACTTATATATATATATTTATGTATGTTTGTGCATGCAGCAGATATACGAGATGTGCACGAGTTTTCGTCTCGCAAAGGCAAAGGAAATCGACGTCAAAAATGTTGCTGGCAGAAACTGAGAGTATTTGTGAGTATAATGTAAATGTTCTGTATTTAGTATGTGCATTTTTACAGGTATCAATCAATCAATACATCTATATAAATATATGTAAACAGCTATATATATGTATATAGTTCTTATAGATTTTATGTAGAGTACAAACAACAACAAAATATTCGCAGCAGCAAAGTGGAAAAAGGAAAAACTTTACAATGTAATCGAATTTATGGCAAACACTTGCAGATATATACAGATAGTTATCCCAATAGTACGATATATATATTCACGATTTATGGCTCTGACGTATTGCCGCAGGTAGCAACTGTACGAAACGGATATTCTTGTAAATTGTACGGCAAAAAATTTCCATTCATTAAAATGCTTAAGAGCAGAGCAACAAAAACAATAACAACAAAAAAACACTGACGATGCTATATATAAATAAAAACAAACATAAATGCGCTATTGGGTTTTCCATGCATTCGAATTGGAAATTTTTAAATTGTTTACATCAAATGCTGTTTTTCTTACAAATTACTAAAGGGTCTCTTATGCCTGAGGAAAACAATACATTGCTCTCATATTGTATTTTCTAATATTATGTGCAAGTTTGTTAAACATAAAGTTAAGCTTGCTGTGATATACTTTCGAAATATTGCCTGATTTATGGTTCGAATTTTACTATGGAGTGAGAGTTAGGCCAGCGGGAGTTCGGATAGCGGGAGTTTGGCCAGCGAGAGTTCGGCCAGCAAGAGTTCGGCCAGCAAGAGTTCGGCCAGCGGGAATTCGACCAACGGAAGTTGGCTCAGTGAGAACTGGGCCATCAAGAGTTGGGCCAACAAAAATTGGTCAAGTAAGAGTTGGGCAGCGAGAGTTGGGCCAGTTCGGCCTGCGATAGTAGGATTTTAAGCTAAATTTTTAGACCCTTTACTTTAAAAAAGTAAAAAGGGTCTATTAGTTTAGTGCAAAGAGGAAATGTGTGTAACACCCAGAAGGAGGCGTGGCAGACCCCACAAAGTATATATATTCTTGATCAGGACGACAAGTCGAGTCGATATAGCCATGTCCGTCTGTCTGTCTGTCTGTCTGTCTGTCCGTCTGTATGAACACCTAGATCTCAGCAACTATAAGAGCTAGAGACACCATATTTGGGATTTAGGTTCTCCTTATCAGTAAGCAGCACGAGTTTGTTTTAGATTTTGGATACCTCCCCCCTTCCCCCGCAAACCGCAAAAAGCTACTGCAGCCACAGCTTTAAAGATATTGATTGTAATTTGGTACGTAACTAGCTTATGACAAACTCTATTGACCCTGTGAATTTCGTTTAAATCGGAAACAGCGAAAATATTGAATGGACAATTTGCCGCACTTGGCAGAGGGGGGGTGGTGTGCCTTGCATACGCGGGTAGCTTAGTGTGTGTGCGCCTGATTGTGTTTGTTTGTACATATATATACTCAAAGTAAAGGGTCTTCTACGGTCGGTTACGTCCGACTGTAGCCTCCGTCCCACTGATCTGCCCCGTCCCTCTATTTTTTTTGTATTTCTCTTATGTGCACTCTATAAAAGAAAAATGTATATTAAACTGTTGCAATCTGCAGCTTTTAGATTTGCTTTAATTACCCCATATCTTCCCCATTCCTTTAATGTTAACTGATGATATGATATCGTGTGATAATCATTAAACAAACATTAAACCATACCAAATGGAGGGAACAAAGCTCGTGATTACGTTTGTTTTATATGATTGATATTTCTAAGTTTATACATTTATCAATTCAGTTATTTTCACATATATTTTGAAAGCTTGCGAGCTTATCAGGTGAAAAATGCTGCTTATCGATAGTGTGGAATCGTTTAACGACCCACTAAAACAACATTTCAAGTTAAGAGTTATTTTTGGTAGTTTTGTAATCGACATTAGGGCTGTATAAACGTGATATGTGTGTATTGATTACCGTACTGTCTGTCAGCCTGTGAAGGCCGACTATTTGAAGTATCAATGCATTGACCGGAAATCTCATTGTCTGCTCTGTCAAAAAATATAAATAAATAAATAAAAAATAAATAAATGTTGAAGCAAAAATAAATGCCAAACATACTACATATTTGGCGGATATATGCCATTTAGAGCTGCACGTACGTTCCGACACTCAACTTTTTGAAACAGAAAACATACGGTTGCCGCCGCAGAAAATGCGTAGAAAACTAGAAAGAAAACCAGTAAGGATGGAACCGCTCAGTCGGACGCCACCGACTTTAAAATACCCTGCACTCCATATTTTAAATATATTGTTTTTAAATATTTATAAAATATCATAAAAAGCGCAGAAACAGCGCTTCTTCTTAATTTATTGAAGAATATTTCTTAAATATTTGTTTCTTTAATAACTTCTATGTTTATTATCCGATTTCAATGTGCTTTGCAGGATAGCTAATTGTAATAGTAGAGAGTATATATTGTGGATAACAAGCTTAAATGTTTAGTATAAGGCTTGTTATTCGGTTAGGACGTACATCCAATATTTGAAATAAATTTGACTGTACTAAATCAACTCGGCTCGTCCACCTGATCAAGAATATATATACTTTGATCAAGAAATTATGTATATACTTTTCTTCTGCTTATTACATACATTTGCACAAAGCTATTAACCCAGTTTTTACCCTTTTTAGATAGGTACAGTGTATAATAACGGAATAACTGGGCTCTGTTCCCGATAGTACAACAACATGGAAAACAACTTTCACTTCGTGTAGGGAATCGACAAAAAACAGATAGAAACAAGAAGGAAAAAAAAAAGAAAAGAGATGAATTGAAACAAAATAGAATAAAAGAAAGGAAAACGTATAAGCATTAACTGAAATATTATAAATCAAATGCAAAGACATGAAATGGAATGGAAACAACACGCAAAAATGGAACGAAAAATAATTTAATTTTATTTGATATTTTTGTCGGATTTTCTTCGTGTTTGCTCTTCTGTTATTGTTGTTGTTTCTGCTTCTGCTTCTGCTTCTGCTTGCCAATAATTTGAAGAGGCGTTTTGCGGAATTTTCTGCAGACGTCAGGCCTTCACTGACGTCATTGGCGCAAATTTCGAATTGGAAACAACACAAAACGAAGAAGAAGCAGCATAGATCATCTCCCCTGTTCTACGCTCGTTCGGAAAATAAATTCAAAACAAAAACCACGATACAGTGTATGTGCGATAGATTTTACATTTTACCCCATAGGCGCTTTTAATTTTTATTTTTATTTAATTTAGTTAGGAGTTGATATCGATAATCATTTCTGATAACATTTTCAAACTGAACAAAAGAAAGCAGCAAAGATGATTATTTTTTTCCGTTTAATATAATTAAAATAATATAATACCTTAAATTACAACGTTTATTTATATTATTTGATATATTATTTATTTATAATATTGTAAACCTCTCCCATTTTCAATGGGTATAGGGTATAAAAATAATATAATATCTTATAATACAAAGTTTATTTATTTATTTATATTATTTTATATATTATTTATTTATAATATTCTTAAACTCTTGAACGAATTGTTGTTGGTAGAACTAACGCAGCCTAACCCTCACTGGCCGAATTCTCGCTGGCCGAACTCTCACTGAACCAACTCCAAATGGCTGAAATATCGTTGGCCGAACTCTCGTTGGACAAACTTTCCTTGGCCGTACTCTCACTAGCCCAACTATTTATGTCAAACTCTTGCTGGCTCAAATCTGACTGGCCGAACTCTCGTTGGACGAACTTCCCTTGGCCGAACTCTCATTGCCCGAATTCTCTAGCTCTCCAATTTTTGCAGACCGATAACAAATTAATCAGGACAAAGAACTTTATATAGTATATAGATTTATGCCAAATGCTGGACAATATCGATAACAATTTCAAGTTCAACATCAAGTTTTGGCGGGAAGGGAATAAAATAAATTTAATTAAATTGTTGAATGAAATAAATCTTGTTATTTTACTATGATGTATTTTATGTATTATATTTGTATCTGCTTGTCTATTCATAATTTATTATTATTTATTATTATTTCGTGGTCTTTGCCTCTTTAGAAATGTGGATATGTGGATATAATCAAAAAGCAGAGTCCAAGCCAACAGCAAACAAAATTAATAACAACTTTTCGGGTTATATTTAGACGCGGTTCAGTTGGGCGTGAAAAAATAAATAAGTGACAAGCAGTCAAAGGATAGCAGGCGGGGAGGGGGGTTGGCAGTGGCGGGGGGTTACCCTTATCGCCATAGCCTGGGAAATGCTTTTGGTGCTTGGCGACAGTTTTATTTTATTTATGTTTTTTTTTTTCGCTTTAGCTTTCAACTTTTTTTCGGCAATTAGAATTATATTCCACTGATAAGTGAAGTGGCATTATGGTGAAGCCAGACGAGTTGAAATTGTTTAGCACAAGTTCAAACTATCAGCTATAATCGCTCGCCTTATACGATTTGTATGTAGTATATGAATATATATAGATATGCAGGGAAATTCCCGCAATAACAACAACACGAGCGACAGCAACAAAGGCATATACGAGAGATCACGCATCACACAACCGCAGATATATAATAAACAAAGACGTATAAAGCTAAGAAAAAAATACAAAATACAAATAAAATTAACAACAACTACAGCGAAACGTGTATATATAGAACTGTGCATAACTGCGAAAGGGTTTACACGATGTATTTATTAGATTATTCGATTAATACGATTCGATTTTAATTGGTTTAATTGTATGGCTGATGTGCTAATTACAGTTGGGTCGTATTTAACTGCATTTCTTTTAAATTAATTAATTTACTTTTATTTAATAAATCATGCAAATTCAAACATTTACTGAAATATTATAATAAACGAGCTTTTTTATTTAAATATTTTAATTTATGCTTCATTGTTAAAAGATAAATTTGAAAAACAAAATAACAGTTGATGTAAATATATATGATTAATAGAATTTTTACCATCATTTTTTTACTTTAACAACAATTTAACGATTTTCTGGCTAGATCTGGTTAATTAAAGTGGGCAATTTCCGTTTGGAGTCATGCTTATCGCTTGGTTTAGGACCATCACTGATTGCGTCTGACAAGAGCGCCACCTGTCGGCCAAACTAAGCCGCAAAACAGCGACGCTCATTGATAAAAACTGTGTTAAAATCCCTAAAAGCACCCACAATCGCACCTAGAAAATCAATATTTGCACTTTTAGATTAGAAATTACGAGGAAAACGTATATACGTACATACATAATTATGTATTTATATGTATTCAAATATTATTCTAAGAAATAAGGCCATGGCAGCGTCCAGCGTTGCCACTTCATTTAGCGGGTTTTTTAAATTATATTTATGTTTATGATAAGATAAATCGAAAATATATATATTTCTGTTCATTTATTTAATTATATTTAATCATATTTATGTACATGTACATTTTTATGAATTTTTATTTAATTGTTTATTTTTATATTTTATTTTATGTTGCACATCTAGGCACACATATTACTTAATTGTTATATATTTATATTATTTTATTTTATATATATTAATTAATTATTATGCATTTAAAAAAAATTTTTTTTATATTTTATTCTATGTTGCATATCTAGACATTTTCATAAATTGTTCGGCATTTTTATTACATTTTTTATTTTTATACATTCATATTATTTTATTATATTTATTAGTTGTTAAGAATTTTTATTTGATTTTTTATCTAGCTATTTCTGGCAGCACTGGCGCTGTCACAGTTATGCTTGTTATCATTTTGCCAATGGGGGCGGGGGCGGAAATATTCGTACACACACACACATGCATATGCACGTAAACATGTGTGTGTATGCACTTCAGCACCCACACACACACAAGCGTAGAGAGAGCGAAATTCACGCGCGAGTGAGAAAGAGAGAGAGACACGTAGATCGACGCTGCTGTATTAACGGCGAAAAAAGGCAACAACAACACAGCCAGATAAAAACCAGCTAAATTGTCTCTGTGTGCGTGCGTGTGTTTGTGTGTGTGAAAGCAAGAGCGCAAGTGTATAAAAACAGGTGACATTGGGCAGCCACTACGCAATAATAGATAAAATCATAAAAAACTAATATCAGCAGAAATTAAAATGTTGAATTCCAATTACAAACATGGCCTAAAACTTACACACACACACATACATACAGCAGCAAATACATACGTATGCAACTTGTTGCACACATATGCATTTATTTTTTAATATTTTATAATTATTTATTATTTTATATCGCACTTACCGTTGAAAAAAAGCCGAGTTTGCTGTGGTTTTTTATGCCGCCTTTTGGTTTCACTTTTTAGCAATTTCCACTATTTGTATTTTATTTTTTATTTTTATTTTTTATTTTCACTTTTGCTCGCTTTGTTAGCCTTGCTTGTAGGTAATTGCCTTGCAGCTTGGCTCACACACACACTTGCACTCGCTTATCGCTTTCCGTCGACGTTTGCAATTGGAATTGTTTAATTCTGTGCAATTTCCAACAAATATTTTCACAATTTCTTTACGCGATCCGACGGATCCGCGAACTCTGTGGCAAATGAAAACAGATGACTGCTCACCACGGCGTTGCCACCTGCAAATACCGCAGCAGCGTTGCCGGTTCAGCTAGTTTTAAAATTAGTTTAAAGCTATATTAAAATTATAAACATATATAGTTCAAAAATTAATATTATTTTTTTGATTTGATCTATTTGGTTTATACTGTTGTCATGTATTTTGTTATCCTGTTGCCACCTTATTATATTATATATAAAATTTATTTTTTTAATTTGCATTTTAATTAAATTTTTGCTATTTTTTGTAATTGATTTAACATTCATATATTCTTTGTTTATTGCCTATTTATTTTTTATATTTATTTTAAACTATTGTTTTGTTAATATTTTGTAATTTAAACGTCTATATCTGGCAGCACATTGCAGCGGCGTTGCCACTTGCCATAATACCGCAACCAATTCCAATAAGACATCAGTTGCAAAGTGTGGCAATGCCAGTCGATTATCGATACTTTGAACGCGATGTTGAGTATCGATGCTGACATACAAACAAATGATTTTGAGCGAAATTAAATAAAATAATGAATGACGTGCAATTAAACTAAATATTGGCATAATTTACTATCCTGATCAATTCCAAATTCGCAGTAAAATGCAACTCAAGTGCGACTCCTGCTAATGCTCTGCACCATGCCAGTTTTTAGGCAGCCCCAACCCTAAGCAGCTGTAACGTGGGCCTGAGCATAAGAACATAAAATTCCCAACGCGTACGACATAAAAATACTGCTAGAATAATTAAATGTGCTGCGAATATCGAACAACAAAAGCGTTTAATTAAATAATAAAATAAAAACAAGTTATACAAGTGTGTGTGAGTGCGATGTGAGATTTGCAAGCGGATTGAGGTAAGTTTGCATGCCTCATTTAAACACATTTCAAGCCAATATAATTAATTTGGCTTTAAATTAATTAATTTACGATTGCAATTTGTTTTTATTATTATTTTGTTGATTGTTTAAACGGGAGTATTTTTGGCGCGAGTTGGCAGCGCCGTGCTGGTCACGCCACCTACGCCCGTCTCGCTCTCACGAAAAGAGAGAGCCATATATGTGGCGAGTCGGTGTGCGTACTCGTCGTTTCAGCTGCAGTCGACAGAAGAAGACGGAAGCAGCAGCAGCAACGATTGCGGTTTCCATCCAAAGTTTCATTCATCGGATTTTATTAATTTTATTTACACTGGGCGAAATCTAGTTGTTAATTAACCAACTGCCGCTGCATTTGTTTCGCTCTTGCATCGCAAACAAACCCCAAAAATGTCAAATTCTGGCAATTTGCAAGCGAATTTTGTGTGACGCGGCCATATTTAATAAACCAAACGAAATTACATAAATACAAACAAACACTGCGCAGCGTAAGTGTGAACGTGTGTGAAGTGCAAATAAAGGCAATAAGCATGAGAAATCCGTCCTTTTAACCGTTGAAAGTTAATTATTTGTTGTGTAAATTAAATGGAAATATGATTTTTTCACTCGCACCAATACTTAAAGCAAATTGTGTATAACTAGTTGATGTCGTCGCGCAGCGAGCTGCTACGGTTGTCTCGCTCGCGCTGCCGGCCAGCGATGCCAGACTGCCGCCGCACTGCCAGCGCTGCCGTTTTGTTTTGGTGCGCCAAATTCAAATTGTTTTTTATAAAAATATACAATTTTGTATATTAAATTCATATAAATTTATAATATCTAGTGACATAGTGTAATTCAATATACCACTAAAATATATATACAAAAAATAAAAATTAAGAAATTAATATCAATATAATATATAAATTATAAAAAAATAATTCATACAAAAAATTCATTTAAATAATTTTATATATTTATAAAAAATAATATATGCCATGGATTAACGGAAAATTGTAATCTCAAAGATTTCTCATGCTTATTGCGTTTATTTGCAACACTGTGAATACAAGCAACAGTTGTTGTAGTTGTTGTGGTTACAGCAGTCGCCCGCTATGATGGACCGCAAGAAAGTGCTGGAGCTGGACAAAATCTGCCGCGTTTGCATATCGGAGCGGAAGGAAATGCGTCCGCTCTTCAGCGAAAAAGTGCCCGAAATGCTCATGGATTGCACCAGTGTGCGTGTGGAGCCCCTCGAGGGCTGGCCCGACAAGATCTGCGTACAGTGTGTCCATGCCGTCAGTCGGAACCACGCCTTCAAGACGCTCGTGGAGCGCAGCGATAAGGAGCTGCGGGAGTACGTCAGGGGACTGACGGGAGAGGCGGCAGAGACGCCGACGCTGACGTCGACGCTGACGCCGCAGGAGCGCAAGCAGCAGAAGCTGCTGCAGAAGCAGCTCAAGCAGCAGCAGCAGCTGGAGGAGCAGCAACAGAAGCTGGAGCAGATGTTGCTGCAACAGCAGCAGCTGCAACAACAACAACAACAACAGCAGCAACAACAACCGCCAGTTTATCTTGTGCAACAGACGCAGCAACAACAAAAGGTTCGCAGCGAATCACAGTCGTGGCCATACAAATAGCACACCCAAAAATGTTCACCTTTTCCGATTCCGATTGTCATAATTTTGGTCTTAATTGTTTAGTCCAATATCCAATGAGAAAGCTTATTTTTATACCCTGCACCCTTGGGTAGAAAGAGGCTTAATCCGTTTTTTAAGAATTTGGGTCTTAACTGATTAGTTCAATATCTTATATACCTCTTAATATCCTATAGCAATAACAAATCTTGTTTTTATACCCATCCACCCATTAAAAAAAAGGGGAAAGTACGTAACAGCCAGAAAGAGGCGTGGCAGATCCCATAAAGTATATATTTTTGATCAGGACGACGAGCTGAGTCGATATAGTCATGTCCGTCCGTATGAACACCTAGATCTCAGCAACTATAAGAGCTAAAGACACCATATTTGTTATTTAGGTTCTCCTATTTAGTAAGCAGATCAGGGTTTACAGGGTATAAGACAGTCGGGCTTGCCTGACCTTAAATGCTAGTTGTAATCGAAAACAAGTTAACATTTTCAAGTGTGCTATTGCCATGGCCATGACTGTACGTTAATCGAATTGTAAACTAAACTCTGTTATCTTTGTAGCCCAAGGGCAAGTTGAAGCCGCTGCTGCGCAAGGGCAGCGCAGCGAGGCATGCCAAGAAGCAGCAGCAGCTGGAGGCGATGCAACTGCTGCCCGATCCCGCGCCCCCGCCGCCGCCTCCCCCTGCGCCGACACTGCTCACACAACAGCCGCAACAGCAACAGTTGCAACAGTTGCAGCTGCCGACGCTGCAGCCGGCGCCCGCCCAGCTGCTGCCGTCGACGACCGCCCAGCAGATACTGCTGCCCAACGGGCAGTTCATAACGACGCAGCTGGTGGCGCCACAGTTGGCGCAGATTATCAGCACCGCGCCGCAGACGCAGGCCGCAAATGCCGCGGCGACGGCGCAAGCACAGTTCCTGCCACAGCTGCTGCAGGCGCCCAACGGCCAGGCGCTGCAGATTGTGCAACAGCCGAATGGGACGCAGACGTTGCAGCTGGTGCAGTTGCTGCCACAGCGTGCGCTAGCGCCGGTTAACACAACGACGACGACGACGACGGCGAATGCCACAACAGATATTGTCTGCACCACGACCACGAGCAGCGGCGCCTCGCTGACGGATGCGGATGTGCAGCTGCTGGACGATGCCGAGATGGACGACGAGGAGCTGGACGAGGTGTACGAACAGATGGACGGCAAGGGGCATACGTTCGAGACGATTGTGCTGGACGATGATCAGCATCAGGATTTCCTCAAGGAGCAGCATCATCATCATCAGCATCATCATCATCAGCAGCTCATCGACGAGGAGCTCACACACAGCGACAATCAGGATCTGGAGCAGGAGGCAGAACACGAGCACGATCACGATCATGAGCACGAGCACGATCACGAGCTGGAGCACGATGAGTACTTTGATGATCAGCTGCTGCAGCATGAGGAGGGCGTGGTGAAGCACGAGGAGGACGACGAGGACAACTTTATCATTGAGGAGATACAGCTGGACGATGAGGAGCTGCTGGACGATGGCGATGCCGAGGTCGATGGCGATGTGGACGACATGACGCCCGTCGATGAATGCGAGTACATCACCGATGAACAGGATCCCAACGGACTGGCGGACGATGAGCTGCACTATGCGATCATGGAGCCAGCCGACGGCGACGTCAGCGCCAGCGACATTGAGCAGGCCTTCATCGATGTGGACGCACAGCAGCAGCAGCTGCAGCAGGAGCAGGAACAGCAGCAGCAGCAACACGCTGTCGAGCTGCACAGCATTTCGCTGGAGAACGCAGTTGTGGAATTCAGTCAGGATGCGCTGGTGGCGCCTGCGCTGCATGTGGAGGACAGCACGAGTCCAGGCATCAGCAGTGCCAAGCGCGCAAGGCGCAGCAATCAGCAGCAGCTGCAGCAACAGCAGCAGCAGCAGCAGCTGGTGGAGCAGCCTTGCAACCATCAGCCAAGTCCGCCGCCCATCAACACCAAGCTGGCCGCCGCGAACTCCAGGCAGCTGGTGCAGACGGCGTCGGTGATTGCGGCAGCGGGCGCCGATGATAACTACGAGATCGATGCGAATCTGGTGACGGAGTTCATCAGGCAGCACACCTCCCCGCTGGGCTCTGGGCGCTACATCTGCCACCTGTGCACAACGGAGTTCCGGCAGTTCAAGGGGCTGCAGAATCACATGCACTCGCACACGAACTGGATAAGGGCGAACTGCAAGAAGCAGCCACAGTGCGAGATCTGTTTGAAGAGTTTCAAGGGACCGGGCATGCTGCGCATGCATATGAAGACGCACGATGCGGAGACGAATACGCCGGTGTGCAACATCTGCAATCGCACGTTCAAGTCCAAGGCGATTCTCTACCGGCATCGGCAGACGCATCAGCAGCGCGCCTATTGTTGCGGCATCGCCAACTGCCGCAAGAACTTCTCGAATACCGCCAATTTGCGCTGCCACGTCGAACGCAAGCATCCCGACTGCATGGAGCCGTTGTACAAGTGCGGCGAATGCCTCACGCTCTACATCAGCCTGGACAGCCTGCAACATCATGTGGAGAACACCGATCACGGCAGCAGCAGCAGCAGCAGCACCGATCACATTCTTGCCAACGCCAGTGCAACTTCTGCCGATTTTAGCGGCGCCGTCAGCATCGTTAGCAACGGCACCGACATGTCCAACATCATTGCAGCAGCGGCGGGGGCGCCAGGCGGCGGGGGCGGGGCGGGAGACACGCATGCGGTGGTCGTCGGCTCAGGGGGGGAAATGTATTTTGTAACGCAGGCGTAGCCCGCGCAGTTTGCCGCTATCGGCAACCCCGAGTGCCTGCTGGGCATGTAGAGGCGTCCCAGCAGCGCGAGGAGACTGCAGTCGGGCAGCCCGACAACTAGACATATTCTACACTCGGAGAAAAGCCGAGAACCCAAACATTCTTGCTTCATGCAAGCCAGAAACATGCCCCGAATTTACTTGATCTGAGCTTGATTCAAGCAATTCTCTGAATTCCATAATTTAAAAATGATTTCGCATTTTTAAGCACATTCAAGTTTGTTTTTAAACACATTTTCACTTAAATCTATTCTCATTTGTTTGTAACTTAATCAGAAATGTCTTGAAAATCGAATCACGAACGTGCTTAATTCAAGTTATCCTCAAAATTCCATGATTTTTAAATACATTTGACATATTTGTAGTACATTTAAGACTATTTTAAAGCTTCTTTCCTTAAATCGATCCTCATTTGTGCTTAAATTAATCAAAAACCTAACAAAAGTCAAAGTTTTTAGAAATATACTTGACATAGGGAATTTACCTTGATTTGAAGAACATTTGCCATATTTTAAGCTCATTCATGATTGTTTTGAATCTGTTGTCTTAAACTATATAATATTTGTACATTAATCTATTTTCATTCGTCGTGTTATTCCAAATTTTTATTTGAACTGCGCTAAAATAATTCTTATTTAAGTAATTCTCAAAATTCCATGCTTATTTTGAGCACATTATACATTGTTTAAAAACTTGCTTACTTAAATCGGCATTCTTCATTTGTTCCACAAATAATACTACTTGTGGGTTTATTTGGAAATATCATAAAAAATTCTATAATTTTGAAAGATTTTTGAAACATATTTGCATTGATTTAATCTCGCAAATTAAGGGCAAGTTTCTGGCTGCTTTTCTCTGAGTGTACGCGCCCAGTTATAGCTAAAGCTAATACCAATGTTTCGGGGTCTGGGAACTAACTAAAATGTATGCTAAATCTGATACCTCTAGTCCTGTTGCGATCTATCGATCGATCGGTCGATAGATCGATTACTCGATTCCCGAACCCCCGGCTGCCGACTGCAGTTGAAGCACATCCGCGATTATCAAACCAGATTTATATATAGTATAAACATAAATATATATATTTTTGTACTAGCGCTTAGTATATATAATAGTGTATAATCCATTTGCAATCCTAGTTGTCTCGTCGTTTCGTAGTTCATAAAACGTGGCTACGAGGTAACTAACAGTCGTGTTTAGGCCTAGCTCTAAGTAATACCGCCTAAGTCTAAAGATAATTATATAGTGTGTATGTATGTATATGTGGCTAATATATACCTAAACCCAGTTTATACCGATTGATTGAACTGGACAATTGCTAGTTTAAATATTTTTCGGCTTGGTTTTCATTGTTGGGCATTGATAAGTTATTACTAAAAAACTGAAAATAAAACCAAAATACAAATAGGCATACGAACAGCATTGTTTTAACTGCAAATAAAATTCAATAATTCTAAACTATGAACTAAGCGTGTTGTTTACCTCTTTTCTGCCCTCTAATCCGCTTTTTCCTGTTCCCCTTTGTTGTGACAAAAAGAATAAAAAACAAACAAACAATCAATTCCAAGGTCCCCCACCCCCCTTCCATCGATTCCCCCCTTGACACGTGTCGAAGCTGCTAATCAGACTGCGGATTATATGGGCTCTTAGCTTTTCAGATAGACAGCATAGAGATATAGATATAGATATAGATGAGTATTTTGTTTACCGAACCCAGCGATATCTCCTTTCGATGACCTGCTCCATCGGAGCGTTTAATCTATTAAAATAATTAAATGTTTGCACAAGTCATCGAATCCCTTTCTAGGGTCGACTTGTTACTCGAGACTTTCAGCAAAGACGCAAATCAAATGCCCCCTCATAAAAAAAAAAACCAACCAAACGGAACCATCTGTGGCAACTGTTGGTGTTTGTATACCCAACTGGGGCACTGCGAACCATCCCCCCTTTCGGGGAATTAAAGTGTGTCATCTAATGCGCAGTGGACGAATACCTAGACCAATTAGTATTTGGAAAATGTCAAGGCGCAATACGTAGAATTTCGTGTAATTTTTAATGAGGTAATTGTGAATGAGATATATGCATATGAATACACTTGCAAAATTAATTCTCAACTGTTTTTTTTAGACCCTTTACTTTAAAAAAGTAAAAAGGGTCTATTAACTTAGTGCAAAGAGGAAATGTGTGTAACACCCAGAAGGAGGCGTGGCAGACCCCACAAAGTATATATATTCTTGATCAGAACGACAAGCCGAGTCGATATAGCCATGTCCGTCCGTCCGTCTGTCTGTCCGTCTGTCCGTCTGTCCGTCTGTCCGTCTGTCTGTCCGTCTGTATGAACGCCTAGATCTCAGCAACTATAAGAGCTAGAGACACCATATTCGGGATCTAGATTCTCCTATTTCGCGAGCAGCACGAGTTTGTTTCAGATTTTGGATACCTCCCCCCCTTCTCCCGCAAACCGCAAAAAGCTGCTGTAGCCAAAGTTTTAAAGCTATTGATTTGTAATTTAGTATTTGACTAGTTTATGATATTCTCTATCGACGCTGTGAATTTTGTTTTGATCGGATAAGAAACAGCGAACATATGCCACAGAGAATTTTCCGCACTAGGCAGAGGGGGGGTGGTGTGCCTTGCATACGTGGGTAGCTTAGTGTGTGTGTGTCTGATTGTGTTTGTATGTACATATACTCAAAGTAAAGGGTCTCCTACGGTCGGTTACGTCCGACTGTTTTATATATACTTAAATATATGTATCTTTTTCTATTTAAAAAATTTTGTATGACCAACGAGGATTATTTAAGTGTAAGTTGTACTGAAAAAGTTGCTGGGCGAGCAGGAGTTCCTCTAGGAAATAAGTATATTTGCAGTTTTTAATGCACATATATATTTGTTTCCTATGACAATAAACAAATTTCTTATTTATTTACAAACGATTAAAGTTAGTTAATAATTTCCTTGCTTCCAACGAAAGTTTGTCTAACGAGAATTCGTCCAACGAGAGTCTGTCCTACGAGAGTTGGGCTAGTGAGAGAGAGAGTTGGGCTAGCGAGAGTTAAACCAACGAAATTTTGGCGAGTAAGTGTTTGTCTCGCAAGAGTTTAGCCAAATAGAGTTCGACCATCGAGGGATGAGCCATAAAGATTTGGGTCGAGAGAGTTGGGCTAGTGACAGTTGGGTGAGCGACAGTTGGATCAACGAGAGCTAGGCCAACGAGAGCTACGCCAACGAGAGTTGAGCCATAAAGAGTTATTTTAGCGAGAGTTAGACCAGCGAGATTTGGACCAGCGAGAGTGGTCCCAGCAAGAAGTAGGCAGCGGGAGTTTCACATTAATTTACTCCTGAATCCCCCTAGTAATTCAAATGTTTACTTCTTAGTTTTGATTTTAACCACAATTTAATTGATCATAATTTCCATAAAATACTGGCAACGAGTCTTGTTTAAAAAGGGCTTGTTATAGTTATATTTATTTATTTAAATGCCCTTATAGGGTATCCGATAGTCGCTGGCGCCACTGTGTGGTTTGGCAATTATCAAATGATAACGTGAAGTGCTCACTTTTCAGCATAAACTTGGATTACTTGTGTCAATGTTATTGTCCAATTTCGATAATTATTATTAATTAGCAGCTTTTTCTGCCACAGAGACAACAAAATATCAGTAAATCGCAGCTTAATAGATTCGACATGCTAGAAATGCCATCCATTTCGATTATTAATGACGACAGTTTGCATTTTAGACTGTCTTGGCGCCATTATCTAGATGTACGATAAGTTCAACAATTGATTGCTTATTTTCTCGAATTCTTCTTCGTCTATATACAATAAATAAAAAATCAAACAATTAGCGCTTTTGGCATAGTTCAAACTGTTTGTTGTGCTGCGTGACTTGTGGAATTTATTTTACGCTCAAGTGTGGAACCATAAACGCCAAAACTATTAACCCTAAGCACCTGGTACTGAACAATTAGGGTCTTTATTATTTATAAAGCTTCGCCAAGTCAAGTGAAGAGAAAAATCGATAATGCAAAAAGGCTGGGAGATTCCGTTTACTGGAATTTTGCGTGACTCGTTTGAATACATTATCATCTGGGTTTTCTACACAGATAAACGCTGATATTTGAGCTGACTTTTTTAATTGCAAATATATTTAAATATATATTTTTGCCTCATAATAAAATTTAACAAAATATATACGAGAAAATGTGTCTACACTTTACGACTACTTTTCATACAGCCCTCGCAATATGTTTAATTTGCAAAATTTCCCACACTTGCTAAATTATATCAGAATTGCTTGATTTCGACATAACAGCGCAACATAATAAACCAAAAATTCCACAGAATATTTGACATTCTAATCAACTTGAATACGAGCAGCTTAATTAGCGTAATTATAAAATAAATATTATATGATTTTAAATGGATTTCGTGCCAATTTTCTAGCTTGAATAATAAGTATTTTATTATTGATTTCTTCAATAAATTCTTCATGTAAATAATTAGGCATATCATGGGATTTATTAGTCATTGGGACATTTGGTGGAAATTGAATAAATTGATATATTAGTTGGAAAGTTTGCTGATTTATTTATTCAGCTGTTGTGCTTGAATATCAGAAGGAAAGAAGAATGCAAACGGGATTTCCAGAAATGCTTTGATTGTATCTAGTTGTTATTAATTCAGAGTAGATAATAATAATCATGATAATGGCTAAAGTTGGCTATAATGTGATTTGTTGGAAGAAATTAAATGAAATTGTGCATATAAATTCTTCAGCCGTAAGAGATCAAAGAGAGCTAGTCGAAAAGGCTGCAGTCGAACGCAACCGACATAGAAGACTTTGCTAATATAGATTTAATAGATATTTTAATAAACATTTTTAAAGTGTGGCTTGCAAAAATTAGACTACAATTTGAATACATTTTAAAATTGCGTCGAGCACACACGACTGTTGTGCTCCCATTTGATTGTAGGCAACTGCCACGCGAAACTTGTTAAATAAAATAAATAAATGAATACAATTTATCAGTATTCGATGATATAATGCAAATAAACTATCGCTGGAACTAGAACCAGACTCGTTTCGAATACACATTGTGTTTGTTCCATCAAACCGTTTGTTTATTTCATATTGTGTAAATATGGCAACCAAATGAGATATAGTAAGTACTGCCAGCAGCTGACTAAGCAGCTTTTTGTTTATGTCATTAAACCAAACGATGATGATGTTGATGATGATGATGAACGAGCTCTAGAGAGTACGGGAGAGAGGTTTTAAATGAGTGATTTCTTGCCGGAAGAAACCGAAAGCGAAGGAAAAGCTGTTTACAATGCACATTCGAATGAAACGAATAAAATAGAAGATCGTTCTGATTATTCCCAGTGCGTATGGGCAGCGGTTCGTTCGTTTGATGTGGGTTCTTGTTCAACGGCATTTCAGATCTTACGTCGTCATCAAATGCTCGTTCTCAGAGCGAGATGGCGAAACGCCGACAGAGACAGAGAGTGAGGCCATTGACGCAATTGAAAAGAGCAAAAACAAAAGTGTTCACGCCTCTTATAGCTGAACTGCATGGCATTAGCCATAATGCGAGTGCTTAGACGTATGAAAATCTATAATATATTTCGTATATTTCGTATTTCATGCACAACAAATTATGTAGTATTGCTAGCGCTTTTCTATTACGATTCAGCAATTCATAAACGTAAATAATAATTATGTTTAATTGGGGAAAACAAGAATCAAAGGGAACTATACATCATTTACTCTTAAATACATATTGATGCAAAAAAGCTATCAAATAATGTCAATTTTGATTCAAAATCGAACTATGTTTAACTAGAAAATACATATATGAATTAAATATGAAATAATCCCAAATTTTAATGCAGAATTGAACTGCATGCTTATGTTTAATTGGAAAGAATAGAATCAAAGGGAACTATAATTTTTTAATCCATCGCATGTTTCGTACACAATTATTTTAAAAAGACTATAAAATATTCTTTAATATTAATATTTCCTTTGTCTTATTTATTTATTTATTTTATAGAGATTCGAGCGGATGCCTTATGCTTTATTAGTCTTAAAAAATCTCCATCCAAAACTGTCCAATTGAAAAATTTAAAAGAGTATATCGAGTGCGGCCTAACATTTTTTGTTTGCTCTGAATTTGATTTATTTTGCTTATCGTTGGCATGAAATTCAACTTGATCTACATATGCCCGAGTTCTTGCGAGTTACGCGAGCATGTATGCGTAAAAAATATATATATATATTTACAAATGTGGCACAAATATTTATATAATTCGCAGTGCAGATTCTGTGGCAAATGTTGCAAAGAAATATGTTTGCAGCTATGTATATATTTGCGGCGCAATTTGGCTTCCGTTATATAAATAAAATTACCTGCCTACTTAGGCATGTCTATAAAAATAAATATATATACTATATATCTGTGTGTGTGTGTGTGTGTGTGTGTGTGTGTGAGGGTGTGGGTGTATAGTTGTGCATAATGTGGGACACACGATTCTCAGTCGTTGGCATCTGCTATTGACATTGACTCACTCATTCGGTCATGAATTTTCCTTGCCTTTTTATGTTTTAGTCTTGTTTAAAATTGAATCAATGCAAAAAAGCACTTTCAGCTGATTTTGTTTTGGCTTGCCGTCCATTTCAAGAGGGGCGTGCCTCTTACGTAAAGCATCTAATAAGATATTTCGGATTTTACAGATAAATTGTATAATTTCTTTAATTTTGATAGTATTTACAACGATAGTTCAGTTGCCTTTTTCTATATACTCTTACAATAAGTATCTTTATAACTATATTTTATTTAATTTTATATTTCTATTATGCTCAGTATTTTATAATTTTATTTATAATTGCACTTTCAATACAAATTTTAAATAAACTTTAGGATTTTTATGATTCTTCTGTTTGATATTGTCTTTGATCGCATTAAGTGAATAATTTAATTAAAATTCTCATTAAAATATTCATCTACTATTTGTATTATACTAACAATAATATTGTAGTATTGCTTATAAATAAATTCTGTGCATTTTGACCAAACATTCTTAGAAATTATAGTATGACACATTTATATTATTATACGTATAATAATATATATATATTATTTATTATATGTTCAAAGTTTATAAAAAGTATTTTTAGCATTGGTTCTATATCTATTTGCCAACGTGCATTCGAATATTTTATAATATCGCCATAAGTCATTTATTGCTTTCAACGAGACACATTTTTTAAACCAGTGGAAAATATTTACGAAATAAAATTAATATTGGAATTGAATCTTTATTAAACATAAAGCTAACTTAATAACAAGTATATGTTCTTAACTTAGGTCTAGTCAACCTGTTGCTAAATTTATTAATAAATAAAAAAATGATTTAATTTTTATGTTACGCATACGCAGCGTATGTTTTCTATGGCAGTCTCAGCATAAAACATTATCATTGCCTACTTTTTGGGGCGCTGTTATGCTGGAACATAGAAATGTAAAAGCGATCTAATAAAAATAGCATTTAAATCAGCTTTAGTTAGGCGGAATTCATGTCGAATCAAGCAAACATTTATCATATTTAAATTTTCATTTTCATTCGTATTGTTTCATGTTTTTTGTGCATTGTTTTTTGGTGTGTGTGTTCAAGTGCTGCCCTTGCAAGGGGGCAGGCGTATGGTTCGCCTGGTATTTTCTGGCCCAGTGCCAAATATTTGGCAGCGACCGCCCACAGAATTGTGTGGCAAGATTTTAGTTGGCAACAGCTGCTAATAAAGTTCCTTTTGGCATGGTCAGGTCTCGCTCTGTTTGCTCGAGCTCTCTTATAGATTCATCAATTTAAACAACAAGTGAAATAAAATTTGTATAAATAATGAAAATCCAAAACTGTTTGCGGTGGGCCCCGAAATTTGCCAATGGCCTTTGGCCATGGGTAAACAAAATACGGGAATCGTTGCCCTGCCTCGTGCCGGCATTTGTCTAGGGTCTGCGGGTGGTATATACTCCCTATCCCCCTCCCAAATATCTCAGCAAATGCTACGTCGAAAGTCAGACGTCGTTGAACGAGGCGTAGATGTTCACGGGTTCAACTCGTGGCCATTGTGCCCGTAATAAATGACGTTTCCACCTAGATAAACTATAGTACATTGTCCGCGAGTTTCCCCAGTTTCAGAAGCATACATTATTCGAATTCTCTTCATTCTCAATTCGCAAATACCTTTGGTGTTTGTATTTTGTATGCGACGGCAATGCTTCTCTCGTTTTGTATACTGTTTTTAAATGTTCTCGACACATTCAATGTCAGTGTTAATTATACTATTTATTTTTATACCCTGTACCCCCTGAAATGGCTAAGAATAGGGTTAATAATTTGGTGCAGGCAGAAGATGCGTGGTAAATCCCATTAAGTATACATTTTCTTGATCAGGATGACAAGCTAATTCGATATAGCCAAGATTGTTATTAAAAAAAATTATATATAGTGTCAAATTATATCTATCTATTTTGAAAACCGCATATATTAAAGAAGCCACACTGCAGGTTTTGGTGCAGAAATAAATGTAAGAAGAAGCATTGCTGCTGCGCTTGTGATATTTTATAAATAATTGTAAATAACATTTAAAAATACAGAACGTCTTGTATCGGCTGCGTCCTCACTAGTTGTCTACAGCTTTCTTATAGTTTCCTACATTATAGTATTACCTATTTACTTGCATGCGCTGCGATGTCAACGCCTTATTACTTAATAAATACTGTATTTAATTGCATTTTCATTTGATTTCAAATATGTCTTTGTCGAAACACTTTGCCAACAATTTCTGAAAATTTCGCCGGTATATTCATTTGTTTTTCATTAAAATAGAAATTGAAATATAAAATTCGTATACGCTTGTGTTGAGAAATCTAATGAGAAATACGAGTTTTTGCTGATATTCAAAAAGTTCACAATCAAATCCATAAAATACAAAAATAAATTATTATACTATAATGATTTTAATTACTCATGAAAAAAAAACATTTCTATGGCATGTTCAAACCACGTGGATTTTAGAACAACTGATCTGATTTTCTTCGACTAGAATTTTTTAAATTTTGTATGCTATTTTAATAGTTAAAAGTTATACATATATAATTGATGAGAGCTGGCCCAGCGAGAGTTCGGCTAACGAGAGTTCGTCCATCGAGAGTTCGGCCTACGAGAGTTTGACCAGCGAGAGTTTGACCAGCGAGAGTTGAACTACCGAGAGTTTGACCAACGAGTGTTGAACCAACGAGAGTTGGATGAGAGACAGTTGGCCAGCGAGAGTTTGGCCAGTAAGTGTTGGGCCACCAAGTGTTCGGACAGCGCGAGTTGAGCCAAAGAGAGTTCGTCCAACGAGTACTCGCCTTACGAAAACTTGGCCACCGAGAGTCGGACCAACGACAGTTAGACCAAAGAGAGTTGAGCCAGAGAGATTTGGGCTATCGAGAGTATCACATTAATTAACTATAATTTTCCTGTACGCAATTATTACTATATTTTAACTTTATAATTCGGTAAGAATTGGAAAAGACCTTATTTTCATACTTATTTTTAATGGGGTATTTATATTTGTGCAAGTATGGCAACGTTTGCGATATGTATCATTAAAAATCTAAAATAAAAAAACCTAAAAACGAAATTACTCATAAAACCCTTGGCCTATTAAGTATATAATATCGCTATAAACTACGTTAAAATAAACCCATAAAAATTAAATATTTAACTAGCGAATAAATTAACCAAAACTTACAAAACACACGTTTAGTTTGAGCGTGTAAAAACAAGTAATTGATTGACATTCAACTGGTTAAATGCACTACAAAAATAAATAGTAAATCGGTGCCTATGGGATGGAGAACAATCAGTGGAATATGAAAAACAGCTGATGTTATTCAGCCAATTTACTGGCAATTGTGACTCACATTATTGGCTAAACAAATAGGTAAAATAACAATAACAACGAAAACGAGAGAAAAAAAAAGGAATAGTTATTGTTATGGCAAAAAAAATTCAATTGTTACCGACTGTTTTCAATTAAATGGGTGACAAGCGCGTGTTTTCAATAAACGCCTGTCAGTGCCCTCAAATAGATAGAGGGACAGACAGACAGGCACCGACTGGAACTATGACAAATTGAAACTGAAATGCTTTAAATTCAAATAATATAAAACAAATTTGATCAGCGTACAGCAAAGGAAAAGAAGAAGAAGAACCTACATACCGAAAATTGCGTTTCTAGCTCTTATAGTGTTCATACGGATGGCCCGACGAACAGCCGGACAGACAGGCATGGCTATATCGATTAAGCGCTTCGTCCTGATCAAAAATATATTTACTTTGTGGGGTCTACCACGCCTCCTACTGCCTGTTGCAACAACACATTAACAATCTAGCAAATTGCCCCTCGTATATCTTCGCTGTTTCTTATCTGTCTACCAAGCCTTCCTTTGCCTGATTTACACATTTCTCATTTTCGCTAACTAAATATACCCTTTTGTACTTTAAAGTACTGTCTCTAAACCAAGTTCAAGCAAACAATTGCCATGTGGCATGCAACTAGTTTGAGGCATTGTCAATTAGCTAATGCCACAGGCAGAAGGCAACGAGTGTCCTGCAACGTCCTTGCCCCCAGACCTTGGGGCAAGCAAATGTTGACATTCATCCATTACTTATTGCGTAGAAGGCATTAATCAAAGCGCAGCTGCTACCCTTTACTTATTAGCTAAGCATGCATTCATCAAGGGTATACACATGATTTGCTTTATATCCCATCCCATGGTTGTCAGATATGGCCTATTTCAGTTGATTTTATGGGTGGCAGCTTGATTGACAGCAGCCTTAACGAGGCTGTCAGGGAAATTGGCCCACTCTGACTAATCAGTCAGCGCCTGCTTTCAAAAGTATAAATAAAATATGTATTAATAAATCGGGAAATGCATATAAATAGAATGCAAAATTACTAAATGAGTTAAATGCACTTGCAGCTGATAAGCACAAATAAACACATAACAAATGCATAATTACATATATTAAAAATATTTAGTAAACAAATCAACAAACTAATTAAATTCTGTTGTTTTTAAATAATACATTATTTTCCAAATATTACAACAGATATTTTTTAAGTTTGGCTAACTGAGTAAAGTATTTTTTATACAGAAAACTCCATCAATTTTTTTTTAAATTACTATATGTATTTATATTTATAAATTTATAAATATAGATAATAAAACTAAAAAATCTATTTTTATAAAAATCTTTGTCCTGAATGCGTTGCTTCATATCAAACCACAGCCCTAACGGTAACACCTAGTAACTTAATTCCTTCAGACGGAGTAAGTTCGACCAGCGAGAGTTAGGCCAGTGAGAGTTGGGCCAGCGAGAGTTGGACCAGCGAGTGTTGGCCATTGAGAGTTGGGACGGTGAAAGTTGGACCAGCAAGAGTTGCATCAACAAGAGTTGGACAAGCAAGTGTTAGGTCATCGAGAGTTCGGCCAGCAATAGTTGGGTTAGCAAGAGTAAAAAATATAGAATTTTTAAGCAAAATATACACTTTTCGTTATCAATAGAGCAATGTAAAATTTTGAAACTATTTTCATAATTTTTTCTTTGCTAATTAAACTAAAATACAATAATATTTTGTATTTTTCGAATCGTGACACGCTTGACTGTCATGCCTAGGCACACTTCTGCATGCTCAATTTGCAGTGGCGTGTTGATGCTGAATGGGTCCTTTAGTTCCATATATAGTATATATGGTTTTTGTATGCCAGAACAATGGCTGCAACCTCCATTGAAAAGTCAATGCCAATGCCAATGTCAAGGATGCACAAATTCTGGCAACAATGAGAGGCGAACAATTCAAGCGGCGCCCACTTGGCTGCCCAGGGTCAAACAGGCCCAAGCCTCCTCTCCCCCTCCCTCGCCTGCGCAGTGTGAATAAATTATAATGCAGTGGGGCACAGACACAATGGCAACAGTGGCAACAGCTACCATATACTATATAAATCGTATGTGTGTGGCAAGTTTATAGCTTCAATTTGTTGAATGAAAGTCGTGTTGCTAGAGAGCAAAAGCAGAGAGAAAAGAAACTAAAGCTTAAAAATATTATAAGTTATAAATATATAAATTATAAGTTATAAATAGGAAATATAATAATATATAATATAATAGAATATATAATAAAATAATAAGTGATTTTAGTAAACGTTTAAAAAATATTTATTTATTATTTTAAATCTACAGTTTTTTTTTATTTATAGAAAGATCTTTATTTCATTTCACTCAAACATTAACATATTAAAGTATTTTAAATTCAAATATTTATTTTCTATATATTATTTCTAATGAATGAATATCGATATCGATATCGATAACAGCAAATTTCAAACAGATATAACATGATGTTTTCATTGATCAACATTCCATATAATTTCAATATTTATAGTTAATAATAAATATATTTTAAATATAAATATTTTGAAAAATATATATTTTCGTTCAACTTATTTACTCTGAAGAATATGATTTAAGACCCCAAGATATCGATAAAAACAATTACCAAAACAATATAATCGGTTGAAAAATATTTCAAAAAAATTAAACATCGATGATCTATTATTTTGTTTCAATATACTTATGATCGACAACCATAGTTTATGTATATCTCTAAATAATAAACAAATATTTGTATATGTTTTTATTGATTTGTGAAGTTCGTTTATATACGATACAATACTGACTAGTCTGTTCTATAAATAATATTTATAATGATTGTGCAAACCCATCGCATGAGCTGTTCCAACTCCCGCTTATCGACCAGACTCACAGATGTTCAGTCTGCTCGATTTTTAATTGCAATGCGTCATATCTGTAGACGCCTTTTTATCAGCATTGAGAGCTGCCCACGCGTCATTGTCTCAGTTGTTATGGCATCGGTGGGTTTTCCCCCCGCCCTGTATCTATTTTAGTCGTCCCCCCCGCCTGTCTGGGCATGATGTAAAAATATCAAATTGTTGCGTCACTTGGTTAACACAGGACAAAGGCTTGCCTATCGGCTTTATTACTGGAACGTGCCAAAATATAAAGAGACTACGTACTCAAATTCTACTGTTTGCAATTCTCTGCTCACGCGATTTTGTTATTACAATTTTCCCAAAACGATATCTCCGTTTGGAACCTACAACTGTGCACTGTGGCAATTGGTAATTGCAGTTGCCTCTTCTGTCTTTTAGCCAACTTGAAGTTTTGTTTAGAATTTGACGTTTCTCAAAAACGAAGAAAAGACACTACAAATTGATGAAAATAATATAAATAAAAAATTAAATAAATCGAAATGTCATATGGCGTTTGAACAATTTATATTGAATTGCAGATTTATTGAAAATAGTATTATAGAATTCTTATACCCAGGAGGTGGTGTACTCTCTAATATTATATTTATTAATACTAAAAAGCGCATTAAAATCGGTTAATAAACACAAAAGTTATTAAAGAAACAATATTTAAGGTTTTGCCTCTGAATAAATGTAAAAAATTATAGAATTTTTTGAAACTGATGCCATAATAACTACGCTTTTACTTTCCAGCTAGAATTGTTATTATTTAACAGAAAAACAATTGCATCTACAAACTTTTGATAAACCTATTTAAACATTTTTTTGTAGAAATTTTTGCAACTGCTGCTGAGTCATAAACTAAAGCCGTAACTCTTCAGTTTACGGTTGATATCTCTGTTATGCGAGATGCCTGTGTAAATTTAACAATTTGTAAAAATATTATCGAAGCACAATAGGCATGACTGATAAGATGTGAACGATAAGCGCGCTCTGGTAACAAGAGAAAACAGAAATTTAATTATTCCAATTACAAAATTCAGATACGTAGTAGCTGTGGTAGGCGTGTCCATAAGGTGCCTGAGATTGCGTTAACTTCCGTTAGTCAATATTTGCATTTGCTATTGGTGAGGAATAAACAATTTGCCAAACACGAAAATAATTCGTAGAAATTTGATATTAATTGTACGAATTAATTCAGGCATGAATTTAATTGTTTATTTATTAATTTCTAAGTAATGGCGCTTGAAATAAGTTCAGGAAATTTATATACGACTGCAGATTAGATTTCATGCGATTTAGTTTCTTTATTGTTTATCTATATCTATATGTATAATTCATTACCTACTTCAAATCAAGTGTTTGCTGTTAAAATGTCTGCATTATCGTTAGCTGCATTGACTATAAATTTTTTACTAAATCCAACTTGAATCTTACATATATTCCCATTTGCATGTTGTTGCACCTGCAATGCGCTCTTAAAAAATACTCACTCTCTTAATTGAGCGAAATCAGCTAATTTGTTGAGCGGCGCAGTTGTCCGTCAAGCAAGGTGGCGAGAAGTGCTATTTCGGTGCTAAAATTGGTGTTTTACTTTGCTATTGCACAAATTTTGTTTTAATTGGAAATAGCCTGATTTAAATTACAAAATATCTGAAAAAATAACTTAAAATATATGTAAAAATAAAACAAATATAAAAACAAAAAAAAATAATAAAAATTAAATCACTATAGAATATATAAAATTAATATGTATATTTTAAACAGATTTATGGATGCATATTTAAAATATTTTTATAGACTTCTTCAACAATTCCCATTAAAATTATTGTTGTGGCATACTTTGTGACATACGACCACTGTGCGCTGCCCGGAAGCACGAGCAGAGCTGGTGCCTTTTAAAATTTTACAGTGGCAACTGTGCAGACACGTATCGGCTGAGCGCCAATACACACTCGCTCCCGCTCTCACAGATACGATTGAGAGACACGAACAAGTGCTGCGGTGCCATAGAGCGGACTCGCTCGCACGCACGCCCAATGCCCGAGCCGAGCAATCAGACTGAGGTTGAAGCGAACTGAGAAATACATATTGCATTCAGTTCAGTCTCTCAACTCGCTCGGAACGGACGTGCTTGGCGCTTGGTGCGAAAGCTGATGGAAATTGTGATAAATTGCAAGTGACGCAAAAATAAGCCTAAATCGTTCGTGTGAACCAACAAGAAAAAAAGAAAAAAAAGCAAATTTAATTGAGAAAAAATTGTGCATATACAAACATACATACATCAGTGTAAAGCAGAAGCCCAAAGCATAATTTTGCCTAGACTGTGTGGCAAGAGCGAGGCGTATATTTGTGTGTGTGTGTTAGTGTGCGTGCGTGTGTGTGTGTGCTTTGTACAACAGAAATTTTCACACACAAATTGAATGTGGAAATTTGAAATAGAAAATTAGTGCGCACATGCAAATGAATGAAAATTGAATCAAAACGCAAATTAAATGCATTGAAGCACGAGAATTCCTCTAAAAGGTAATTATTCCAACAAGAAAAGTTCACAATGCTTTTTTCATTCTGCTGCGTGCCCTTTATAACTAAGCTTGTGTGTATCTGTGTGCGAGCGCTTGCCACTGTATTAGTGAACTTTATTTAATTTTTTGTTGTTGTGTGCGCTGTATAAATAGCCAAGCAAAGAGCAGACGACAATGAAAAAAAAAATAAAAAATGGGCAACGGCAACGACCAGAGAGCAGACCAAACTGCTCGGTGAGAAAGAGAGAGAGAGCGCGTATTAGGAGAGTAAGCTGTCCAAAGAGAGCGCAGCAGTTTGTGCAAGAGAGCCGTACGATTTCATATTTCTAGTTGTCTTGTTGTTGCCGCTGTTGATCTTTTGTTTGGGATGGGGTTATTAGGCATTGTTGTTGCTATGAGAGTACGTGTTTTTATCAGCTTTTCAACTGCTACTTTTTTTTTCTGTGTATTGTTTTTTTGGTTTTTTACATTTTTGTCGTCATCGACTGTTTTGCTGTTTGTTTTTTTGCACTTTATTGTTGTTCGCTACGTAAATGTTGTTGTCCCACAGCTGCTTTTTGTTTTGATATGAGAAATCCATAATCAGCGAGCGTGTGTCTGGCCACACAGATATACATATCCATATATAAATGTATGTATGTATGAATAAATTATTAACACACTTAAAACAAAGTTTAAACTTGTTTCTGTGCTTTTTGCAGCAAAAAGAAATACACACAAACGCCATGTAAATTCAAGCGAATTTCAACAAATTCCCCGATGAAATAATATACATATATGTATCTATATCCATATTAAGTGGTATATATAACAGTATCTCCCCGTTGATCGTAATAATATCGTAAACAAAATTGAAACCCAAAGCCTCCCCTCCGGGAAACGTGAGAAAAAGACTTGAATCTTACATTTTAACGTCGAATTCAGTAATAGATTTATTTTTAAATTATTTTAAATTCTCTAATTTAATTTAAATAATGAAAACAATATAAAAAAGTTGTTTTTCAAATGTTTAAATACTATTATCTCATTAAAATTATTTTATATAAATCAACAAATAACTTATATTTTAATTTTTCTATATTTTTTTAAAATGTTAAACGTTACGCCTGTTTTACTATCTTTGCGGCCACTGTGCATGACTAATAGGCAGTTCAAGTGCTTGATTCGATTACACCTTATTGCATTTCATTGTGTTTATCATTGATATCAGGTGCTTCGCTTTCTTTTGGCTTTTCAGCATTTATTCAGCCCCATGCAAATATTTAAACGTATTAAAATAGGGGCCTAGTCTGGGAATTTTGTCATGAATTATTTATAAATTCTCAACAAATAAATCCAGTTTATTTCTGTGCCCGTTCAAGATAAGATATTAAGCCATACAGCAATACAATAAGAATAGCCATTAGAATAAACAAAATTTCAATTAACTACTGCAAACCGGGTTTAAAATTTATTTTTATTAGATGTTTGTTTAGCAGAATCTTGAGAAATCTTGAACAGCTACTGGAAACTACAATTTGTATTTACCATATAATTTTTCGACAATTTTTTGTTTGGATTTTCAGCTCTGATTTAAATAACTCAGACGCTTGTTTTTCATTTCTCATTTTTGGCTCGTATTTTTAGACTTGGGTATTTTTAGTTAGGGACTTTGCCTGCTCAATATTTCGCATTATTTTCCATTATTTCTGCAGTTTGTTTATTACACTAATTGCAAGCAAAACATCAACAAAGCTATTGCATTTCATAGCTGGCTTTGTTGTTGCCAAGCACTTGTCAAAATTTTGCTTATTTGACTTTGATGTCTTTGCCTCTCACACCACATTTTACCTTATCAGTGTCCGTCTTATCAGCAGCTTTTAACAGGCATTTTTTTGTGCCCTGTAATGTGCTCAAATTTGAAAATTTTCCTATTTGACTTTAGCCTGATTTTCACTTCTCTTTTTTTGCATTCAAATCAAAAGTAAACAAACTTTTATTTATGATAACTTTATGGGTTGGGGCTTCGGCCTTTATGGGCTGCAATATTTAGGCATTGTGTTAAATGAATTCAATCAACATTTGTTTAATAATTTACACAAATTTTTGGTATTTGTTATGATTTTTTTGTGTCTGGCAATGCTAGCCGTAAAATTCAACAGATCCAAGTGCGAACTGAGCTGGCGTCGTATACCCAAGCGAATAATTGAGACAGGGTATATTAAATTTATGTACAAAAGAGACTGCACTTTCTCTGTGCGTTTATAGGCCAGCTATATATACCGATTCCAGCGTGTGTATATAGCATTATTTACGGATATTAAGCGGCTGGCATATATGCAATATTTATACCAATAAATCTGTGCAATAAGAACGTTGCTCTATATAAGAAACAACCAGAAAGAACAAGCCTCTATAGGCAGTATTTGTAAATACAAAACTATAATTTATATATAAAATAAAATAATTAAAGTTATAGTACAGAAAATATAATCAAATTATAACTAAACATCATATATTATAAAATATTTTTAAATAACAAATTATAATTAAATAAAAAATATATAAAAAAAAATATATAAAGTTAAAAGGTTAAGTGAAAATACACATAGAGTCTGTAATTAAAGATATACAAAAATAAAATAATTGAAGATATAAATAAAGTTAAACATAAAGACTACAATTAAAGAGAAACTCTAACTAAATAAAAGAATGTATACTTAAATTATAATTAAATATTAGACACTAAATTCAACCAATCAACCATAGATAAATAATAAAAAAATATCTTAAACTAAACCATAAAGACAAGCTGAAGTTGAACAAAATTCCATTAACAAATTAATTAAAATACATATAAAGAGTATAAAAAATAATACAAAATTGAAGCTTTACTAAAATTTCCAAAAATTGAAATATAGAGGAATATATATTAGCTAAGAATATATGCAAAATTTGTCTGGCTGCAACTGCAGATTGTTCTTTGTGCTGAGACATATTGATTAACTCAATAACTGTATTATACATTAGCATTTATTATTAAATTTTCCACTCAGAGTTCAGCTGTTGTTTGTATTTATTGTTAAGATGCTTTGAACTTCCATTTAGTATATTAGATTTCAATTTATAACCAGCTGCGTCTTACAGATATACAGCCTTCATACCTGGTCTGATCTGGTCTCTATTGCTTTGACCCACTTCTTTGTTTTTTGTTTTTTATTTATACGTATTAAATGCGTGTGGCATGGGAAATTTGTGCTTTGTTTACTTTCATTTTGGTTGCCAGTGGCCCAGTTTTAATGTCTGGTCTGCTCTGATAAGGATAGTCTGTGGGCTGACTCAGCGATTTTTGCTGAAACTGAAACTGATTCTGCGTTTACACGCTGATGTTTTTTAAAGCAGTTTTTTCGTCGCAATTATGCAGTTTTTCTTGTTTCGCAACTAATTTATTATCGATATCTATTATACTCTTTGTTATCGATTTCAATAGCGTAGAATTAAATAAAATAAATTATTTGACAACTTTATGACAGCATCAAGTGCGATATGTGCTTATCGATAACTAATTGGCTAACATGCAACACTGTGTAAACAATCGGAATAGGGCAAAGCATAATATATATTAAGAGAAAAGTCGCGCGGCTTCATGGATCATGAAGATTTCATGAACTTTAGCATGAAAAAGGTGCGTGAAAAAACATCAGCGTGTAAATGCGAACTGCTACTGAAACTGAGACTTGACTTTTTGTATAATCATGGCTGCTGACAATGATCAAACGATAGTCATGAGTCTACGCCGTGTTCCATTGATTATTGTGTCGCAGTTGACAGTTTTTGTTGAATAAAAAGGCACTCGAGGCATTTGTATTTTAAGCTCTGACTGCTTTATAAATAAACTGCGAAAATACGTCTAAAGTACGCTAGCTTTACGTCGGATTTGGCCGGCCACGATAAGCAGCGGGTTCAAATACTTGGGTTCAGATACTTTGTGAATCGTTTGCCAGATACGAGTGCCAGCAGAGCGTTGACACGACGATTGCGTAGCGGCTGTGGACGGATGACACATAACTGATTGCCAAGAAGGAATGAAGGAATCGATGCTTTAATTGGCCAAAAAACTGTCTAGTTATCTATTGGCTTAACGCTCACCATAGATTACACGTCGCGCCGTCTGAGCTGACGTCAGACAAAGGGGGTATTTGCTAGATACATATATCTAAATATATAAATGTAAATAGATAAAAAGCTGAAGATACCGCAAGATTTACAGCTGCAGCATTAGCTATAGATACAGCTGCAAATACAGATAAACTTATAGTTATAATTAGCTATAGATACGCAGCGAAATGCAGGCGGGAAATTTCCATTATCTGGCTGCAATGCTTTTACTGCGATGTATCTTAACGCAATTAACATGAATTACACGAATGATCGATCTGATCGATGCACGTGCCACACGCCTGAGCAATCAGCTTGCCGCTTCATCAATTGTTTCTAATATTGTGGCATGGTTCACAGATCGTTTTGATTGTTCAATTGACGTTTGAATGGAACGTTTAATAATTGCGACTACGCTTCAGATACTTCAATCATTATGCATCGCTGACTAAATAATAAATGTGAGCTAGATTCCAGCCAGACAGAGACAAAGGCTGCGCCTTATTGAGTGCAACAGCTGATGATTGATGGCTGAGTCTAGCTATTAAATGGCTAAGAATTGCCACAAATTTCCACATTCAACAAATATTGCGTGAATTGTAATGTTTGTCAGGTTTGTTTAGCAATCAAAAGCGGAACAAAAGCCGCACGTTTGAGGAAATGACATTGAACCCGAGTCAAACAATTTACAATTCTAATATACGCTGTGAAGGCAACCGGTTTGCTTGCATTGATATCAGTGGGGGATTTTTGTTGGTTTCGATTTCGATACTGTAAATGTTTAACCCAGTTGTAATTGGTATTTCTATTCTCTCTCGTTTTAGGTGCTAGAACAACAAGGGATTTCACATTGCAGCTATTGCAATATTAACCGCAAGCGCATTAAATAAAACAACAATTAGTTAAACTGTTTCGTGCGGCAGGGAATGGTATATTTCTTGGGGGATTGGGGCATGGGAGATTCTGACTTGTCGTCATATCAGCAGCATGTTCCAACTATACAGCAGCAGCAACATCAACGCATTCATGGACAGCAGCAGCATCAACAACATCAGCAGCAGCAACAGCAGCAACAACAGCAGCAGCAGCAACAACAACAGCAGCTGGTTGCACAAATCTCAACTGGCCTAAACCTATTGCAAACGCAGCTGCAATTCGCCAGCGATTCGAGCTTCCTGCAACATCACCAACAACAACAACAACAACAGCAGCAACAGCAACATCATGTGGTCGATCCTAGGAGCAGCAGCAGCAGCAGCAGCAGCAGCTTGGTAACCGCCAACCTACAGCAACTATCGGTAAGCAGCAACAACGCCAACGCGTCAAGCAAACCCCGGCATGTTGAATCTCATTCAGCCTCCGATGCATCGCTGAAAGTCCACACACCCTGGCTGTCGAGCGCCTCCGCCTCCGTCTCTGCCTCTGCCTCCGTCTCCGCCTCCCAGCCCCCCGCTGGCCCCCCACAGCTCACCAAGGATCTGCTGGACAACGAGGATGAGGTCGCAGTGCATCCACTTTCCAATCAGGTGAGCGCAGTTACTCCTCTTTAATTTTTATATTGCAAAAGATATAGTATAAAGTATAAATATTATTCAGAATATTATTCAGAATATGCTACTATATTCTCCATCATTATATTTAAAATCGGTTTATAAACACAGAAGTTATTAAACAAACAATATTGGAAACTTTACCTTGTTGCTTATACAATTAGTTAAAGTCAAGCTTTGGCTTCAGGCAAATTTAACTAGAGTTATTAAATATTTATTTGGCGTAGACAATTTCAGTTATCTGTGCAAATTAGTTTAAAAAGTTTATGGGTACCCTCGGTAATCTCGGAAACTATAAGAGCTAGAACAGCCATAGTAGATGGTGTAGATGATATAAGTAGATAGATAAAAGTTTATTTGCCTATACCGATCTTCGATTAGAGGTCAGAAATTGAAGCTAAAGTAGTTGTAGTACCTCAAGGTAATAAGTATATGTGTTTAGCAATTTTAAAGTAAGGAAGTATTTGAACTAAATCAATTCACTTTATTTTATTATTGTAGAATTTAGGACTATAAAACAGGAAATTATTTCCTTAGGGTATACTATTTCAGACAAACACTCGTTGGCCCAACTCTTGCTGACCGAGCACTCGTTGGCCGAACTCTCGTTAGCCGAACTCCCGGCGGTTTAACTCTTACTGCGTAGTTCTAGCTGCTTTGCTTGCCTAGTTCTCGCTGCCGACCTCTCGTTGCCCTACTCTCGTTGCTTAAAAACCAAATATGTATGTCACAGGAAATAAAACTTCCTTGAGGTATATTTCACGGTTCTCAGGATAACAAGCTTTATTTTAATGAATAAAAAACTTAAAGCTTTACAACAGCATGATTCTCTAATAGTATTCCACAATTAAAGAGAAATTGCGTATAATTAAAATATTTATTCCTGGCAAATCCCTGCCAACGCCTACAAAATTATAAGGATAAGTTGCGGACACTCGAAATCGTTTGTCTCGATTAATCGATTGTGTGACTAAACAATCGGCTTATTTGCTAATTGATCGATTGATTGTAATGCCAATACAGCTTCCTATTTCCTTTGGCAAGTACAATTTCCTCAAGCAACGATTCGATTTAGCGCACTTCCTCCAGTAATTTCATGTGCAGCGAGTGAAAGAACTCCTCGAGTCCCTCGTAGGAGTGCTTGACGATAAAAGCCCTGACCACAGCCCACGTTGGCTTCAGGAAATTCACATTGGCATAGACCAGAAACTCGGTTTTACTGTCGAACACTCCCTGCATGCAGTAGTGCACGAATATATTGAAGACATCGGCATAGGGTATACCCTCGTTATTCAAAATCACGTCGATGGAATACAATTGGCCACGTTGGCTGCAGGCACGTAGGCGCTGATTCTCCGTAACATTCGCCGCTTTTGGGCCGATTGCCGCCTGTAGGGCGACCGTCATCTGAACCATACGCTCGTTGCTACCATCTTTGTTGCGGGTCCATTTGCCCATCTGCAGATTGGTGGTTTGTCGGGCGTCGTGGAAGTCCTTGTAGAACTGCGAGGTGCAGGAGAAGAGCAGGTTGTAGAGATCGTCCACATGAATGTTCAGACGGACCTTCATGATCAGGCGACCATCGTGTAGGGCATCGCAGACCCTATGCTCGCTGGTGGCAGAGAGACCGCTTTCGAGGCTGCTGCTGGATCGAAGTTTGCTTAGCTTCGATATGCCAGCACCTATCATAGTCCTCTTGGTCGATCGGCGGGTCTTTTGTTTGGTTTTTGGGCTGATCGATTTCCCTTTGCCATTCATCCCTGTCACGGTGCCCCTAGGCGTGGCAGGCGCTGTCCATTTTGTGCTCTGCTGATTCGATTTGGAGTTATTGGATGAATGAGCGTGAATTTGTTTCTCTCTAATCGCAACTCTTGGCTGTGCCTTGCCGGTTGCATCGGAATTGGGCGGCGTTGTCACTTTGTCATTTTCCTTTTCCTTCTGTAAAACTGCATTTTTAATTTTGAAGAATGTGACCATTGCATTGCAACGAATGCGATCGAAGCAACGCCAAAACCAAGCAAAGCATCTAATAAATAATTCAATTTGTTTTTAAGTTACCAAATAAAATAACGAAATTGCAGCAACATTTTTCCTAAATAATATAACTAAATGTCATGAGCTGCTATTTGTATTAATAATAATAAACAAAATTAACAACGGGAAAACTTAGTGATATAAACAACAATCGCTATTGGGAATGTAGAGATATAAGCTTGCACAATAATTTTGCAGGGTTTTCCAATTTAATATAGATAATACATTAATAGTTAATTTGTATTTACGTATTTATATTTTAAGTTAGCTCTGGTATTATAATTGTTCAGCTGACGTTATGGAAGCAATTTGTTTTCAATTTTTCTTATTTCTACTTCGAATCGCCACAAGTTCAAGCTTCTATAGTCCAGCCGAAGCGATTACAGTATCGCTTTCTTCAGCAAAACATCAAGAATGTAGAAAACATAGCAGCTGCATATCTGCGCGTAGCATGACGTATAGACTTGATAAGATTAATACGATTATTATTGTAAAACATTCAATAATTCGCTCTTTGTCTTGCTTGTTTGCTTTTCTTAGCTGCTTAATGCTGAAGTTGTATTAAAATTATCTCTTGTTTAGCGGTTTTCCTCTTTCAGCGTATCTTAAGTTTTCAATTCATGTTCAGTTTGTAGAACATGGAATATACCAATATTATATTATTGATTATTCTATCAATAATTTATCTCTCGTCTCTCTTGTGCTTTTACTAATCTTTTTCTTCTTTTGGTATTCCCCTCTAGGTTGGAGGACACACACGCCTGTTGCTGCTCAATCAGTCGACGGTGATCAAGCCTCTGAATTTACGGGAATTGGACTTCTATCAGAACATTCCGCAGGACGTACAGAAGTTTGTGCCCAAATACAAAGGTAAGATACCGACTGTATTCTTTTGTTAATCATTCAATACGTTTTTCGATTCTTCGATCAAAGCGCTTCATAAGATACTATTTCGTTTCGAATTAACTGCTTGTTCTGCCATCAAAATCCAAAGAAAATAAATAAAATTTACAAAAAAAAATATACAAAATAAAAAAAATGAGAAAAAATAAACTATATGAGCATTTACACTATCTATAACCATTTTGTCTTGAGTTCCAAAACCGATGCTGTTGCTGTGTTCAAATTTTGTTTTTGTACTAACTCGCAAACAATCTATGCGCTCCTCTGTATTGTCCTTAGTTAAAAAACAACAACAAAAAAAAAACTATGAAAATAATAAATGAAAAAAAAACAAACAAACAAAAAAGAATCATTTAAACATCATTTTTAATTTAAGTATTTCTATTTATGTGATATCTGCGTAGCTTGTAAGTTTGATAAATTGCAAATAAACCGAAAAAAAAGAAAAAAACTAAAAAATAAAATAAAGAAAAAAAAACAGGCTGCATCTAAAGATACAAACCTAGTATATACATAGGTAAATTATAGTATTAAATTTATGTAATACGCAAAGCAAACAAAGATAATAAAAATATTAAGCCGCCATGCCCAATTATTGTCTCGACAGTCCCAGAAACAATTTGTAACTTAAGAACTTTTAGTTGTTAGTAGCCAGAAATGACAACAATGGGTAAGTCGCTAAAAACACACCAAAAAAAAACCAAAAAACAAAAAAAATGCAAACTCTTTTTTAGCATATTTATTACAGAAATCTCTTTGGAGATTTGTGAAAATATTTGTTGCAATTTTTGATTAGTATTTTCTTATAGTAAAAGAAATGATATATATCTCGGTAAAACCGCAGACTAAACTGCGGGTCCAAACACTCTATATGTCTACGTTCTATGCTCACATTATTCGAAGGTTCGATGTGCCCACTGACAGACCCGATCGTGATCTGCCGCTTGACCTACATGAACCAGAGTTCGGAATGAAACGGAACGAAAAGAGAATAAAAGATCAGCGTAAATTGATACCAAATGAAAAATCTAACTATCTATATACTACTACATCAAACTGCTTTTCAATTTCCTCAAAACGTTTACAATGTGAAACAAACTCGTGTGTATTTTTTATTATTATTATTTTATGTGTTTGCTCAGAAGGCACATCGTGCTGCCCTGCCCCCCTACTCTACTCCTTGTTCGTCGTCGTCTACCCTAGGCTTTTGCCGATCTAATCGGATCTGATCTTCTCTCAGCTCAGCTCTGTTCTGCTCTGCTCTGCTTTGATCTGTCTTGTCTGTCTCTGGAACTGAACGTCTCCGAGACTCGCACAGTACGAAAGGCCGATTAGAAATGCAAGCCAAGCCAAGCCAAAACATAATGCCAATGGCCTCAAACGGGTTTGTATGAATCTAAAACAAATACTTTTACTATACCTATATACTACACAAATATATCTATAATTCTATATATATATATATTTTAAATATTATGAATATTATTACAGTTGCAGTCACAGTTACCGTTATATACCGCAACTATAATAATCAAAAACTCTTAGTTGTAAGCTATTTCGATTGATTTATGTTAGGACAAAAGTTTAGACAACAAACTATCGAATTAATGAACAAGTTACAAATTTTTCTAACTTATCCGTAAGAATTCTTCGGATTTATGCACCTGTTTTTTCTGTCGGTTGCTTAAGTCTCTCAATTTGCACAATTCTCACCAATAATCTAGGTCTCTTTAATCATAAGTACCGAGTCGTTTATCCATGTTCATCATGTTACATTCTATCTGTCTCTGATCAAGTCCATCCGAGCACGAACTTCACACGAGTGTCCAGAGATCCGCTTTGAATGAAGTGAATATCCATTACATTTCTCATTTTATTCAAAATGTTGCAAGCGGGTTGCATTCATTCGTGATTGATTGATTGATTGATTGATGATTTCGTCTGTTACCGCTTAAGCTTATTAATGTTCTTAACACTTTGTGTCTTAATTGAAACAATATCGCTTTGAGATTCATTCATATTTATACAAAACATACTTTAAATCCTAAAGCTAATTGCGTATCGTGTGATACTAAACAACCAAGCTACATAATACATACTATTTTTATTAATTGCGATAGCAAAATATTATTAATTATTATTTCACTAATCGCCCGCCGGTCCCGTTCTATTTCCAGGCGTTATGCAAGCGACCTCCATGGGCGGCGTCAAGCTCGACAAACGGTATTCCCCCAGTTTCCGGGAGGAGGCGGCTTCGGTTCCCGTTCGCAAGATGAGCGCCTCCAAGCGCAAGCGGGATGATGTTCTCAGGTATGTACAGTGGGCGAAATCGCTCAGATTTACCGTAGATTGGAGAGAGCCTTATCATTGTCATTCACCAAATATATGGAGCTCACTCTGCCAAGCAAATGGAAATGAATTTTATTTTTGTTTTAGATTGTGCAATGCATACAAAAAACAAACACAACAAAGCACTCGCCCCTGTCAAACATAACGGGTATATCTTTGGGTATGAGTATCAATGAGTTCATATATATTTTTTTTACTTCTTCCGGCAAACAAGCAACATGTTCTATTCCAATGCAAAAGCGAAACAGATATTGCCTCAAAATAAACAATTTATTTAAATATTAGTGGTGTAATAAGTAGTATTTATACACCTCCCATTACAGAAAATATAAACTAGATTTCCTAAAAAAAATTTACATATTGCACAAAATATAATTTCAATCAAAATTCAAATACATCATTTAAATTATACAACGGAGAGATCTCCATATTTTAAATTTAACATTAATTATGTTTTATCTTATTGAATAAAACAAAATATATAATAAATAATTTGATATTAATGTCCGTATTTTAAATTTTCAAAATACAATTGAATTTCAGTTCCATCAATATTATCCATAAACTATTTAAATTTTTAACTGGTTAAATTAAAAAAAATATAGATTAACATTTACAAAAAATACTGTTTATTTAATTTTTAAACTATTTAAATTTCAAATAAAAACAGCTATATCTTAAAACACAAGAAATTTCAGTACAATATCGATAATTCAAGAAATTTACATTAAAAATAATAAATTTTTAATTCGATTTCACGTTGCAGATAAATATTTCCCCATTAACTTTTTGTGTGCAAGATGGGATTGGGAAATTATCGATATTACTGTATTTACAATTATTAAACAAAAACAATGAAATATTTTTAGCGCTATTCATTAAAAAAAGTGCAAATCCCTTGTCGATATATCTCTATCAATTACTTATCGATAATATTGATATTGCCAAGATATCATATTTTTGAATTTGGTCATTTTTTGTACACTTATATATTCTATAGTGTTTATAATATTTAAATAATTTAAAATTACTTAAAATAAATTTCTGTTTATTTCTAAATTAATTTGACATGGAGTAGAACTTGTTGCTTGATTTAAACTAAATTCATGTATATCGAAGCAAAGAAAACTTGCAGCTTATTTTGTTTTAGGTGATTGATTCTCTGTTCTCATTTGTGCCAACTTAAGTAAAAGGCGTACTCGCAACATTGTTATATGCATACTACATACGGCTAATAGCTCCGCTTGAATCCCATATTAATCACACCCACATCTCGCCTGGATTATTTGCAGAATGAAGGTGCATAAGAACGGAAATGCGGCCGATGTTATTAAGAGCATTTCGCAGCTTGACAACACCAACAAGCAATGTTAGTAGCAACTGGAACAGCCAAAAAACAAAAACAAAAAATACACAGCGAATAAATAAAATTCCCCTTCGGATATCCTATAGAAACTAATCTCTAATCTCTGTGCACAATTTGCCTTGCAGACTTTCTGATGCTGGAGAACATCACATCGCAGTTTCGCAATCCCTGCATTCTGGATCTGAAGATGGGCACCCGACAGCACGGCGACGACGCCTCTGCGGAGAAGCGTTCCAAGCAGATGGCCAAATGCGCAGCCAGCACCTCCGGCTCCTTGGGCGTACGGCTCTGCGGCATGCAGACCTATCAGGCGGACATCGAGAAGTACGCCAAGCGGGACAAGTACTGGGGACGGGAGCTCAACGAGGCGGGCTTCAAGCTGGCGCTCCACGATTTCTTCTACAACGGCTTTCGCCTGCGAATCCGCGTCATACGCAAGATCCTGCAGCGTCTGCTCCAGCTGCGTCACGTCATCGAGAAACAATCCAGTTATAGATTCTACTCCTGGTAAGCAAAAATTTAGACCTAGCCAAACATCGATATAATTAGACCCTTTCAAAAAGGACAAAAAGGTCTATTGGCTTAGTACAAAGAGATGTGTGTAACACCAAAAAGAAGGCGACTTTACAAAGTATACATATTCTTGATCAGGACAATGAGCTAAGTCGATATAGCGATGTCCGTCTGTCTGTCTGTAGATCTCAGCAACTATAAGAGCTAGAGACACCAGATTCGGTATTTAGGTTATCCTAATCCGTAAGCAGAACGAATTTGTTTTAGATTTTGGATACCTCTCCCACTTCCCCCGTAAACCGCAAAAGACTACTGTAGCCACAGTTTTAAAGCTATTGATTTGTAATTTTTATACAAAAAATATCTTGATAAATATTAATCCTAATGTTAATATTGCAACTTTAATTATTTGTTTACCTTGCACGCGTTAAAAATTGATCAAAACCAGAGCTCAATTTGAGTGAAACTCAGGAATAGTACGTTTTAAAATAAAGTTTTTATACGGAACGGCATATTCTCTTCTTACGCTCTGTTATCGAAGATAGGATTCAGGAATTCCATTTTTAAACAACTTAGATTATTAACCAACGAACAATTTATGTTTATCAAAATGGTTACGAAATTATGTTATAAATTTATTAATTTAAAATTGACTTACACTAAAGATCTGTATTATCTTCGATATATCTATATTTTAAAATATCGATGCAGCAAAATACAGATATTACCATTATCGAAACATATGTATGTTAAATATCTTTATAAAACTGGGTTCTATTTGTACTTGCAGCTCCTTGCTCATTGTGTACGAGGGCTACGAGGAGAATCCTATGGCTCATCCGCCCTCCATGGATCTGGACGATTGGCTGGAGGCGCCCAAGTCGGCTACACCGCAGCCAGTGGGCGTGTTCGACTATCATCCGGAGAACAGCATAGACGAGGACGACATCGAGGAGGACGAGACGGGCCACGAGGCCGGCGATGAGCTGGAGCCGCACGATACGGATGAGGATCTGCAGCTGGTGGCGGGTGTGGACAGCGGCAATGCGTCAGCGACGAACAGCAGCAACGGCGCCGATGGCTGCAACTACGATGCGGATGCCTCCAACGACTCCAACTCGCGCCTCAATCTCGCCACGCGGCGTCATCTGCACAAGCGCGGCTTTGCCGAGGCAGCGGCACGTGGCGTGAAGCAGACGGCCAACAATTCCACCACCACCACGGACGAGGAGGAAGAGGAGGAGCCCAAGTCGCAGCATTCATCACACAAACATTCTGCCATGCCGCCGCCCCGCAGCAGCGGCATTTTGCCCACGAAATCAGCGTCTGGGTGCAAGGGCAACAACACATCCAACTGCACACCTGCCACACCCGCATTCATTCCAATTTCCGAAGAGACAGTATTCCTGGATCCAGAGCCAGCGCTGCCCAGCGTCACAACCTCGTCGCCACATTCCGGAGACTCGTGGATGAACTACAGCAGCAACAGCAGCGACGACTTCTCCGAGCTCTCCGAGCAGATCAAGGCCGTGGCAAGCGGACGCCAGACATGTAGGTTGAGCAGAGTTGTATAATAAGCAGTAAACACGGGGCAGATTAGACGGACGGTGGGCTATAATCAGTGAGAGTTGGGCCAGCGAGAGTTCGGCCAAGGAGAGTGCAGCCAGCGGCAGTTAGGCAAGTGAGAATTGGACCAGCAAGAGCTGGGGGAAGTAGAGTTAATCTGCCAGAGTTCAGCCAGCGAAAGTTCGGACAGTGAGAATTCGCCAAACGAGAGTTGCGCCGGCGAGTGTTCGATCAGCGAAAGTTCGCCCAATAAGAGTCCGACCAACGAGAGGTGGGCCAGTGAGAATTTTATTAGCGAGATTTGGCCAGCGAGAGTTAGGCTAGCAAGAGTTGGATCAGCGAGAGTTTGGCCAGTGAAAGTTTGACCAACAAGAGGTGGGTCAGTGAGAGTTGGGCGAAAAAGAGTTCTGCCAGCAACAGTTCGGTCAACGAGAGTTCAAACAAAGAGAGTTGGACTAGCGGGAGTTGGGGCGGCAGGGGTTAGGCCAGCAAAAGTAGAGCTAGCTAGGGTTGAGTCGGTGAGAGTTGAGCCAGTGAGAGTTCGGCCAGCGAGTGTGCGTTCAGCGATAGTTCACACAGTGAGAGTTCGACGAACAAAAGTTCGATCAACGAGAGCGAGACCAGCTAAAGTTGGGCCAACTAGGGTACAATATAGGAGAACCTACATATCAAAAATTGTCCCGAATAAGGTCTCTAGCTCTTATAGTTGCTGAGATCTAGGACAGACGGACATGTCTATATCAACTCGGCTCATCTTTCTAAGTCGCAATATATATAGTTTTAGGGTTCTACCACAATTCCTTCTGGGTGTTAGACACATTATTCATTTACAATAACTCAATAGACCCTTTAGTACTATTCAAAGTACAGGGTCCAAATATAAACTGCTTTAGCTAATCATTCTGCTCTTTCACAGGCAACAACAGCTCGGATGAGGGCAGCTCGGACTACGAGAGCAGCATCATCGGACCCACGGAGGCGATGTTCAAGCGCTACAAGTCGCAGCAGTCGTTCGATGCGACCGCCAACGGCAGCATGGATGCCACAAATTCGAGTGTCTCCAACAACGCGACCGTCAAGTCCGTCGTCTCGCCCGCCTCCTCCAGCGCCTCCTCGCTGAAGTCGCTGAAGGGAGCCGTGAAGCGGCTGCGTTGCAAGGAGGATGACGAGCACTATGCCGCCGACGATGTGGCACGGGAGGCCAAGAAGTCGACCATCACATCGACTCCCGTCTCCGCCGTCTCCTCGCCGGCGAAGTCGACGCGTGCGTCGAAAGCAAACGCAATGCAGCGCAGCTGTGAGAACATCTCCAACTCGCTGCTGGCTGGCATACTGCTGGACTCCTTGGAGCGACGCGCCAGTGCGGAAGCCGACAACAACAACAGTTGCACCGACACAGCTGCAACAGTTGCAACAGTTGCTGCCGCACGCAATGCGGCGCTGCTGCACAGCAGCAAGAGCCTGGACATGTCGGCGCCGGCCACAGATGATAACGCCGTGTTTGTGGACGTGCGCCTGATTGATTTTGCGCACACGGCGTTTGTGGCACGCAACGGCAGCATGCTGCCGACGCCTGCCACCGCGCCGGTGCATCATGGACCTGATGGGGGATTTCTCACCGGCCTGGACAGCCTCAATCGCCTGCTCAACGAGATCTTGGGCGAGGAGAGCGTTTAGAGGGGGGGTATACATATATATCTATAACTGGGCAACCGGGCAACTTGGGGGACAGGACATAAGCATCAAGTACAATTTGATTTGAAAAATAAAACCTAAATTGTTGCAGCAACATGTGTTAAATTATATGAAAACTTATCTTTAGAAATTCGAAATGTGATTCTGCAAAACAAAAATACAAAAAAGCAAATAACAAAATTTTTTAACATTTAACCAGAAAAATCAACAATATAACCATAAAAATAATAATAAAAAAATTAAACAACAAAAAAAAAACAAAACAAAACTTAATATAAACTAAAGCCAACCTTATGATAAGTGCACGCTGACAATTGTTTAATTCATTTACAAATCTTTGAAATAGCAACAATCGTAGTTGAGAATTTGTTTAATTGCAATATTAGAATTGTTTCTGCTTCTGCAAGCAACATCTGAAAATCAAAGCTATTGTAAATTAAATAATGAATTAATTGTCATTTGTCAATAGCAAACAATACAAATGCAACATGTAAGAACAGTATTTTGTTATTATAAACTTAACTATTTTCTCTTTAAACCGTTTCCTTTGTAATTATGGCAGAGACCAGCAAAAAGTAAAATGTAATAAATGTGAGGAGCAAGTAAAACGCTATTAATACTATAAATCTAAATAACATATGTATATGTATATTACTTTTACCTATTACATAAATAGAAAATTAAATGGAAAAAACAAAAAACAAAAAAATCTAGAAAAAAAAACTGAAACAATGTATATTTTCACTTAAGCACGTTTACTGATTACAAATGTTCAACTGATTGCAAAATAAATAAAATTAAATTAAAGTATCAATACACGGTGATTAATAAATTAGAATTTAGAGTTTATCAATTTATGGTTACACCCACCAAGTAGCCACCGCCCACTGTCTTTGATATCGATGGAAGATTTTTAAGCATGTGCGGCGTTCTGTTCTGATGTCGATCCAAGACTGACCTCCACTGTTAAATGTGCGCTGAGCGTCTAACAGCCTTCTGTTAAATAACACTACCCAACGTCGAGCCCTCAACTCAAACTGCTCTCTGAAAAAGATGGCGCTGAATTCCTCTCTTCTCTTTGTTACTGTATTGTTATCGATATACATATTATTGACGCAGGGATGTAATTTTATGTAGGCGCGCTTTTAAATTAAATTTGAAATGTAGAGCGCAGTTTGTGCAGTTTAGCTGTTTTTTTTTTTAAATCAATGAACTCAAATTAACAGCTTTTCACATAACAAACAAGCCAATTTAGTTAGTCGCTAGTCCAACTCTCGCTGGCCGAACTCTCGCAGGCCCAACTCTCGCTGCCCAACTGCTCTCGGTAGAACCATGCTACGTTCTAGTACTTATCGTTACATTTTAAATGAATGCACTAAAATAAAATTAAAATACTTACAGGTGGAATTTCGATGGAAACTTTGCTTAAGAACTTTATATACATACTATATAGCTGTTTACACTCAGAACACACGCACATTTCTTTTGACATACTTGTATTTATATATATACATAGATATATGAACGTAGGAGTAGCTACAAATATTGTGTTTCGTTAGTACCATATGGGCAATTAATGTAGTTTAAACTTAAGTATTCAAAGATAATTGGATTTGTCCGTAGAATTTTGGGATCCACCGCCTTGATTTGCCCACGAATTCCCAGGTGGACACCCATTCTAAAATTGCAAACACAAATAAAAGTCAGATAGTTGCCGGGCAGTTATACAAATGGTTTATTTCGCACACACACCTGTTGATCGTTATTGGAGTTTTCCATTTTAGGTATGATGCCGGATCCCGAGTTATTTGATTGGTGTCCCTTGCGATTGCCGCCGCCACCAGAGTTATTGGAGTATCCGTTGTTGTTGTTGTTGTTCTGGGCCATCCACGATAAAAAGTTGCCTCCCTGAGAAGTAACTGAAAGAGTTTTTTGTTTGAAACAATGATAGTGTATGGAAGGCTTGCCTGCTGATCCTGGTTTTGATTTTGCAGCTGATTGCCAAGAAGGCTCCACTGATTCAACGCAGCAGCAACCAAAGCAGGGTTCATCGGCAATGAGTTTAAATTAAGTCCGACTCCTAAAGGGTTTTGCCCTTGATTTGACGAGCCTTGCGATCCTTGCGAATTAATGCCTAATGCCTGCAGGTTCGGCATATCCAAATGTCCCCTGTTCATCCAACCGCCATTGCCTACGTTGCCATTGTGAGGCGGCGGCTGTTGATTCATATTCATATTCATATTCATATTCATATGATTCATGCCATGAAAATTGTTCTGCCTATTATAGGGATTACCGTCTGGATGACGGCTCATATTATTATTATTATTATTATTATTATTCCCGCCACTATTGTGATTATTATGATTGCTACTATTCGTGTTGCTGTTGCTGTTGTTGTTGCTGTTGTTGTTGCTGTTGTTGTTGTTATAACCCCCAGCTAAATTTGCACCGTAATTGTTATTGCCACCCATGCCGTAGCCACCGCTGCCAATGTGGTTGCTGTGACTATTACCGATTGCAGTGTTATCACCTCCGTGTGCATTGTGTTGGTTATTACCTCTGTGGTGTCCGTTGCGGCCGGAGCTCATGTGGCTGCCCTGGGGATGATACGAGTGCATAGCGAAGCTATTGCCCGTGTTGTAGTTGTAGCTCTGGCCCTGATGTCCCCGATTCTGCTCCGCCTTGGGCGCCGCATTCGATACGTGCACAGAGACGCCTGGAATTGTATGCCTTTATAATGCTTTTCATTTATCAAAACTGATCATTAAATCACCTTTGATTATGTGATCCTCGCCGCACAGCGACTGCGCCACATCGGGATCCAGAAACGTGACAAAGCTGAACGCCCGAAAGGGTCTCGGTATAAACACATCGGTCACCTCCCCGAATTTCGAAAAGTAATCCCGCAAATCGTCCGAGTTGATGTCCTCGGTGCAGCGGCCAACGAACACCTTGCACGGCACCTGATGACCCATGCCCTGCACAGAAGCAACAAAGGATTCCAGTTAATTTCGTCACAGAGTATTACCAGTAAAAATTAATTATAATCGAAGTTCCAAGAGTTGCAAATATTTACGTATTACATTGATTTCGGGTGTTTGAGAAAGGTTATACATTTATCTGTCAATACTAAAGACTTGTTATCCATCCAAACTTTAGAACAATCTTTGTTTCTACTCTGTTAAAGTTTACTTATAATAATAATAACATAAGAGTGCTTGCCGAACTCTCGCTGGCCGAACTCTTGTTGATCGAACTATCGTTAACCGAACTCTCGCTGGCCAAACTCTTAGTAGCTAAACTCTCGTTCGTCAAACTCTCTTAGCCGAACTCTTAATGACCAAACTCTCTTTGACCGATCCTCTCTGGTCGATCTCTCGCTGGCTGAACTCTCGCTGGCCGAACTCTCGTTGACCTAACTCTCGCTGCCCAAACTCTCATTGGCTAAACTCTCGTTCGCCGAACTCTCGTTAGCCGAACTCCCGCTGGCCAAACTCTTACTGGCTAAACTCTCGTTCGCCTAACTCTCGTTAGCCGAACTCTCGCTGGCCAAACTCTCACTGGCCAAACTCTCACTGGCTAAACTCTCGTTCGCCGAACTCTCGTTAGCCGATGTCTCGTTGACCAAACTCTCTTTGACGGAACTCTCTCTGGCCGATCTCTCGCTGGCCAAACTCTCTCTGGCCGATCTCTCGCTGGCCGAACTCTCGTTGACCGAACGCTCGCTGGCCCAACGAATCAAACTAATTTGTACTCGTAACATACTAAAATTTATATTTATAAACACACCTTGGAGTTGGGAACTTTGACTTCACACCAACGTCCGTCGATCAGATGGCGATTGGCGAGCACTCGCATTTGTGCCTCATAGGAGCCGAAGCGTACGAACCCAAATCCCTTGGACTGCCCCGATTTGCCATCCTTTTTTATCTGCGCCATCAGCACCTCGCCATACGTCTCAAAGTATTCGCGTAGGCTGTCCTCTGTGGTTTTCCAGGCTAAGCCCAGTACAATTAGATCAGTGCAACGTAATCGCGTTTCGATGCGTTTGGTTTTAGCCGTTGAATTTTCCAAGTTATCGTCGCTCTTACGCTTGTTCTCTATGGGAGGCAATATGGGGCAATGAGCACTACTGTCGTTCTGTGCGTCAGGACTGCTGATATTTGGGTTACCTTTTGGAAACACACAAAAGTAGATATTCTCCCCCCAGCCCGCTTCCACAATGGGGGCAAACAGTCTTCCCTCGTTTGAGCGGACACCGCGTACCGCCTTTGTGTCCATATTCCTATATTTCAGACCACACGAGCCGGGAAACTGCGCCTGCAGCGTGGACAACAGCAGAGTTCCATCCTCCTCGGCTGGCAGCTCTATGGGCTCGTCACCCTCCTCCTCGGCCACTTGCAAAAAGTCCATGATCAGACTTTAGACTTCTAGAAGGGTACACACATATTACATTAGTAATGCATTACATTTTGTATATTGGAAATTATAAAATAGAAACAATCAACGAACGTCAACCATTCAATCAGTTAAGAATCGCTCTCATATAACTTAAAATTCAAAATTCACTACAAATCGTTCTCACCCAATTCTCACACAATTCTTTGGACTTCTTAAGAACATCGAATAGAAATAGAAAAGGAAAATAGCAACGAAAATAATGAATGAGAAACAAACGATAAAGTTATCAAATTATCCATTATGCAACAATTAGATAGAGTAAAGTGCTTTCAAAATCAGTTGGAAAACGTTTTAAACCAAGTATTGGGATAATATCGTTGCAATATTGATGTTATCGACAAGCAGTTGATATCAAAGATATCGACATCTTGGAAAATAATTCTTTGTTTTTTTTAAATTTAAAAATTTTTTTAATAATCTGTAATGTTTTAAAATATTACTCTGCTTTTATATAAACATTTAAATAATTAAACAATAATCTGGTTATGTTTAAAAATATTACTCTGTACTCTGTTTTTATTTTTATTTAATCATTAAATAGTTAATCAAAAAGTTTCTTGTTTGAAATCAAAAAGTAATATATAATTTGTTTTAATATACATTTAATTACTTTGTTTTTGTTGCAATTATAATGTTTGTAATTTATTATCAATATAAATATTGAAGGAATTTAAAGCAGAAAATAAATCAATATTGATATTATCGAAATATATCAGAAATATTTATAACGCTGGATATCGATATAGCCCCAACAATTGTAATGCAAATCAAGCAAAAATCGTTGACAAAAACATTTATCGATAGTTTAGATAGCTGTAACATCGGCATTCGATAGCTTGCAGCCGTCACAGAAAGCTCTACATAACTGTATAATTTAATTGAAAATTCGTTGGCAAGTTTATTTACACACATACATATTCAGATATGTATACACATACACACATACGCAAATACAAATACAAATACACATACGCAAATGCATATACACATAAACATTCTCATGTACATTTATACCAAACAATCACAAAATTCTCCATCTGGCAACGCTCGCACCTGGTGGCAAAAATCATAAGACTGCCCCCTTGTAAATAAATAACACAAAATAACACCAAGGATACATTTACAACTCGTAATTTCTGATTAAAGCTCCTAGCTAATTGGCTAATTATGCTCATAAAACATTTACGTGTTTTTATTGTATTTTTTTTTCGGCAATAGATACGTTTATATATGTGTATGTATGTATGTTAATGTAGCGACCCTTGCAAGGCCAAATACATATAGAAGATATGTACATATGTAAAAAATGTTCAACTGCAATATTAATGCACTCTAAAATAAATGTTAAACTAAATTAATGTTCATTTTCAGTTCAATAAGCTCAAAATTAAGAAAATTCAAGCAAATGTTCTTCGCTGCACACACACACGCATAAATATTACAGCTGCAAAACAATCGATTGCATATTCTGATATTATCAGTTTTTTTTTAAAGAATTGTCCGATGTAATGACGTTAAAAAAAATAGATTTTATTATATTTATTACCAAAAAAAACAAAAATCTAAATTAAAAGCCTTAATTTGCAATTTACGAAGTTTTTTTTAATTCAATTTCAGGAAACGAACAACATAAACCATTCAAAATTAAAGTAAAGCTCATTCTTTTTTCTATTTTTTCACTCTCTTGATTTCCATTAACCCCTTCAATTTATTTTAATATAAAGTACAAATTTATAAAACAAAAGAAATTTACTTTAACTGTAAATATTACAAATATTTTAAATATTTTGTTTATACTTTTTTCTATATATTGACATTTTTTTAAAGATAGCGGTTTTGCTGCCACTGATGTTTTCACTATTGATGGTTTTGCAGCCATTGATGTTTTCGCTATCGATGGTTTTGCAGCCAATGGCAAGCCGAGCCGCATGCATACATACAAACTTACAATACACACCGTATGTTTGTATATTTACAGTAAGCATGCGTCTGTTTGTACATGAGTGTGTGTATGGGGCTGAACTTTAATTATTAATTATTGATTGGCGATAACAACTGTGCTCCCTACGTAGTTATACAATTCTTACACTATTCAAAAAAGAGGGTTAGTTGTAAGGCCTTCAACAAAATGTATGAATATGGAAATTGTTGTTTCTTTCGAACCGCTCACACACGTAATATTCTTGTTGTAAATGTATGTATCTGCTCTCTCGCTCTCGCTCTTGCTCTCGCTCTCGCTCTCTCACAAGATTCACACACAGTCACAAATCGCAATCGTTGTCACTTTTCACACTTTTTTTAATGCACGCTCGATTCCACTCGTCACCACACATCCACCTTTGTAATAAGTGCGTAATAATTACAAAGAATATTTACAATTTGGCTTTTAATAAGTCTCTGTTCGTTAAGTACACCATTTTTTCCTTGCACTAATCTGGAATAAAATTTTCTGTATGTGCGAATAGGGATGGCACAACACCGATAGCGATTGCTTAAATGTTATCGCAGCAGGCGGCGTGCGAGTTTCAAGGGCCTGCCTACCCAGTTGGAGCAAAAACACCAAACGAATACACCAACGCTTTGGTTCATTTATTATCAAATCAAGTTTTGCCATTTTAGCTCATATTTTGTATTTTTTAGTTTGCAATTTTAACAGCCATAAATCTTAAATTTTTGAACAGATTTAGCTCTTCAACAACAAGCAAAAAATATGGGAACTGAAGCAATAACTTTATTCATATAAACAACATTTTAACTAAAATTAGCTGTGTGAAGGTAACCACCGAGAATTGAGCCAACGAGAGCTTGGCCAGCGAAAGTTCGGCCAACAAAAGCTCAGTCAACGAGAGTTCGGCCATCCAGTTGAGCCAGCGAGAATTGACATAAATAACGATTTGGCATTAAAATAGTTGTAGCTTATTTTAAATGCAAATTCTGGCAGCACTGATCAAAACGGTTATAGTCGTAAACCCAGATAAGAGGCCCTTAAAATAGTTGGCATAATCGAAATTTATTACTCATTTAACAACAAATTCAAGTAGTCTGATAAGCTTGCAATAAAAATATGAATAAAACGCACAATTTGTTGTATGGATAAATTTATATTTTCTTTATAGATACACACTAAAATATTCAATCTAAAACGCACAATCACAATATACATATATTTTGCACACAAACAAAATGTAATATTATGGTTACGGTTACGGTTACGGTAACGGTTACAGGGTATAAAAAGGCATTGTTTAGCTTTACTACAAAAATATTGTAATCTTTCGTAGTTAAAGTAAAATCACAGTGAAATATTACTACACGCGCTCGAATTAAATATATAATTTTGGGCTTCCAATATGTGCATTTCCGTTAAGCAAATGGCAACGAGTAATATTATATAGCCACTGTAACGTATTGCTCTCAGAAAGTCCCACAATTTATCGCAAAATATGCTAAGCAAAACACAATGGAGCAGGGCATGCACATTGACAATGCGCCACATCCAGGCCACAAAGAAGAACAGCGTCGACTTAAATACATGATTCTGGCATTGATACTGCCCACTGGTGACATCCTCCCGTTCCAGCATGTTCTGATAGACGGCTATATAGCGATTCCAGGCCGTCGAGCTGAGCAGCAACTGGCCCGTAAAGCTGATCACGTTCTTGGCCACCTTTCGCGTGGTCGCCTTCATTTTGGGTATTATTGTCGTTGGCTCCGATTTGGTATCGCTCATGGGTATTATGGAGTAGCCCCGACGGGGCGGATTGTTCTTCAGATAGAAGAACATGCCCAGCAGCAGTGCAATGCATCCGAGACCGTCGCACAGCCCATCCACGTAATATCCCGATGTGCCGATCTCGGAACGTTCTCCCCGTATATGCTTCCGGGCACGTGCCACATGACCATCCAGGTCATCCAGAAAGGTGCGTATCTGGAACAGCAAGACGCCCAGGCGACGATAGCCGAGGCTATCGGAGGCCACCAGTTTGCCCGATAGGCAGGCCACGCCCACATGGAATACCGATATCATGTTGGGCGTGATAAACGTGGATCGCGATATGCCCACCACATCGTCAAAGATTGTGGCCAGCGGTGCGAATAGATAATGGTTCGTATGATCCAGCAATATCGCCTTGACCGTTATATGACAAAGTGGATTGATATCGCATGAGATCCATGTGTGATCCTCATAGTTTGGCTCTTTGGCAACGGTGGGTGGCTTCAAGGTACGGCTGGGATCCATCGAGGAGGCCTCCACAGCCGGCACCGATATCGCCGTGGTGGCATTCGTGTGATAATTCCGATCGATGGCATAGTTGTGAATGCGCAAGTATAGCTCAATGTCCATAAAAACATAAAATATTATCAACCCAAACAGCAGGGTTAACAGTATTTTGCTGATCTGCGAACTAGGCCCAATCATTTTCACGTTGTGAGGTAGATATCATATATAAATTCATCAAATTAACATCGAGTGGCTGCAAACAAAAGAACAAACATCAGTTAACATTTATTAACTTTATTGCATTGTTTTAACGCTTTTATTTTATTTATTTAAGATATGGATTTCTAATAAATTATTGCATTGGGACTAGGTATATTGAATTCAGTATAAATTAAATTATATATAGGGTTACAAATTTGCGGTTTATTAATTAAATAGTTAAATTAAAAATATTGTTTTATAGCTATACAATTTAGGACTAAATATATACGCTTGTATACATATATATTATGAAAACATTGTATAACCCAAAATAAATAATTTACACATATATAAACATATTATTATTATTTAAACATTAGTCATTAGAATTAAAAATACATCGCTTAGTAACTAATTTAATTTTATTTAAATAGGTTGAAGTGCAATTGTTGGTATACTGTTTAAATATAATTCAAACTTCAATTATATTTGGATTTTCGATTTTTTAACATCAATTTGTTTGTTGACTGCACTTACATATGTTTGTAGTTGATAAAAATAAAATAATATTATATGAAATAATAATAATTACACGCCCCGTGCCCAGCCTTGGCGAGTAATCAAAGCCTATTAACCGATTTCATCGGTTACTTCCATGATTTCAATTCGAAATGTAAATAACCAGCAAGAACGGCGCATATCAGTCGGAAGCGCTCGACTGTAGAATACCCTGCACTATATAATTTAGATAATATTTGTACAATATCATACGAAGCCTATCAGCAAAGCTTCTTCTACTTCTTGTTTACAACATGCTCTAAAAGCAAAGCCTGCAATATTGTTGCTTTAATAACTTCTGTGTTTATGGGCCGATTTCAATTTGCAGGAGGGATAGGGGGAATCGTTTATTCGGTTTTAATCGATTGGGGAGTAAAGTTGGCGTGGTATCCAATATTTAAAATAAACTTTATCTGCCTATGGTATACCCCTAACTACATACCAAAAATGGCTGCTATAGTTCTTTTAGTTTCCAAGATCTAGCCGCTTATACAGACGGACAGATATGACTATATCGACACAGATTGTCGCCTGACGGACAGACATGACTATATTGATACAGCTCGTCGCCTGATCAAGTATATATATATATACTTTGAGATCTTTCACACCTTCTGCTGCCTGTTACCCACATTTGCACAAAGCTATTAACCCTGTTTGAACCCCTTGCATTCGTACAGGGTATAAAAATAAACACATGTACGTATGTATGTTTGTGTCATGTTATGAGTTATACAAAAATACAAACACACATACTTACGTACATGCGTATTAATTTAGTATAAGCATTACTCAGCGTCTGTCAATAGATAACTAAAGCAATAAATTATTAAGTGGACGGCAGAGGGGGGGCGCGGTACACCTAATAAAATCACAATTTATGCACTTTCTAGCAAATATTTGTCTGTATGTTAATTAACTGAGCATTCATTTGGAGTATATATATGTACATACATACATACATTGGCTATACATATACATACATACATACTTAGCGTGCATTTACTGCGGGCAACTGGTGAGATGCGCTGCTTTCGTTCTCTTCTGTCATAAGTCAAACAGCATGCTTTTCCATTAACAAACAGGCAACCAACTTTTCACGTACGCAACAATAACAATAATATTTAATTTTTTTTTAATTTTTACATATGGACATTTGCAGCAGACAACAATAATTTATTAAAAATGATTTCATCGATTATTAAACGAGCGTGAAGCGACTATCGACTATCTGCACATCGCATTGCTAATGCGATTAACACTGCGCTGTATCGATATGCCGATAACAAATGCGCTCACATCCCTCACAGTCACATATGTTTCGGCTAGAGTTGCTCATCGTAGTTCAATTTAAGAATTTAGTTCTTTAGTGCAATTTTTGATGAACGAACGTTCACTTCTTATTCAAATGTTTTATTGTTGATAGGAACTAGTGCGCTTAATTATATGAAGTATCAAGCGTTAGTATATTATATTATTATCTATATTATATTATATATATATTACATATATTAATTTTTAATGGATACCCAAAAATATTTAAACAAGTAAACATGATAGGCATAACAATCGCAATCGAACAAACTGTACAAACTTATCAAACGAACGAGCTCAAACTGAACTGAACCGTTCACTGAACTGCAATCGGAGCAACATTTCTTTAGTTCACTTTGAGAACCCGTTCATTCGAACTGTGTCGGAACCAGACGATACAGCTCTAATTGCAGCCACTTGGATAACGATGATTATACAAACATTAAAGAGCGCCTTGCCGCATTTCCAATCTTTGGCGCGGCGACAGTTTTTCTCAGCCGCAACTACAAAATTGAGCAAGGCCTACGACCACGATGGCAAAACAAAAGTGTCCATATTCAATACAGAAACCAACGTGGGCCTCATGATAACCGGCTATAGCCAATACGGATTTCGCCTGAACAACGATATGGTGTTGCTTGGACCCATCACCGTATTCCCCAGGTAAGTTATAGACCAGAGGTGCCCACTCCACAGCTCTCGTTGCTCTTTCCTATGGAGTGAGCTAGATCGTATGTGTGAGAGCTCTGCCTCGTATGCAAAGCAAATTACAAGAACAATTGCGTGTATTTTCGTTTCTTTGAATTTTATGCATTAACTATTACTATTAGTATTAACTATTCCCATTTATTGAATTGACTTGATATGTATTTTATCATTTGATATTGATATATGATTCTATTTGCATAGATCGGTGCTTTCGTGGAACGTGAACAGCTTTGAGGACATCAATGATGAAAGTCTGAGCTTATTTCCCACGCTGGATCCAAAGCTGGATGTGCTCATCATTGGCATTGGCGATCAGGCTCCTACTCCCGAGCTCTCCAAACGCCTCATTGGCTTCATGAAGAAGTACAAAATAAACGTAGAAGTGCTGCGCACAGAACAGGTGAATTTCCCCAAAAATAATTGTTATTTGTTCCATTGAGTTAACCCTTTCAAATTCCAGGCCTGTGCTACTTTTAACTTCCTGAATGCTGAGAGCCGTATGGTGGCTTGTGCTCTCATTCCGCCTTTGCATCTGGCTTATAATGAGAACGACGTGCTCCAGACCAAACTGAGGCAGAAGCAGCTCTACGAAACTGAATAAAGCATAGAGCTTAGTGCCTAGCTAATTAAATGGATTTTTGTTGATAGTATTAATAAACGTTTAATGTAATAACAGAACGCCAGGTCCCGTAATCTTGTCAGTTGAAGCAAATGGGAAGTGTAGTATCTCCAGATATAGCTACTACCCCTCGACTTATGCCAGTCCATCCGGAATGAACTAATTGAAATGGAAGAGCATGAAGGAAGGCTCGACTTATGAAAGAAAAAGCAGAGCTCGCACAAAGTGTGCTCGAAGAAGTTCAAGAGCAAATAGAGCAGAGTCGCCAAAACAGAAATGAAATATATGGATAGTGCAGATCAGTCGGACGTAACCGACAGTAGGAGACCCTTTCATTTAAGTATATGTAGTTACAAACACAATCAGAGGCACATATACTAAACTACTCGCAAGGCGCACCACCCCTGCTTACTGCGGCTAATTATTTGTCGCATATCTTCGCTGTTTCTTACCCGATCAAAACGAAATTCACAGCGTCACATACCAAGTTACAATTCAATAGCTTAAAAACTGTGGCTGCAGTAGGAAGGAGAGAACTAAGCATCATAAGATCTCTACTTAACTCCCATAGACTTCCATATCGAAACTTTGACTTGCAGCTTAGTTCAGTCAAATCGACCCTAAAGTTTCTTTGACATTTCGCATTCTCGGTTGCCCGAAATTTTCGCTGAACTAAACTAAACCTTTGCTTTGCGTGTAGAACCATACTTATCTCATAGTGGAACCATACGTATGACGATTTTGAATGATTACAAAGTCCAATGTTCAATTCGTATCGATTGAAGGCATCGGTCTGTGGCTTAAATTGAGGCATACAGAAATCGTGTATATACTTCGCTATAAATATACTTTTATTAGCACTAGACAAAATCGACATGTAGTTTAGAAAAATGTATGCATTAAGTGGTAACTGCTAGTTGTGGAGTCTCAGTCGGCGCTGGCGCCCGGATAACGCTCGATCAGCATGGCCACGCCCTGTCCGCCGGCAGCGCAGGCGGCCACAACGCCAAACTTGCCATCCTCACGCACCAGACGGTTGGCGCTGTGCATGCAGAGACGCACGCCGGTGGCGGCAAACGGATGGCCAATGGACAGAGAGCCGCCCCAGTTGTTCCATTTGTTCAGATCTGGTGTGCCGACCTTTTCGCTCAGGCCCAGATATGTCTTGCAGAACCAATCGGAATCCAGGGCTTTCAAATTGGCCACGATTTGTCCAGCAAAGGCTTCGTGTATCTCCCATGTATCGATGTCCTTCAAGCCCAGGCCAACCTTCTTCAACAGCTTTGGAATGCCGTAGGCCGGGCCCAAAAGCAGCTGGTTGACGGGATCTTGTGAGACGTAGAGGAAGTCGCGTAAGAACGCCTTGGGCTTCAGGCCCAACTGCTTGGCCTTCTCCTCGGTCATCACCAGGCAGGCCGATGCGCCGTCCGACTGTAATAATAAAATAGGATAGAAGAGAATATACATTCCATATAACAACATTCTACGCTCAATATTACGCTTGCTGTGCAACTTTTTATGTTCGTAAAGGGGGCGTGGCATCCAAGATTTGAAATAAACTTGATCTGCGTATTGAATACATCTACCTATACCAACAAAAATGGCTACTCTAGCTCTTATAGTTTCCGAAATCGACTCGTTCATACAGAGGGATAGACAGGCGGACGGACGGACCGACAGACAGGGCTAAATCAACTCAGCTCGTCATCCTGATCGTCTGTCACGCCTACTTCTGCCTGTTACATACATTCTAACTGTTATTAACCCTGTTTTTCCCATTTTTCAATGTAGTTATTTTGTTTATATCAGAGCTATCTCAACGACACGATGCACACAAGTCTCACGAAGACCGCTCGACCGTCGTTTCGGTTCGGGTTGGTCCTCGCTCAACCTGATTGTTCTCTGCTCTTTTTCGTGTGGTCGCTGAGAGATTACGCTCATAGCAAAATCGGAGAGAGTGCACAAGCGATATGTAGAAGTAGTTAACCGTTTTATGCAAGGTCTGGATGATATTAATATATGGAATCATACCAAGAATGAGGCATTGGCAGCTGTAATCGTGCCGTAGGGCTTCACAAACGCCGGCTTTAGCTTGGCCAAGCTTTCGGGCGTAGAAACGCGTATGCCGTTGTCCTTGTCCACGATTTTCTCAACGCCATTAACTGTGGAGAGACTACAGTTAGTATACGTATTAGATGTAATATTATGGTTTCGACCTTTGAAGGGCACCATATCTGTGAAGTAGCCCTTGTCCTGTGCCTGCTTGGCCAGGGTATGCGACCTCAGCGCATAGTCGTCCTGTTCGCTGCGTGAGACGTTGAAAGCGGAGGCCAAACGATCAGCCGAATGGCCCATGGTCTCGCCAGATGAGAACTCTGCAACGGCGGGCAGCTAAAAACCAAACAGTTAAGGCCAATAAAATACTAAATAGGGATTTCCATCGAACCTCGGGCGCCAGAAAACCGGGACGGAAGGTGGACAAGAGCGATAGGCGCTGGCCCAGTGTCTTGGCCTTGTTTGCCTTCAGCATCAGGGAGCGCATCTTACGCGAATGACGAATCGGCACATCGGACATAAACTCAACACCGCCGGCCACAATCACATCGTACGTATTGGTGGCAATCAGACCCATGCCGGTAGTTATGGCCTACAAAACGAAACATTTTCAATTACTAAAGTACTAAATTATATATATATAATTTGATATTTCCTTACCGCATTGGAGCTAATGCAGGCCATGGTAACCGTATGGGCTGGCGTCTTGTCGCTGAAGCCGGCTGAAAGTGCCGCCTCTCGAGCAATATTGGATGTCTTCACCTCCTGTATAACCGTGCCATAGACTATGTAGTCAATCAGCTCCTTCTCCACGCGAGCCTTTTGCAATAGCGACCTTGGTGTGGGATTGTTGCATAGATTAGCATTGATAAGCGTATGTTTTATAAGTGAAGAGTACAAATTAGTTCGACAAGATTATTTTTCGATGCAAACGTTTTTGGGCAGGGTAATGCTTATATTGATCTATCTGATAATCTGTTTGCAAGATTCATCGCAAAAAAGAGGTTTTACATACATTCTGGCAAAGTTATTGGCCCTGTTTTTCCATTTTCCATTTTTCAATGGGTACAGGGTGTAACAAAGGTGCGATTTTGAATGTAATACTGACTGGCCAGCGAAAGTTGAGCCAGCGAGAGCGCGGCCAATGAGAGTTGGGTCAGCGAGAGTTCGGCCAGCGAGCGTGCGGCCAGTATTCTGGTGTTATTCATATTTTAACCTACATTATTACAAATAATATTATTATTATTTTATTATATATATTATTATTCAATAATAATATTATTTGTTATTTTTTATTTAATTATTTTATTATATATATTATTATTTAATAATTAATTAATTTAATAATAATATTATTTGTAATAATATAATGATAATAATTCGAGATTCTAAGCTATATGAAGTGATTATTTTTGACAGATACAGTACTATAACCTTTCTAAAACAGCCGTAATCAATGTTCTACGTCAATATTTGCAACAGCTGGAAGCACTATCAAAAATCGAACCGAACTAATTTGTACTCGTAATACTTTTAGCTTCCGCCCTGTGCCCCGACTAGGAGCGGTATAATATGATAATAATTATAATTATTATTACTTACAGCAGCGAATGTCTGGCCAGTTCGTGGGGCATTAAACTCGAGTAGGAAGTTCCGGATTGCAGGAAGGGAGTACGAACGCCATCGACCAGGACGATGTTTTGGCTGTTGGGGTTGCGCTTGGGCTGCGCTGCCGCCTGGGCCGACAGATGCCGGTGCTCCACTGGGGGATTACAGAGTTATGTATTATCAGATTTAACAAATACTATATATACGCAGGCATGTTCATAATTCTCAAATGTTGGACTTTGCCCATCCAAGTTTTGGCCCCATCCAATGTTTCGCTGTTCGGCGTTTAGGCCTTGCCAGCTGCTTTCAGTTCTATTACTTACGTCTTCGGAACAGACTTGTTGCATTTAGATAGGCGTTTTTGTTCTGGATAATGCGGAAACTCATTTTTCTTGCAATTAATTCGCTGAGCAGAGCACTTGGTAAAATAATATGATCGATTACAGTTGGCAAACTAAATGCATCGATACCGATTGCGGCATCAGCGATAGTTTTGCAGTTGTCATCGAAGCATTAGTGCATGGTTGGCCAGCCCTCGACTTATCGATGAAATGACTCACGGCTTGGCGCCAGTGTTGCCAGAAATAGCCAGATTCAAATTACTAAATACCAACAAACAAATAAATAAATAAATATGAAAAACTGGGCAAATACGCGAAAAATTAAATAATTAAAATTAAATTAATACATAATATCACAAATAAATATAGATTTTTGAATAGAAACTAGCTAAATTGGCAACGTTGCTTGGATGTTATTTATTTATTTAAAAAATTATGTTTAAAAACAAAGTTATTAACCCTTTTTTTTAACCCACTTCAACTGTAGAAAATATACTAACAGACAAACATAATATTTAGTATTTCTTTAAAAAATTATAAATTTTAATTGTTTAGTATTATTTATTTACATTAAGTGATTGGTTAAATTTCAAATTAATGGCTATAAGGCAGTTTTCGTCGAGAATCAATGCATTCAAATCTAGAAAGTATTCCCAATGTTGTCCTTGATTTGGACATTATGTGGAAATACATAATGGGTATGTAAATGTTGCATGCAACACCCACGCGCACCCTTTCTTTTGAAAGGGGGTAGTTAAATTTGTCCTTGAGCTGACACGCTTCTCTACTGCAGTTGCTTTCTACTCTAAATTATTTTATTTTATTTGTTTAGGCGTATGCAGATGCATAATGGGCATGGCTGGCCATTAGAAAATTAACAACGACCTAGACTTATATGTTTTTTTATGGTAAAACATCAGTATATACGTTAGTATATACATAAAAATATAAATTAAAGATCTCTGAGTATTTGTGTTTTCAAAGGTTGAGCTAGATCCGCATGATCTGTAAAAATATATAAATCAACTGTTTGTTTAACAAATGAAAGCAGTTAAGTTTTTACATGTACATTAATACTATATAGAAATATCAAGGTTAATCCTATTCTCTCATTTCTCTTATTACATCAATGCCTTTTCCTTTTGCCTACGAAACAAATAATTTCTCTAATTATTTTGTATTGTACGTAAATGTAAATAGGCCAGATACAAAGGACGCCTACAATTACCCTTTCCTTTAGATGGGACCATAAAATTCGTCCTTGAAAGCCAGGCTTATGCAAATTGGAAACAGAGCATGACGAACCCGTTCCAGGTTTAAAGACCATTTGTCTTTCCATTAATGCAAGCCTATAACATCAATAGATTTGGATTCATGTATTTATATAACATTCTTTTTATTTATTTATTTTATATATTGGCAATACAAATTGGTTTGAGATTATAGCAATCAGTGAAAATGGAGGCCTTTGAATTTCAATATTTAATAATATTATAAATTCTTGATTTATAAATCAGAAATAAATTTTAAGCTATAGAATAAAATGGAATAAAGTGTACAACAAATAAATAGTATAAATAAATTATCTATAATACTATTTATTTAATTCAGTTAAAACAATTGTGTCATATGTACATATATGTATATATAGAATAGTTTGTATAAACATAAAAATTTTTTAGAATTTCTCTAACACCAACTAATTAATATTTTACAACACACTTAACTTTATACAGGATACACAGACGGGCTGCGTATAGCTCTTAGCACTCCGACCTGTTGGAGAAAATATAAGTATGTATATCTTATATTCCCTATGATCTGTCACGCTTAATCCCATATCTCATTTGCAGAAACCTAATAGAGCATTTTCAATCTTTCGTGGTCTATCATAATACCGTATTTGATGCATGATCGAATGATATATGAGGGAAATTTCATTTGACGTTGGAATTTTCGGATAGGATGAACTGATTAGTCATTTGGATGAAGTGGTCATTTGAATGAATGATCGAATGTTGTATGAAGGGAGTTGATATATGTATCTAACATGAAAGTAAGGACAAAGAGGTAAGTTTTTGTTACAGTGTTATAATAGCCACTCTTGGCAAGGGCAAAGCACATCATAAACCGAAGTGTCTGCGAGAGGGAGAGAGCGAGTGCGGAGCGAGTGCGTCCGAAGACCAACACAATTTCCACACACAACGACATCGACAACAACAACAACAACGATGGCGACGACGGTCTGATCTCGGATCTCGCTAGCTGCTGCTGCTGCTGGTTCGGCTGCTCGGCTGATCGGACGTTGCTCATTCGACTCATTCGACGCTCGGCTGGCGCTCGGCGTTCAGCGGTTCGGTGCTTGTAGTTTTAGTGCACAAATAGTGCTTTGGCAAGGCGGACGTATTGTGGTCGAGAGACGGCGCGCTTACAATAAGAGAAAACGCAGTGTTCTTCGCTCTAGTACCACGACCATCGACACAGAGAGAGAGAGAGAGAGCGAGAGGCAAAAGCCCGATCTCTCCGCTCGTTCGCTCGCAAAGTCGGAAAAAAGTTTTACCAATCAAGTTTTTTATTTCGCAATAATGTATTACATATAACAAAACTTCAACCTAGTTAAAAGTTAATGTTGTTGTTGTGCGCATACATACAAACATACATACGTACGCGCTGGTATTAAGACAAAAACACACGCATACACGCGCACATATATCGTGTATGTGTTATTTGTTTGCCTCGCATCGAAACGGCAAAAGCAAAAACAAAAGCAAAAAACAAAGCAAAAGCAAAAGCTAATGGAACTGTGGACTGTACGTGCGCTGCCTCAAAACAATATCCAAAAAATTAAAAAGAGAAATTTCCAACTACTCTCCAAAATCAATTGAAAATAATAACAATATCGATATATTTGTAATAATTGACAAAATCGATCCCCCACCCCCCGCCCGCCAACGCAGCTCAAAAAGTGAACAACAGTTGCTGCAAGAAGTGTTCGTAAATGAAACTGAAAGTAACAAATACATACATACAAACGTACATGCGAAAAGTATAAATATACTACAAAGATACAAATGTATACATATATAATTCTGTGAGTGGCATAGAACGTGTTTATCCACACACACACACATGCACACAGCTGGCTGCGTGTATATGTGAGTACGCAAACTTTAAGCAAAGACTGTGAAAGTGGAAAGCTCCGCTCAGAGACGCTCACTTGTCTGTCTGTCTGTCGATCTGGCTCTCTCTGTGTGTGTGAGCGCGCGCGCTTGTGTGTGTGTGCACAATATATGAATGTGCAGACATACTTATGTACATACATACATGCATACATACATACGTACATTCATTTCGAAAGTCTACAGAAGTTTTTCAAGCTATTTGTGAAAGGGAGTAATTGCTACAAGACTTAATGAAAGAGGTGAGTGTTTTGCAATGCTGTGTATCTGTGTGAGTGGCTGTGTGTGTGAGTGAGTTACAGTGTTGCCAGAAATTGCAATATAAATTATCGAAATATTAACTTACAACAAAAATTAAATAAAAATGCATGCAATGAAAAAACAAAATTGAAAACTTTCAAATAACGAAATATTTTCAAATAAGCATAAGTTGGCAACACTGGTGTGTGGGGCTTATAAGCCTATAGATTTCTTAAATTACCTTCATTAATTTATATTACACTCTAGTATTTAAAAACTAAAATAAAATAAAATAAATAAAACAAATAACATAAAACAAAAACAAACGAAATATCAACCAACAACTGTGGAATTAAGAAAATATTTATTTATATATATTTATGTTAATTAGAATTGAATTGAATTTTTCAATAATTAAGTAAAAATTAAACAAATTAAAAAATAAATAAAAAACAAACGAACTAAATTTAAATAACTGAAATTAAGCAAATATTTCTTTAAATATATTTATTATTGAATAAATATTATATTTAAAATACAATTTTATATTAAATTTTTAATAATTTAAACAAAATAAAAATAAAAAACCAAAGAAATAAATAAAAATAACTGTGAAATTAAGCAAATATTTCTTTATATATATTTATGTAAATCAGATATGCCACTAAAACACAACAAAGCATACAATACATACAAACATACATAATAAAAAAACAAGCAGACGAGCGCTGGCAATCATACATACATACATGCATACATACCTACATAAACTTATTTACAAGGCCAAAATTCAAATTGTTATAAAGAAAAGCACAAAAAGTTTCAATAGAAGACTCCACACTAAAACACATACATACATACATACATACAAGCATACAAGTAAACATGAGCATGGCTGCGTGTGTGTGTGTGTGTGTGTGAATGTGCAGCAAAGCCAAGTTTTCTGTATACCGTCTGATCGTCACGATTAACAGCGACAGCAACAGCAGCAACAACAACAGTAACAGCATGAGAAACAGAAACAACAACAACACTAACAGCAACAACAACAGTAACAGCAACAACAAAAACAACAAGAGTAACAGTATCAGCAACAACAAGAGTAACACCAATAACAATAACAGCAAGAGAAACAGTAACAGCAGCAATGTTAACAGCGATAGCAACAGTAACAACTACATAAACAGCAACAATAACAGTAACAGCAACAACAATAGGAACAGCAGCAACATTAACAGCAGCAACAATAGTAACAGCAAGAGAAACAGAAACAGCAGCAACAACAACAGCAAGTGAAACAGAAACACCAACAACAGCAGCAGCAACAACAACAGAAAGCGAAACAGCAACAACAACAACAGCAATAAATGATCGCGCGCACCCAAGCAAAAGACAAGAAAGGCTTAGTGACCTTCATAGCCCGCTTATACATACATACAGACATACATACGAACAAACTGACAGACAGACATACATGTGTATACAAACATATGCATAACTGTAGCTACACTTGTGTGTGTGTGTGGTTAAATATATTTTGTTAAGTTTGTTTGTATGTATGTATGTATATGCTGGTGTAAGCAACTTCTGTCGCACACATACACACACACATGCTGAGTTGTGCATGTGTATGTGTGTATGCTCAATGCTTTTTCTCTGCATTCAGTGTTGCGCAGCAAAGTTAATAAGCTTTGCACATACAAACATACATACAGACAGACCTACATACAAGCATACATCACATATTTGCATGCTCAGAATATGCATATTTCTAAAAATCATATGTATGTATTTATTTATGTATCAGTCTGTAGATATGTATATAAATATGTACTGCCTTTGGCCACTGCGCGTCGGATGGTGAAAGAAGAGTTTGTTAATTTTTTGTTATTATGTAATTGAAATTTGGGTCATTTTTACGAGTGTAGCATTTACATGCACACACACACACACACACGCATACAATGGCGAGTTGCGCTTGTGTGCGTGCGCGCGCGACTCTGAGATTTTTAGCTGGTTTACCAAAAGAGCTTTCGTGAAAGGGGAAAATGAACAGCAACAACAACAACAACGGCAACTCAGCTTTGCATTTGTATTAGTGTCGTGGTTGTATTCGTGACGAACTTTAGCAAAAACAAGTTTGTTTATTTGTATGTATGTGTGCGTGTTTCTGCGCTCCCTTTTGATGAGTATGCATGTATGTATGTATGCATGTCAGCATACTTTCACATGTATATATGTAATTATGTTTTTTCCCATTTCTTTTAAACTACGCATTCGCGCATACATACAGACATACCTCTATACACACACACATACACATATCAAAAGCATAATTACAACGACAGATGCAGAAAGCCAAGCGTAAATGAATGATCGCATTTTTCTATGAATGCTTCAACACACACACACACGCACACTCTCTCTCACAGACACACACACACATGCAGTTTGTGTTTAGCTTTCGCATAGAGACAACTATTCGTGCTCTTTAGAGTAATTCGAAAGCTTTTTACATGTCAAATACAATCGCGGAGGGAGAGGCAGAGGCGCATGCATGTGTGTGTGTGTGAATGCACGTGCATACAGGCCATTGTATGCGTGTGTGTGTGCCTTACATACAGAGAGAGAGAGAGAGAGAACTCAAGCAGTCAGCGAAGAGAAAAGCTTTTTGTGAAAGGCAATTTTTGTTGTCGTAGTTAATGTTGTTGTTGTCGCAGTTGTTGTTGTTGTTGATCGCGCGCGCGTTTGCAAGTAAACGTGTTTTATTATTCCGTTCCGTTCTTAAATGATTTTTGTTTTATGTGCTTGTTTTTCTCCTTATAAAGAATTGCCGTATTTTATTTACGATGAGAAAGTACGCAGAAGTGAATGCCAGCCAGTGTGGCCAGAATTCTTTATTCTAAATAAACTACATATATTTTCCTATAAACTGGATAAAAACGGCAAGTTCTTTAAATAATATTTTAATGAATAGTCTTAAAGGAATTCAGCCTACAAATATTATTTTTAATACAAGTTTTTGTTTAATATAGGCCTAATAGAAATTTACTCAACAAATATTAGTTTTGTTTCTTTTTATTTTTAAGTTTACAATCAGTTTTATTGAATAAACATTTAATAACCTAATTTTTGTTTCTAAAAATTTATATGCCATTTCTTTTCGCTGTTTCATATAAGCAAAATTTTACTTCATAATAATAAAGTTTACATCACGATTTTTACAAATAAGCAGTTACGATATTTTCAAACCCTCTACTTTTAAAAAATACCAAAGAATACACCTATAAAGTTAGTGCAAAATATATACATGATCGGGACGACGATCTGAGCCGATATACATAGGTTAGGTTAGGTGGATTAGGTAGATAAACATAGCTCGTACGACTATCCGTCTATATAAACACCCAGATCTCGCAATATATAAATATAGATACCATTTTTGGTATGTAGGTTATCCTATGGATTAAGCAGAATTGATAGATCTAGCCATAAATAAGCTCGAACGGCAACACTGATGCCAGCACACAGACGCACACATTCATAGGTCAAATGATCAAGCAGGGCGTGTAGAGGAAAAGTTTACTTTGTGCCTGGTCGAAAGCAGCGTTACCAATTTGACTAGTTTCAGAATTCTATTTATTTTCTAATTTGAAAATATATTTATTTGTAATATTCTATATTAATTGAAGTTGTATTATTTATTTTTCTTGTATACGTATTTGTCTTAAAATAGTTTATCAGTTATTTTGCAGTTTCTGGCAACACTGGCTGAAAGCTACAATTGTGTGCATTTGCCTAGAACAAGCAGCTAGTACATACATACATACATGCATACATGCATATAAAAAAAGCAGTTTATGCAGCTTGGCTAGAGACATTTAAAAATGTTTGTAATACTAGTTTATAATGATATGGCTTTGATAATGACATCAGGCAAAACTTTCAATTTATAGCCGCTGCTTTATTTATTATTGCATATCCAAGTTTATTTGAATTTGTTATTTATGAAAGTAGTATTATGTATTATGCAATAGAGAAGCGCGCTCTATGTATGTATGTCTGTCTGTATGTATGTTTATTTGTATGAATCTGTGTCATGCTGTGCCCACGTAACTGTAACTGACTTTTTCTTAGTCATATGTTTTAACTATGCTCCAAAGTTTAGCAGATCCAACTAAGGATAGCTAAAATGACTTTTACCAAACCGTTTGTACGTCTGTATGTATGTATGCATGTAAATATGTATGGTTGTACGTGCATACTTAGCTTTCGCGCTGGAAGTAGAAGCAAAAAAAAAAAATGTAAAAAAAAAACAAAAAAAAATACCATTCTCTTGCTGGGCAAAAGCCCGTCATTCAAGTTTTATTGAAAGTGAACGTTTCTCCAACGCGATGGCGCTGCTGCTGCGACGTCGACGGCGGCTGCGCCTGCGCGAGCAGAGGCTGAGCAGAGGCAACGTCGCAACCGCAACAAAAGCAAGACCATGATGGAATTATACAAGGTGGTCCACTCGGCTGCCGAAGTCGTTCGGTTTTTAGTCAACTAATTTCAGTGCGTGCTTGCTTGTTATTGCTAGCTCTGTACAGCCGTTTCACTCACACTCACTATTCACGATGCATCATGCTCTTTCACTCGCACCTATATTAGTTGACTACGACTTTGCCGAGTGGACCACCTTGTATAATTCCATCATGAGCAAGACTATCTCTTTCTGCAGTTTTTCAGAGATCTGTGAACTTTAGCTTCAATGTGTGGCCCTGCAGACTCGCTCAGCTTGCGCTCTCTCACAAACACACACACACACACACGCTGGCACTCACACACACACTTGCATGCAAAGTCGCAATTCGACAAGCAGGCGTCAGTGTTGCCGAGTACGCTTTTTTTTGAGTCAAAGCTAACTTTTTTTGAAGCTCATTTTTGTTAGAGAAGTTGTAAAACTGCGGGATAAGCGCCAATTCTGGCTTTTTTTCAAATATAAATATGTTTCTTTTAGTTTTTCTAATATTTGGCTTCTCTTGATAGTTTTATACTTTAAATTCTTCAAATGTTTATAAATAAAACTAATTGTGTAAATTTGAATTGTAAACAAATTAAAATTCTGCAACTAATTACATTTTCAAACAAAAAAGCTCAAATATAACACATGTAATCTCTTCACTATATACATTTTGAAACAAAAACAAGGAAATATTTTCGACTCTGTGCATAATAAGCTTAAAAAGCTTGGCGATATGTTTAATCCTTATCAATAATATTGATATTACATGAATCTATAGATCTGTCGTATTTATTTGGATCAATATTTGCGCGTCAGACGATTAATTTAAATCCAAATTTTAGCTAAAAAGCATAATTGGTTCGTTCAATATGTTTAGAGCTTTCTTATTAAGAATAGAAAGTTGTTATTCAGAATATATACTGTACCAATATATTTATCAATTTTGGAAAGCTCATTGAAATCGATTGATAAACACTGAAAAATATTGCAGACTTGGTCTGCTCTCCCACTCGTTTTTAATAAATTTTAAAAATTTATCTGCGTGTGCTTCCCGTCAAAAAATTTGTAATTCCTTCAAAAAAAATTGGCAACACTGACAAGCAGTCATATGAAAGTATGCATGTGTGTGTGTGTGAGTGTGTGTGTGTAAAAGCACTAGCGCTTACAAGCCATGCTCTTGCACAATACAATAATGACACATGGCCTTTTTTGTGCATGCCTGTGTGCGTGCGAGTGTGTGTGTGTGTGTGTGCTGGTTTGTATGCATGTGCGTATGTATGTCTGTTTGTACGCATGGTATTTACACAATGTAATTACTTGTGTGTGCACATGGAGTAATCATAATACGCTCTTTCGCTTTTTTTCTGTCTTGATGTAACAGTTTCATTGGCTTTGATGTCGCGCTCAAACTTCACGCCAACGCAATCCAGCGAAAGCTTTTTTGTGCATCACATAGATGCACATACACAAGTACATATGTATATACATACATGCCTACAGTGGCGTTCCAAATATCAGCATGACGCGACAGTTGAGTGAAAATCATTGGGAAATACCCAAGAAATTTCAACTGAACTCTATTTTTAATTATTTAAAAAATAATTATAAATCACTTGGGAGTTTAGTTCTTTCTAATTGTGCGATAACATCCGAGTTATTGAACTTGTTGGTATATTTATTGGCCTAAAGCGTAAGCTCGGTCATTTCCAAGAATATTTGAATCATACTGCATATTTATTTATGCTGAATCTGATAATACGAACTTGGAATTCGATGGATTTGTATTTCTTATACAAGTTATGGGGGTCATTCATATGAAACAATTCGCAGAATATATTTATTCGATAAACTTTCCTAACAGCTTTTTTTATTTTTATTAATAGTGATAAAAATGGGATTTTTTAATGGTAAAATATAGAAATACTCATAGGCAAGGCTGGAATTGGCATTAATTCTCGTAGGATGAACTCTCGTAGGGCGAGCTCTTGTAGGACGAATTCTCGGTGGACGAGCTCTCGTTAGACTAACTCTCGCTGGCCGAACTCTCCATGGCTGAACACTCGCTTCAAAACCCATCGGCATAATATTCTAGTCAGGACAAAGATGGATAATACAAATATATAGATAATGTTCAATAATAAAAGAGGGTTCTAAGCTAAAGTTGGGTGAAAACCGACAATATGAAGTTCTTGAAATGAAATGAATGAACTAATTTGTGTTTTAAAATGTAATATATTTATTTAAATTTATTTCATTCATATAACTAACTGAGCTTTTGGAATTCCATTTTCCTTTTCGCATTTTCAATTGCAGTTTCAAAGAATGTTGATGTTGCAATACAGCAAGCATGGAGAGTGCATACTCAAGGAAATCGGAGCGGCGTTTCGGGGGGAGCATCCGGCGGATCTGACCATAGTCTGTGAGAACAAGGTGAAGCTACATGCACACAAATTGGTACTGGCAGCGGCCAGTCCCTTGATAAGGTAAATATCCCATAGATAAATCTTTCAGATGATATCGAGATACTAATGAAATGCATTGTAATGCAGGAATTTATTGGAAGATACGCATCTGACCGATTGCACCACAACTGTGTACTTCCCGGATGTGAATGCGACGTATTTCAAATTTCTATTGGATTTTTTATACTCGGGTCAGACGTGCATTACATCGCGAGATGTGAATTATCTGCACGATCTGCTGCTGCTGCTGCAGATCAAATCGGACAGCTGGAAGACAACGGATTCGGCGTATCTGAGCAGTAAGTGCGCCAGTTTCCGGGAGAGATCACGCAAGCAGTACTCATCCTCCCAGAATTTGGATCAATCCCTCAAATACGAGGTGGAGAGTGTGGACGAGAGCAGAAATGTAACGGATTTCTCCGCATATGCCGCGGAGAACTGTGAGAGTGCGACGGAGGAATGTGCACAAAAGGACAATGATAACGATAACGAAAACGATGAGGACGACGACGATAACGATCACAAGGACAACAAAAGCGATAAAGACACTGACGAAATTGTAAATCTATCCAACATTCCAGCAACTGGCCTTGCCAACAACAACAATCACAATAACAATAACAACAACAGCAGCAGCAACAACAATAATAACAATAACAGCTCAACGATAAACCCAGTAAACCTATCGCTCGATCTGCGCACCAAGGGCGATAACTCGCATTCGCCCAGGAGCGAGTTGAGCAAAAGTTTTCTATCAAAGCAGAACAACATTGATGCGATCAGTGCTAACGAGAGTACGAAGCGCAAGGGGCTATTCTTTGATACGCACAAGGATGTGATGAAGCCGCTATCGGATGGATCGGATCTAAATAGTTCGCCCGAGAATTATGTGGTGACGCCGCATCGAAAGCGACGTCCGGGATTTCACAATGCGCAGAGCGACAATCAACCGTTTACCACATATCAGCACAATCTATTGGAGGAGTTGCGTCTGGTGAAGTCGACGGCATCGCCGATCGGCGGCCTGGCAGCGGACAAGCATATCATATCCCAACTGGAGGATGGGGCACTGAATCCGGATGGATTGACGCCGGAACGCAAACTGCTCGAAACGCAACGGAATCGCGGACAGAGCCCGGAGCTGCCGATGCATCTGGGCCAGCAATTTGTCTACCAGTGGCAATCGAATCAGAGCGCTGCGATGTCGGCGGCGATGCCAAATCTGCAGTCGCGACTCTCCAGCTTGTCACACATCAATCTGAATCTGGATGCGGATAGTCGCAACAGCAGCAGCAGCACATCCGCTATCTCCAACATTGCCAACAACAATACGCACTCCACATCCTCCTCCTCGGTTCGGGAATACCGCTGCGAATACTGTGGCAAACAGTTCGGCATGTCCTGGAACCTGAAGACCCATCTCCGCGTCCATACCGGCGAGAAACCGTTCGCCTGCCGCCTCTGTGTGGCCATGTTCAAGCAGAAGGCCCATCTCCTGAAGCACCTATGTTCGGTGCATCGAAACGTAATCACGACGACCAACGGCACCGACACCGAGAACCGTTACAGCTGCTGCTTCTGCTCCATGTGCTTCGAATCGGTTCAGGAGCTGGTTCGTCATCTGTCCGGGCATCACAACAATCTACTGCTCACCAAGAATCTTCGGGAATAATCTGAAAGAAGGATCTGTTTGATTTGGCGCGCATGCGAAAGCGCCTGTCGAATAAGTAATTGCAAAGAGACCTGAATTTTAAATATATACAATAAATAAATCTATACATTTATATATATATATCTACTATATATAAACTAATGGTAAAAAGTAACAGAAACTGCAACAGAAAAACAGAAAAACTGAAAAACAGAAAATGAGAAAAACGTTAAGCAATTATTTTGTATAGATTTGATAATAAACAATTGTTTGTACATTTACAATTACATTTAATGCATAATTATATACTACATAACTGTACACATTCAATTTCGATTTGAATTTCGAATTCGATTTCGATCTTACTCGCATCATTTCATTATACACACATTTATTTGGCTTTTATCTCATTCGAAAATAGTAGTTAATCGGATTCGATTTGTTATGTTGATGATGTTGTATATAAGAATATACTATATATGCAATTGGCATCCTCCGATATCTAATGTACGACGGTCCGACGGTCCCCCCTTAAGCCGGCTGGTCCAATTAAGTTATACGTTAAGCCTATACTTTATTCGCAAAAGGTATTTTAATTTGTATTGTATTTTCTACCTGTTTACATAAATATATACATTTCATACATATATAAATCACAGTTTATACAGTTCTTTTTTGATAAATACATTTCTTTTCGACACGCCTGCCTACATATTTGTTACTCTACTTTAAAGAATTCGTTGTATCGGTCTGCATCAAATTGTTCAAATTGTACAGCATTATTTTTACAAGATTTTTTGTAATAAAACAAAAAGCATTTCATTTTTAAGCAGTTTATTGTCTTGTTTCTTAAAACCTTTTTCTTACAGAAAGTGCTTTTAAATATTTGCTATTATTGAAGTATTTTATTATACCCTGTGCCCATTTGAAAAATGGGAAAAACAGGGTTAATAACTTTGTGCGAATGTATGTAACAAGCAGAAGGAGGCGTGGCAGACCCCATAAAGTATATCTATTCTTGATTCGGGAGACGAGCTGAGTCGATTTAGCGATGTCCGTCTGTCCGTCCCGTCTGGATGAGTGCGTAGATCTCAGCAACTATAAGAGCTAAAGCAGCTGTTTTGGTGATTTTTGAAAGGTATGCACAATACGCAGATCAAGTTTATTTCAAATATTATATGCCAAGCCCCTTTTGCCCCCTATGAACATAAATATAATATATTGACCAATTAAAGCCATACAAATCAGTCTACGTAAATTATGTTTTCAGTTGTTAGTTGGTCTAAATAATGCGCAGATAACAAAAAAAAATTTTTGAATGCCACGCCCCTTTTACGCCCCAATCAATAAAAACCGAATAACAAGCGTAATATTGCACATAGAAAGTTGATATTTGGAATATATACAACCTACTATATTTTTTACCTATGCTAAAAAGCGCATTGAAATCGGTTAATAAACACAGTAAATTATGAAGGCGTTGCCCCGCCCGCCTTCTGTCTCCGCCCATTCTTGTTTGGAATTACCTTTCTAAAGATATTTAAGATACTTGAAAACACTGAAAGCCTTCCTTTGTATTTCGCTTCTTCTTTTGCTGCATCAGGCAAGTTAATGTGAACATTGATATCTATGTTTTTCGATGGTTTCCATTGTGGTCTTGGTTTTGGTTTTTTTGAACCAATACGAGGTGGCCTCCTAGCCCTTAGCATTAGCCCGTCTGATCCAATTATTTGGCCACAGCATTGTGTAAGTACTCCGAATCCATCCAAGCAGAGAATAGGTAATGTATTTGGGAGAGTTAGTGTTAGTAGTATTACTAATATTGTAAGCCTCATTTTTCGTACAATGTAAATGGAAATGGGGTTTATATACTACATGCTGGCAGATTCGACTGTAACTAAACGAAAATAGCAAGACTAATAATATGAACTAATACAGTTGTTATACATATTAATTTATATACTAATTATGTATTTTTTGTAGCTATTGCATTTCTTGTTATTTTTATACCCTGTACCCATTGAAAAATGGGAAAAAGAGGTTTAATAACTTTGGGAGATTATGTAGCAGGCAGAAGGAGTCGTGGCGAAGAAGAAGAAGTACTGTTGATACGCTTAGTGTGACAGTTTTATAAAATTGTATTTAAAGTAAAGATCACTGGGTATTCTACAGCCGGGCCCGTCCAATTGATCTGCTTCGCCCATTCTGGTTTTTTTTTTTTTTTTAATAATTTTGTTCCAGCTTACAGTTTCTATTTTTCATAAAGGGCCAGCGAGAGTTTGGCCGACGAGATTTAAGCGAGAGTACGGCTTATGAGAGCTAGATCAACGAGAGTTGGGTCAGTGAGCGATGGGCCAGCGAAAGCTTGGTCAGCGAGAGTCCGGTAACCGAAAGTTCGGTCAGCGAGTATTTGGTCAGTGAGAGTTCGGCCAGCGTAAGCCTTGTACAAACAGGGATAGATAGCTCCGCTTATGGTTCTGATTAAGAATATCTATGTCTTATCGAATATACCACTCTTCCTAAATCTGATTTGATTAATTTTGGGTTTTAAAAATAACACCATGTTTGGCATTTTTTAAGTCGCCTTTTTATGGCCTTTATTATATCTTTCATATCTAGTCTAGTATATAGTATAATACCAATTAGCATTTGGGTAGACATTAGCGGGGGAGTTGGAAGAGAAGGAGAATCAGGCACGTCGGGACTGCTTACGCTGCTGATATCGGGCGAGCGCCGCATCGAATACTTCTCCTACGGTGCGTTTGCGCCAGATGAGGCTGCGATCGATGGGCGGCTTGACCACAGTGGGCGTGGCTTCAGCTGATTGCTTGGCCGCCTCGCTGTCGCTCTGAGAGTCGGAGTCAGCATCAAGATTAGCTTTGGCCTTTTCCTCATTTGGTTTCTCGACAGTTTCTTTATTCTCAGCATTTACCTTATGTAGAGTGTTCAGTTTCAGCGCTATTTTGTCATCCGAAATTGTTTGCTTTGCTTGCTTATTCTTCTGCTGCTCCTGCTCCGCCTCCTCCTCGTCGGTGGAATCGTCAATACTGAAGTCGGAGTCGGCATCTATGTTATTGGCTAGATGCGATTTGGATTTGGATTTATCCAAGTCCTCTTCAGCAACTGCTGCCTGCTCCTCATCCTCCGAGTCGTGGCGTTTCCTGTAGGCGCGCTGTTTGCTGGCGGCTGGAGCCTCGGATGCGATGGGTTTGTAGGCAACGTCGTCGGTGCTTGGCGCTGTTTTGGGCTTGATCACGGGCTTCTGGGTGCCCAGTTTCTGTTCATACAGATGCCTGTAGAAGCCGCCGAGATCCTTCTGCTTGGTCACATCCCCAATGGCCTCCAGATACTCATCGCGCTCCTCCTGCTCCTGCAGCTGCCGTATGGACTCCAGCTTCTTGCGATATGAGGAGGTGACAAACGTATCCTTATCCAGAAACTTTTCGCCCTCCGCTTCGCGATCCTTCTGCACCTGGCGCTCAATGCGCAGCTCGTTCTCCAGCTTCCGGCGCTCCGCGTGCTCCATCAGCCTGCCAATGTATTTGGCCTGGCGAGGCTCCTGCTTTTTCGTCTCCTTCGCCTCCTCCCGCTGGCTGTCCATCGCATCGTACAGCTCGTCGTACTGGAAGATTGTCGGATCCTCCGCCAGCGCCTTCTCCTGCATTTTGCGCGCTACCCGCCGCTCCGTCAGGCTGGGACCTCCAACCACGCCGCACTTTCCCGTGGGACGCCTTTGAGGAGCTGCGGGATCATCTTCGCTGTCCGCGCTGTCGCTGCTCTCATCGAAAATGGAGGGACGCGTTGGCTGTCGGGGCGGCGCCACCGGCGCCTTCTTCTGCTGACCAGGCAATATCAATCCAAATCTAAAAGGAAATTATGTTAATTATATATAATAATCAATAATAAACAAAACCAACTGTTTGGACATCTTCAGCGATTCCCAGTAGAGCTGCAAAGCTATCGATGTTTTCACAACTGTCCGATATATCGATGTTTCGCTCCACGCCAGAAGTTTATTATACACTTTATATATATATATATATATGTATATATTATTGTATTTAATTGAATATATACAATTTTTCAATAAAATAACATCAACCAAAACATATTTATGTTGTAACAATTTATTTGGGTACAATATGTTAGTTTAATTTTGAGAAATTAATTATATATAAGTAACCTAAATTAGTTATAAGGTATGCCTTTTTTTTACCCCTTTTTGTAAAATAACATGAAATTAATAACATGTTTGATAATTTAAAATATTTTAGGAAGTTTCGATGTTTCAACGATATATCGATGTTTTTTGTACAATTTGGCGCTATGCAACACCGACAACTGATTTGCGGAGTGTTCATTGTAGTTCAAATGAACAATTTAGTTCAGAAGTGAACTATTCATGTTTACTGAACCACAATCAGAAACACATTTCTTTAGCTCAATTGGCAAGAATTTTCACTTAATTTCGTATTAAGCCTCGCAACGACGAACGTTCCAACGTAACGTTCGCACAAAGCTCGGCTTATGCTGTGGGTGTATGTGTGCATTCATAATAAAGCGGTATCTATTTTATAAATATAAAAAATCGTTTGCTTTAATTTCTTATGGTTTAATGGTACTATATAAAGTATCGCACTGTAAAATCAATGCAAAATAAAATCCAATAAATTAATTTGAATTTTTGCACGAGAACCAGAGAATGGCATGCTGTGCTTCTTCTTATCAGCACTGTGCGTAGTGGTGGTAAACGCAAACAGCAAAAATTGTGCAGCACTGCTTGTGCAAATTGCTCGCCGAATTGTCGCAGAATTAAATTTAAACCGAATATTATGCTAAACGCATAAAAAAAACAGACAATTTAAACTGTGAAAATAATGGAGAGCAGCGAGCACTTGGAGATTGCAGCTGCTGCAGTGGCCGCAGCACAAAACGCAGACGCGTTGTTGGAGCCGGCAACAGACGCGATATCGGAGCAGACTAAAGACGATAAACCCTCGATTTCGAATATATCTGATGATCCAAAATCTGAGGATAAAGAAGTTGGGGAAACTGCCGAAAAGACTAAACCAAGTGAAACTGTTGCAGCCACAGCTGAGGCAACTTCCATGGCAAGTCCCAAGGAGGATGCTGACGCCTCCTTAGATAAAGCGGAAGGCAACAAAAAAAATGAATTAGATCTGGACAGCAGCGTCGAAATTCTCAGCAGCCCAGCTAGCGATGAAGTGGACGCTGCGCATGATGACGATAATGAGATTCCCGATCTTAACAGCCTGTGTTTTCCTATGGATATGCCTGCAAATCCTGCAACAGATGCGACTGCTCAGGAAGATATAGTTTGTGAGCAGAAAGCCAAGAAAAGCGCAGCCGATAGCGACAGCAGCATTGAAGTAATCAATGAATCCGCTGAATCTGCTGAATCCGTAGTCAAGGAGGATCAGTCGGAAGAAAATATAAGCCCAACTACAAAGCAGGCAGAAGCTGCATCAGAGAATCTCCCAGAGAAGACGACAGACATCAATGAAATGTCTGCATTAACAGCAGATATTATCAAAGCTGCATCTGAAGCAACAGAAACTATAATCAAAGCCATGTCAGCGGCCGAGGATGCAGATACTTTCAACGAAATATCTGAAGCAACAGAATCTGATATAAGCAAAGCTCAGACACCAGCTGATGCTGATGCTGATGCTGAGGCTGAGGCTATAAATTCTTCCTATCAATCTGAATCAACAGAGGATGATATAATCAAGGCCCCACTATCGGCAGATGCTTTACAATCCTCCAACGAAATATCCGAACCAACAGACGCTGATATAATCAAGGCCCTGCAATCGGCCGAAGTTATAGAGACTTCCAACGATAGCTCAGATAAAACAATTGCTGAAACCGAGCCCAGTTCTCCAGCAGCCTCCACTGACATGGAACTAGAGCAGAAATTATCTGTTGAGTTATCCGACAACTGCGACACTAAGCAGAATATCAGCTCAATTGCGCACAAGGATGAGCCCAAGAACCTAATAGATCTGGATGAATTGGAGCAAGACGACGAAGTATACTACAAGAAGGATTGCGCCAACTGCAATTGCCTGAAGACGCACCAGCAATTTGTTGTAGCCACGCTGTCGATCCTAAAGTTCTACAAGGTGCCCAAAAAGACGAATAAGCGTCAGTTTATTTGCCTGGATTGCCATACCGCCGCCTTGGATATGTACGAGGTAAGATCTGCTACTTACTGAGATAGGTTTGATCTGTATAGCATTTTCTATTGCAGGATTACTCTGGACATTTGGCGGCCGGGCAGCCGCTGCTGTTGCGTGAATATAAGCAGAAAAATGCAGACTTTGTAGCATTGGACAGCAGCGATGAGGATGACAATAACGAGGAGCCAGGTAATTAGCACACCTATCCGATTTACCTCCCTGCAGTAGTAGAGTTCCAAACTAGTATTAAATGTCCCATTTTAAGTCATCTAATCTAAAGTAATTAGTGTATCTCAGGCATAGACTGAGTTGTTTATCACTAACCATTAAGTCTGATTCCTTTCAATTTCATTTAGATCATCTAATAACCCTATTTTATAGGACTAAATATATACACTTGTTTAAATGTAATTTTTATTATATATTTCACTTTAAAAGACTATTCGCTCATAGTAAAACTACAATAATATTTATGCCTCAATATAGACGCTCTAGTTCATCAGCAGAGCCTGTCGAAATCGAGCCCTGGTACAAGGTTTCCTACTGTCGGTTACGTCCGACTGTTGCTTTTCGCCCGACCAATCTGCCCCGTCTTGTTTTTTCTGCAGAAGTTTTAATTCCAAACTTATAATTCATTATAAATTATTGAACCTTCCAGAGAAACCTGAATTTTCGGAAAAGGATTTGGATCTGATTGAAAATATGCTGGATGATGCTGTGCAGACGGTGCTGGGAAAGGTGAAAATGGTGGATCAGCTGGCCTGGGCCTATTCCATAATCAAAGCAAAGGTTGACCGCACAGAACGTGCCATCGAAGCAAACAACAAGAACTTGAGCGAACTGCAGCATAAGGCAGATAAAACGCACTTTACGCTCTACAATCACTGCCAAGTGGTGCACAAGCAAATTGCGCCGCTGGAACTCTATCAAACCATGAGCGATTATGTAGTACGTTTATATTTATAGTTATATTTTATTATTTATAATTTATAATTTTTAATGTTGTTGGTTTGAGTTCTCGATGAACTGATTTCTGTTGATTGTGTGGGAATGACATATCAACGAGATCTCATTCCCAGATATATAGCCTTCATAACTCTTTAGTAACCCTTTTGTTATCTTCTATAGCAGGTGCCGCCCTCAGGCAGTATAGAGCGCCCGCCCATAGTGCTGAATGAGACGTACTATGCGGTTAAGAATAAGGCCATCGCCAGCTGGGTTTCGGTCAGGGTCATCGAGTTCACAGAGAGCACCACAGTTGGTGGCAACTTTGTGAAGAGCTACAAGATCAAGTATCTGAATACGCCCTACCAAATGATGAAGACGGTCACTGCCAAGCATTTGGCCTACTTTGAGGCACCTCCAATGCGCCTAACTATAGGTAAGCTGTTGCTTTGCTGCATTCATAGAGTGAACTCTGTATAATTTACTTCATTTGCTTCTGATTAGGCACTCGCGTTATCGCCTACTTCAATGGCAGCACACTGGCGCGTGGCAAGGACAAAGCGGCCATTCCAAGCGCCTTCTATCCGGGCATTATTGCCGAACCGCTGAAGCACGCCAATCGCTTTCGATATCTGATCTTCTATGACGACGGCTACACGCAATATGTGCAGCACAGCGACGTGCGTCTCGTCTGCCAGGCCTCGGAGCGTGTCTGGGAGGATGTGCATCCTGGCTCGCGTGACTTCATACAAAAGTATGTGGAGAAATACTCGGTGGATCGTCCGATGGTGCAGTGCACGCGTGGCCAGAACATGAATACCGAATCGAACGGCACCTGGCTCTATGCGCGCGTTGTGGACATCGACTGCAGCCTGGTGCAGATGCAGTTCGACGATGACAAGAACCACACCGAATGGATCTATCGCGGCTCGCTGCGGCTGGGACCCGTTTTCAAGGAGACGCAGAATGCGCACAACAGCGCCAATGCCTTGCAGCAGCATCGCTTGCCACGGGTAAGCTATTTTCAGAGCTCGCAATTGTCGGTCCCATTTGTGGTTTTTACCTCTAAGTTTTGTATACCCTGTATCCATTGAAAAATGTGAAATACAGGGTTGTTAACTTTGTCAGAATGTATATAAAAGGCAGAAAGAGGCGTGGTAGATCCCACAAAGAATGTGTGTACATTCTTGATCGGGATGAAGAGCTGAGTCGATATAGCCCTGTCTGTCCGTCTGTCCGTCTGTTTGACCGCGTCAATCTCAGCAACTTTAAGAGCTAGAGCAGCCGTTATGGACATTTTTGAAAGGTGTATATCATACGCAAATCAATTTAAGACACATAAATCTATCTACGTAAATTTTGTCTTCTACGAACTGTAGAGGTGATTAATATATGGGCATTTCCACAGAAAGGTCCACCGGGGCCAAAAAATTAAAATTTCTTAAAAATGATATTTTTAACATTTTTAACATTAAGAAATATTAAAATTTAACAGATTTGAAAATATCTATTATAATCTATTATAGTTTTCAAAAAATTCGAATGCAAAGTCGCGAAAACGCATTTTTTGTCATTTTGACGTTTTTTAGGGCATTTTTTTTTTGAAAACAGCTTCTCAAACAGAAGCATCATGCTAAGTCATTTGTTTTCAAAATCACTCCTGTTATGTAAAAATAAATAATTCCAATTATTTTTGTCAATTTAAAAACATTATAACCATTTGTTCCTTAAATACTTTCCAACAACAACAATAACAAAAACATACATAAAAATGGTCACGTGCCAAAAGTCACGTAACAATTTTTTTAAATTGAATTAAAAAAAAAAATGCAAGTCATCTTTGAAAAAAATCATAACCATTTTGAAGAGGCATCCATGCACAAGAGTTTAAAATTTGTTGCATTAAAATATTGCCACTGGATTCGCTAATATTGGCGATTGAATTGGTTGACCTCAAATGCCACTACCATTTTCGTCCGGTGACAAATGACTTGAATTTTTCAATTTTCTTAAAAATGAAAAGTTACCCAAAATCAATCTTTCCACCAATGAAAGAGCTAATTAAATGATATATGTTAAGCCTTAAAAAAAAAAAAATCGCTTCCTTTTTACAGTTATTTTACTTTAAACGCGTACGAATGTAGCGTGCGCGACTGTGGAAATGCCCATATACCATTTCTATAAATTTCAATTAAATCGGTCCATTAATTAAAGAATTATAATTAATAACAGATTTTCATAGCAGCATGCCATACACATAAGTTGTTTTTCTTAGGTTAAGCCCCTAAAATTGTGGGACTTTTTCAAAACTCAACCGGTTTTTATTATTTCTATTATTTCTTCTTAGGGGGGATTGGGATAACAACCCGGTATTCTACGATAGTTTAATCATTATTTAGCTGTTTCTTGGTTAAGCTTTTTCTTGCTCTCTCTGCTCTTTTTGGTTTTTCACAACTTTCTCTTCTGTTTCAGCGCACTGAACCCTTCATACGTTATACTAAGGATCTGGAGTCGTGCGACAAACAAGTGGAACAGCGTGCGATCGCCAGAAAGAGCAGCTCAGTGCCGCAGAACATTGCAGCTGCACCATCCTCATCCACATCCTCAGTGGCTGCGGCAGAAGCAGCCGCAGCTGCACAAGCCGCTGCTGCAGCCGCTGCGGCTCGCAATGCGGTGCGGCATCTGAATAACTCAACGATCTATGTGGATGACGAGAATCGGCCCAAGGGCACTGTGGTTTTCTTTACCGCCAAGCGCAATCTGCCACCGAAGGTCTACACGCCACACGAATGCCATCCGGGTTGTTTGTTCAAGATCCTGCATCGGCTGGACAGCTATAGTCCGCTGGCAAAGCCCTTGCTCTCGGGCTGGGAGCGTTTGGTCTTCAGGCACGGCAAGAGCAAACGCAGCGTCGTCTATCGCGGACCCTGTGGCAAGAGTTTTCGTAATCTGGCCGAGGTGCACGTTTATCTCCGTGCCACGGCAAATGTCCTGAATGTGGAGAATTTCGATTTCTATCCGGAACTGCGCTGTCTAGCGGAATACTCCATAGATCCCACAATTGTCAAGGAACCGGACATATCCAAGGGCCAGGAGAAACTGGCCATACCGCTGGTTAACTACTACGATAACACCTTGCCACCGCCATGCACCTACGCCAAGCAGCGCATTCCCACAGATGGTGTGCATCTGAATCTCGACGAAGAGTTCCTCGTTGGCTGCGACTGCGACGATGATTGCTCCGTAAGTGCAACCTTGCCATATTTCTCATCGTTTTCTATTTGTATACCCTGTACCCATTGAAAAAGGGTAGACACTGGATTAATAACCTTGGGAGAATGTATCTAACAGGCAGAATGAGGCCGCACAGTAAATATATTCTTGATCAGGTTGACGAGCTAAGATTTAGTCGATTGTGTGTCTGTCTGTCCTGTTTTTGGCCCTAAAATCCACATTTTTGTTCCAAATACATCCATACTTGGTTTTTATGGTTTATTTTTCTACACAATTCATTTAGATCATAGCATGCCTGATATGTACTTCAAAAACACGATTTTCAGTCCTAAAATCCACATTTTTAGTCCAAATACCCCCATGCTTATTTTGTATGCCCTGTACCCATTAAAAAAATTGGTAAAACAGGGTTTATAACTTTGAGACAATGTATGTAACAGGGAAAGCGAGGCGTGACTGATCCCACAGAGCATATAAATTCTTGATATAGCCATGTCTGTCTGCCTGTCTATCTGTCTGTATGAACGTGTCGATTTTGGAAACTTCTGGCAAAGTTAACCCTGTTTTTCCCATTTATCAATAGGTACAGTGTATGAATATAGGGTACGTAGGGTTCTACCCCGTTCAAATATTGTCACTCGTTTTTTATACAAATAATTTTGAATCAAAATCAGACACATAAAAGAAATCGAATTTTTCGACCGTTTGCTTTGGTCATATCATGTATGATATACATCCAAAATTTATGTCCCTAATATCCACATTTTCTATCCAAATACCTCCATGCTAAGTTTTTGCAATGTTTTAATTTGGATATATTTTTCTAGGACAAATCAAAGTGTGCCTGCTGGCAGCTAACGGTCGCCGGTGTCAAGTACTGTAATCCCAACAAGCCGATCGAGGAGATCGGCTACGAATACAAGCGGCTGCATGAGCATGTGCCCACTGGCATCTATGAGTGCAACTCACGCTGCAAGTGCAAGAAGAACTGCCTGAATCGCGTGGTGCAGCATTCGCTGGAGATGAAGCTGCAGGTGTTTAAGACCTCGAATCGTGGCTGGGGCCTGCGTTGTGTCAACGACATACCCAAAGGAGCGTTCATATGCATCTATGCGGGTCATCTGCTGACCGAGACCAAGGCCAATGAGGGCGGTCTGGACGCGGGCGACGAATACTTTGCCGATTTGGATTACATTGAGGTGGCCGAGCAGCTAAAGGAAGGCTACGAGTCGGACGTGGCGCACTCGGAAACGGAGGAGGAGGAGGACGCCTATGTGCCAGATCCGGAGGACGATGACGACGACTTCAAGCCCAACAAGTATTATCAGTCACGCAAGAAGGACAAATTGCGCTCATCGCGCAGCGATTCGTCGATGCAGCCCGGCGAAATGGAATCCCAAGAGCGAGCCGTTATCAACTTCAATCCCAACGCCGCTATGGACGAAACAGTTCGTGAAAACTCCGTGCGACGTCTCTTTGGCAGAGACGAAGCCCCCTACATCATGGATGCCAAGACAACCGGCAACTTGGGGCGTTACTTTAATGTAAGTATTAGTTCAATAACGCATGACTCTAATTAGTATACCCTGTAATCATTGAATATGGTTACAAACATTATTAATAACTGAAGAGGACGTGACAGACCTCATAGATCAAGTGTAAGCTTGAAATAATTTAAACTAAGGGGTTGATTGTGAAACTCGAAATGTGTGTAACACCCAGAAGGAGGCGTGGCAGACCCCAGGACGACAAGCCGAGTCGATATATCCATGTCCGTCTGTCTGTCTGTCCGTCTGTCTGTCTATCTGTCCGTCTGTCTGTCTGTCTGTCTGTCTGTCTGTATGAACACCTAGATCTCAGCAACTATAAGAGCTAGAGACACCATGTTCGGGATTCAGGTTCCCCTATTTAGCACGAGTTTGTTTTACATTTTGGATATCTCCCCCCCTTCCCCCGCAAACCACAAAAAGCTGCTGTAGCCACAGTTTTGAATCTATTGATTTGTAATTTGGTATTTAACTAGTTTATGACATTCTCTATCGACGCTGTGAATTTTGTTTCGATCGGATAAGAAACAGCGGACATATGCCACAGACAATTTGCCGCACTAGGCAGAGGGGGGGGGGGAGGTTGGTGGTGGTGTGCCTTGCATACGCGGGTAGCTTGGTGTGTGTGCGTCTGATTGTATTTGTGTGTACATATTCTCAAAGTAAAGGGTCTCCTACTGTCGGTTACGTCCGACTGTAGCCACCGTCCCACTGATCTGCCCCGTCCCTATATTTGAAATAAGGAAAATACAAGTTGAGAAATTATTTGAGATTTTATAGAAGCTTTTTGCTAACTGTTAATAAATAATTATTGCTATTTTATGATTAATATTCATACTTTATTAACTATATTTTAATTGATCTTTCAGCACTCGTGTGAGCCCAATTTGTTTGTGCAAAACGTTTTTGTGGACACGCACGATCTGCGCTTTCCCTGGGTGGCCTTCTTCTCGGCCAACTATATACGCTCCGGCACCGAATTGACCTGGAACTACAACTACGAGGTGGGCGTGGTGCCCGGAAAGGTGCTCTACTGCCAATGCGGAGCTCCGAACTGCCGCATCCGTCTGCTTTAAGCTATACTACATGTTGTATTTACTATATGTTGTATTACTATATATGTAGCTAAGAGATCAGTGAATTTTTAAGCATACACAACACAAATCAAATTCTCGCTTGAATTTTAATTTATCTACTTTATTTTTGTTTAATAAAAGATATAAAATATTCAATCAAAAAAAGAGTACAATGGAGTACTATCAACCTGTCATTGAATATTCAATTTTATGTTTCAATTTTATTCAAATTGCATTTTGTGAAAATTGGTTGGTTTGTTTAAGGAAATAAAACCTCCCACTACAGAAAATATAAACTTTCTGTAGGTTTGGGTGTGGCAATTGGGAAGTTATTAAATACTCGTATTTTGGCAAAATTAATTGATCCAAATTAATTAAATGTTGATCTAGTTACATTTTAAATTGAATTCAATTTATTTTTACAAATTCTTGTTGGAGATTTATTTAATGCCGCTTGAACTGAGGGTCAACGTTGCCATAGACGAGTACATCATTTTAATTATATAGTTTTTAATTAAAAGTTAGCATTAAATACAAAATAATTAAAATATTTTCAGTTTCTTGTTTAAAATTGATGCATCGCCTCTCAAACTGAAGGCCAATGTATTGCCATAGCCGAAATACTCATGCTATAATTATTTTACATATTTAATTAATGTTACTATTCCTGAATAAATAAATAATTAAATAAATTATATGCACAAGTTTTTGTTTTAAATGAGTGCAGTGCCTCTCAAACTGAAGGTCAGTGTTGCCATAGCCGAAATACTCGTGCTAATATATAATTTATTTTATATATTTAATTATGATTTTTATACCTGAATAAATAAATAATTAACTTAAATATATGGACAAGTTCTTGTTTGAAATGAGTGCAGTACCCCTCAAACTGTACAGCACAGCTGCAGCCCTGCTTAGCCGACGAGTGTTGCGAAGCTGTCAATCGCTGGCGTTGCTCAACACTAAGCGCAGGCCGATGCTGAAAAAGGCGAAAAGCAAATTAAATTTCGGGCATACAATTGGAAATTGCAGTCGTTATGTGTAAAAGTGCAGCACTCGGGCAGAAAGTGTAAACCGCGTCGCTTTTTCAACTGTGTGGCGTACGGCCCATAAGCGAGCGTTGTTCGAGAGAGTGAGCGCACGATATCCGCCCTCGCCCCTCCCCCCGCCAACCAGTGAGAGCGAAAAAAATCGATTTTGTGATAACAGCGCTTACGCTTACGCTTACATTTACGCTTACGCTTACGGCGAGTAAGAGTCACGGAGTCGAAGAGTCGGAGGCGTAGGCGATTCTTTAATCAATTGGCAGCATGAATTTGGATTTCGGCAAGGTGTGCGGCAAGCACAGCCTGGTCTATGAGGCCTACTACAAACAGGTAAAAATTGTGGAATTCTCGGGCGTGTTTCAACCCCCTATTGATTTTTTGCGTTTGCTGGCAAACATTTAGATCGACCCGAAGGGCACGGGCGGCATTGAGGCCATGACGGCGGCCAAGTTCTTGAAGAAATCCGGCCTCAGCGATGTGGTGCTGAGTCGCATCTGGGATCTGTCCGATCCCAATGGCAAGGGGTTCCTGGACAAGCCGGGATTCTTTGTGGCGCTGAAGCTGGTCTCGCTGTCGCAGGCGGGCGAGGTAGCCAACATGAACAACATCTATGTGGACATTGCAAATCCACCCAAAGTGGTAAGGCGATTACACAACAAACCCCCTAACAAGCCACATTCTGATAACTATGTCAACTGCTTTTCCAGGGGGAAATACCAAAAGCGTTGCCCTCGCGCATACAAACGGCGCCTGTGGCAAGCGCTGGAGTCTCGAGCGGCGACTGGTCAATTAGCGTCATCGATCGGCTGAAGTACGAGCAGCTGTTCGAGTCGCTAAACCCGCAGAGCGGCATGCTGCCGGGGAACAAGGTGAAGGGGGTGCTGATGGACTCGAAACTGCCCATGAATATACTGGGCACCATTTGGGATCTGGCCGATCAGGACAAGGACGGCAACCTGGACAAGCACGAGTTCATTGTGGCCATGCATCTGGTCTATCAGACGCTGCAGAAGCGCACAGTGCCCAATGTGCTGCCGCCGGAGCTGCGCAAGCCGCCCAAGCCGGCGATGCCGCCGCCACCAGCTGCAGCTGCCATGGGAGCGATGGCTGCTCCGATGCCACGTGCGCCAAGTGGCGAGGGCTTTGGCGATGCTGGCTTTGTGGCGAATTTTCCCAAAGATATTGCACCGCCGGCGGCGATACCACCGTTGCCAGTGGCGGTGCCGCCCATGACGCGCATACCGCCGGTGGGCGCGGTCAGTGCACAGCCGCTGATACAAACCGATCCGCTGATACCAATTGCAGCGCCGCCATCGGTTACGGCCAATGCCGATTGGGTGGTCAGCACCATTGAGTTGCTGCGATTCGAGGAGATCTTTCGCAAATCCGATTTGGATAAGGACGGCTTGGTGTCGGGTCTCGAGGTGAAGGACATATTCATTAAATCGGGTATACCACAGCGCAGCCTGGCGGACATCTGGGCGCTCTGCGACACCAATCAATCCGGCAAGCTCACCGTCGAACAGTTCGCCCTGGCCATGTGGATGGTGGAGCGCAAACAGCGCGGCGTCGATCCGCCCCAGGTGCTCACCGCCAACATGGTGCCGCCATCGATGCGTGCCATCATCTCTGGTGTCGATGTGCAGCAACAGGAGCCCAAGCCGACCTACTCCAATCCAGAGCTGGAGATGATATCCAAGGAGATCGAGGAGCTGGCTCGCGAACGGCGTGCGCTGGAAACGGAAATCGCACAAAAGGAGGCAGACGTGCGCATCAAAAACGGCGAAGTGCGCAGCCTGCAGGTAGATAAACCAACTTTAAAATAACTTTAATGAATTGTACTAAATGTAAACGATTTTCAGAGCGAATTGGACACGTTGACGGCCACGCTGAAGCAGCTGGAGAACCAAAGGGGCGAGGCGCAGAAGCGTTTGGATGATCTGCAGGCTCAAGTAGTTATCTTTGCACGCATTGGGTTGATTTGCTTGCATTCAATGGGTTCACATTATAAGATTGGTTTTATTATTATTATTTACGAGTTAGAAGTTAATTGAAGTTACGTCTAACTTAATATTAAGCTTGAAGATTGTTTATATTTTGCTTGATTCTTTGAATTTGAATATGATTTCCTTTTTCTTTCCCGCGTTCTTAACACAAATTGGCACACCACACGCAATTAATTGCAAAATTGTTCATTCTAAACTGGTGTGTGCACCTTAAACTATATAACCCATACCTGTATCCTGTATCCCGTATCCTGTATCCCAAGGTTGTGCAAAATCTGGCCGTGCTGGCCAACGTAAGTCTTGACATAAACCACACGCAAGTTCAGGTTGGTTCAAATTGATCACACTTTAATCCCGCTTCATGTGTTTGTGCTTTTCGTAGATTTATGTTCCGTGTTTTGTGTTCTGCTTATTTGTTAAATGTGGCAAGCCTTTCGCTGCAGCTTAAGACGGTTGCTAATGCCAGTGTCTGTTATGATCTGCTTGCAGGTCACCAAGATCAGGGATCAGTGCCAGAAGCAGGAGGAGACCATCAACGAGCAGGAGGGCGAGCTGAATGCCAAGCGCTCGGAGCTGCAGAAGCTCAAGGATGAGGAGACGGCACTGCAGAAGGAGTACGACGACAACAATCGCGAGTTGTCCAAGCTGACCAAGCATCTGCAGAACACGCAGCTGCAGATAAGCTCGGTAAATCAACTAAAATAATCTTATATACAAATAACTATATATATATATTGTTGTCCTGCAGGTGCGTTCCATGGTCACCCAGCTGATGGAGACGCAGCGACAGATGACGGACGCTCTGCTGATTTGTCGCGCTGCCATGGAGAATCAGAACGCCGAACTGGTCTCCGAATATCAGCTGAAGATTGAGCCGGACTTTGATGATGCGCGCAAAACGCTGGCAAAGCAAATCGAGATGCCCAAGGACGATCCGTTCGATGAGAACAACAGCGGGGCGGCCAACAAGGCAACCAATGGCTTTGACAATGATCCGTTCAGCGGGCAGGCCAGCAAACCCACGACTGCCATCAGCGCTGGCTTCGACGACAGCTTTAACATGAGCAGCGGCTTTGACAGCGGCTTCGATGCATTTGGCCAGAGCAATACCGGCGGCTTTGGCCAAACACAACGCGATCCATTCGGTGCTGATGCCTTTGGTGCTAACAAGTCTATGGCCATTACGCCGGAGGTGCCTAAAACAACCGTAAATGGTTAATACGCTTAGCCTAATGCGTGTTTTTTTTCCATTTGTAGCCCGGCAAGGATGATTTTGGCAGCGATCCATTTGCGGCGCTGCATGCGCCGACTGGCCAGGGTCAGGTGCTGAGTCCGAATGCACAAAGATCCGGTCCGCCGCCCAGACCAGAGTCACCCAGTCCAGCATTGCCACCAAAGAAGTCCAAGGTGCCGCCACCCCGGCCAGCGCCGCCACGTGCCACACAGGTGAGTCAACTCTCCATGGAGTGAAGTGAAAACTGATTACAAATTGTGCGTCTTGCAGCCACCGAGCGGTTTCAGCTCCAGCGCTGCGGGCGGCGGGGGATTTGCTGATTTCGATGACTTTGACAATAAGGTTGGTAGCAAGTTTAGCGTTAATTGGGAACGGTGGTAACGCATGCCCACCAGCCACGCCTAACATAACGAAACCTAAGCAATAGTAGCATTTGACATTGTAAATAAATTAATCCATAATTATTAATCAATATTATTAACATTTTATCCATTATTTTGAGATTTAACCTACATTAAGTTCTGTAGTTGTTGCTTCAACTTTTGTGTTAACTTTCTAAAACAGAAACAGAAATAAACCGTTTTCCATGCACATTTTGTTCCCCCCAAGTAGAAACACTCTTTTGATTTACTTTTTGTTTGGTACTGAAACTTGTATCAAAAGGTATTTGCCCGTACGAAACTAACGATTTGCTTTCATCTCTTGCAATTGTCTATTTTCAGTGAACATCTTAATAACTATCATATTTCGATAAACGCATATAAATATATATATAATATAACGTATGAAAACCAATTATAACTAACATAAACCAACTCACAAGCATTGTACTCAGTCGGCAGTTGATAAACAAATTTTAAGCGTACAAAACAAGCATTCAGAACATACATATATCAGAGAGATCAGAGAGATAAGAGAGGGAGACAGAGTCGAATTGCATGCCTCCAATATTATTAGATAAATGTACTAAATACTGCAGCTGAATCGAAATTTAAATCAATTGAAGCATCTAGATGTCCCAAAGAAGCGTTACGTCTTGTTTAATGTAGCCCAAGATTCGAGTGCAATCAAGTCAAGTGTTATTTCCAATGTTGTGCAATATTTGTATTTAAATTACGAATTACGATAATTATTGAGCAATTCCCTTTTATTGAAAGACCAATTCGTAAACCTAAAGTTCTCAGTAATTAATGAATATCGAATGAGTTTAGTTTTTATTTCGTGCTTGATCCGCGAATGATAGCATCAAATATATAAGTATATACATACATATAACTCATGTAAGGAATTTAAAATGCAAATTGTTGTTGTTTCTGCATATGATACTAAAGTTTATAGCAATTATACACAAATGCTGATACATCTCTATATACAAACACATATACATATGGATTGAATGACGATTAACTTATGTAACTACCGTAAATAATTCGAATTTCATGCAAATGTAACTTCCCAGATTGCTTTATACTGTTTAGTCACATAATTTATTTAGAACTACAGAGGTTCGAATGAGCTTCTGCAATATAACTACGACATATAACAGAGATTACTACATACATACATACATACGATACATACCTAACTAGGGCTGCAAACCTAAACGGTTCCGAATCGAAATTCTGAAATTTACATTGATTTTACCGGAACCGGACAATAATATAATAACCAAAGTTCATTGAAACACCGAAAATTAATATTACAATTAAAAATTGAATTTTAAATTGTCCGTTAATGTCACAAATCAAAGAAGCATTTTTATACCCTGTACTTTGTTAATTTTAATTCATCCAATCATTGGATAACAAAAACTTAAACTTTTTATAAAACGGGATTGGAACCGTACTTCCGATTTCCCATATTCCTTTGTGGGTTTGCAGCCCTGATAAATACATATGTACGATACCCAACCGCCGGTTTATGAATCAAAAAATCAAATTGTTAATATTTCATTAGAGACACGATGCCATCGACTAGTCAGAAAATGTTTACACAAATAATCAATAACTAAACACAGCTAAACGAATAATAATCCCCCCTCGATAGTTTTTTTTCGTGTGTTATTATGGAAGGTATAAACGCAACAGAAATCTTCCCGTATTTTGGTTTTAATGTTAAAACATATACATATAGACACTATAAATTTAACAGAAAATTTTGCATTAAGCATAACTATATATATAGATATATATGTTCGACATTCATTGATAAAGATATCATTAATAATAATAATAATACTGCAGTTATAATAAAACAAGTATAACCATAATGAATAATAAAGATACATTTTTGTCGCATCCGGTTAAATATCATATATTTGTTTTATGCCGGACACTATTCTTCCACAGCTTTACTGCCCTTTGCCCCCTCGACCCTTGTAAGATATAGCTAAAATTTTTAAGCTTTAAGTTTGATTTTAAATTTGATCTTCACTCGATTTATTGGATTGATATGCGATCAATGGTGTTTGGTTGAAAAGTCTTCTGTTTGGTATATAATGTTATATAATTTATTTCATTTTTTAAAATTAATATGATTTCATTTTATGTTTATTTCTTTCACATTCATTTTGACACCGATCACACACAGCTACAGAACATTCCAATTAAAAGCCAGAACACAAATACACCCGCACCCACCTCCATCCCAGCGCTGCTCGATAGCTTCTCGCTATTCGACGATCCGCAGAGTCTGAGCCAGAGTAAGGCAGCTAGCACCACCAGCACAACCACAACCACAACCACAGCCACAACACCACTGCCATTGCACCCGACACCCGGCTCGACACTGCTACCGACATCCGCCTCATCGACGACATCCGCTTCCACAGCAGCCCACACAAATAACCAACAATTGTCGCGTTCCCAAACACCGCTCCAGACACAAGCAGCCAGTCTATTTGAGGACTTCGGTAGCGGCAAACAGGCTGCAACGGCCATCAAAGGACCCACGGACTTCAAGGACGATCCGTTCAAGGATTATCGCTATGAGGATCCCTTCAATATAGCCGATCCGTTCGCGGATGATGATAACAGCACCACGGCTGGCAGCAGCAGCAAAAAGAACTTTGCCGAGGACTTTAGCTCAGAGGGTAAGCTTTTTTGCAGTTATTTGTAGATCCTGTTGAGGCCAGCGATAGTTGGGCCTGCGAGAATTGAGCCAGCGGGAGTTATGCCTGCGAGAGTTGGGCCAGCGAAAGTGAGGCCAACGAGAGTGAGGCCTACGAGAGTTGAGCTTAGAAGAGTTGGGCCAGTGAGAGCTCGGTCAGCGAGAGTTCGGCCAAAGAGTGTTTGGTCAACGAGAGTTCGGCCAGGGAGAGGTCGGCCTGCAAGAGTTGGGCTGACAAGTGTTTGGCCAGTGAGAGTTTGCCCAACGAATGTTGGGCTAGGGAAAGTTCCGCAAACGAATGTTAGACCAGCGAGAGTTGGGCCAGTGGGAATTGTGCCAACGTTAGTTCAGCCAACGAGAATTCGTCCAATGAGAGTAGGGCCATCGAGTGTTCGGTCGGCGAGAATTCGGGCAGAGAGAGTTCGCTCAACGAGAGTTTGTCCAACTAGATTAATTCCATCGAGAGTTGGGGCAGCCAGGGTTGGGACGACGAGTGTTTGACTAGTGAGAGCTCGGCCAACGAGAGTAAGGCTAGCGAGAGTTGCACTAGCGAGAGTTGGAGCAACGAGAATTGTCCTAGCACAAATTAGTCAGCGAGAGTTAGTCATTAATTCACACCCCGGGGGTTGGCAGGGGACGGAGTAAATTATATTTTTGATTTCATTAACGAATTAATGTTATATTGCAGATGAAATTGCAGCCAAACCTGTGCAGAACAACAACAATAAATCGAAGACCACGACGCCGCTTAACAACGAGCTGTTGCAACAGTTTGAGGCATTCAACCTGAATGCCAGTCCGGCGTTGTCGCACCAGTCGAACGCATCGCAACCCAAGGCGCTGGATGCCTTTGCAGACTTTGATGATTTTGCGCTGGAGAAAGCAGTCGAGCTGAAGGCAACAACGACAACAACGACAACAACGACGACAACGACGACAACGAATAACAACAATGCAACTACAGCTACAGCTAAGCTAAATGATTCCTTTTTCAGTGCATTTAATGACGACTTCAATGAGAACGTGGCGGATGTTTTAAAAACTACAACGCCAGCTCAAACGCTGCCCAAGGAGCAGATCAATGCCAAGTTGCAAGAAGCGGCATTTGATGCCTTCGCTGTGGCAACAACAGCAGCAGCAGCAACAGATTCCAAACTCTTCGATGCCTTTAACGATAATTTCGAGGACAGTTTCAGCAGCGGCAACAAGCCGCCGAACTCCACAACGCTGGACAACAACTTTGCCACGTTCGATGCCTTCGATGTGCACAATTTCTCCAGTGACTTTGGCAAGGCCTTTGGCGACAGCAATGCCAACGACAAGGTCAACGACGAGGCCAAGCAGCAACAGAACGGCAGCAAGGGCGCCAAGGGGGCAACACAGATCGATAAATCGGCCGATAAATTTGCAGCGGATTATTCCAAGCCCGAGAGCTACGATGCCGATCTGGAGGAGGCATTAAAGCGCAGTGTGCTGGACAACTAAAGATAATGCTGCTAACGTAATGCAGCGATTTGAATTGTTACGATGATTAACGTAACGTAACGATTCGAATTGTGTTGATGATTAACGTAACGTAACGTAACGTAACAATTCGAATTGTGATGATGTCGATGCCTATGAACAATCTCTAAGAATACATGTCCGATAAATTAAAAAATAAAAGTATAAAAACTACATATATGCATTAAAACGCAGCGTGCTTGACAACTAAAGATAATATGATTAACGTAACGTAGCGTTGCGAATTTTGATGAATTGAATGATGTCGATGCCTATGAACAATCTCTAAGAATGCAGTCCGATAAGTTTAAAAGAAGAAAACTCCATATGTTGCTTTTTTGCATTGTATAATTTGCAAATTATTGAAGTTATCATAACGTATTTACAGCTGTAATATTCCATACAATACAATATATACTCAATCGTAACGTTTGAATTCGAAATTCTGGTATTATAAACATATTTATATTATATAGCATGTAAACGTTGACCTAATATATGGCATAATATAATATTATTATTTTAATTACTATTATTAGTGCGTTTACACTTGTACCAAAAGTATATGAATAAACACGAGAACTTACCACTAACGTTCTTTCTCTCTAAGCTCTCTCACGATCCAAGCTTTGCCAAAGCGCGCTCTCTTTAGGTCGCTCTCTTTAGCTCTCTCTGTGTTTGCGCTCATTTTGTTTTGTCGCTGCTCGCGCAATTCGTTACGTTTCGTTTTCATCAGTCACGTTTCCGAGTTCACGGTGAGCGGTCATAGGAATAAAGAAGCGAAGCCAGTAAGTCGCCAGTTGCTTCATTTTATATATGTATGTATATACTAACGTATACTATATATCTGATGCGCAAATCCTAAACACGCAGGGGCGGCAGTTACGCCTCCTCTGAATTATTTACACTCGCACATACACAAGCTAATTTGCTTTGTTCACACACAACAACAATTTGCCGGCAAACTGTCTGTGTGTGAGAGTGTGAGTGAGCGAGTGTGTGTGTGTGTTGAGAGGGGACTGCAAAAGGCACGATCTGGCAGTACTTTTCCTATTAGTCTGTCTGTCAGTCTGTGTGTGTGTGTGTGTTGTGTTTGTGTGTTTTGTTTGTGTGTGTGCAGCCCCCTCACTAATTAAATTTATATTGTTTGTACTGCGCTCTGTCGCTTTTCCCAAAGTGAATTACTGCGTCTATTGCTAAGTTTATGCGATGATTTAACTGCATTTACGAAAACGTCAATTGCCACCAGTGTTGTCAGAGTTAGCTAGATTTGCAATTTAACTTTTAAACTTAAAATACATTAAAAAAAAAATTAATACAAAATCATTAATTTAGAATCTTAAAAATAAATAAATATATATTCAACTAGGTTTATGATAAACATAAATAATTTCTAAAACCCGCTATATTGGCAACGCTGATTGCCACAAAGTTATGTTTGCATTTTCGATTTGTCCAATTTCAACAGCAATTCAATAATTAATATGCCTGCGAAAAATATTCAAATGCGACAGGCTATCGCTTTAGTAGCGCTAAGAAGTTCAGTTGGCGACAACAGTGTGCATCGTTTCAACTATCTGCTTAGTAACTTGTAGACGACTCTTCAAAGTCACTTGACGATAGTCCCTATATCACACTGAATGCACTAACTTTTGCCGGATATCAGAATAACAACAGCTATACTGATAGATAACGCCAGCTCACCTCTAGTTACACTTAGTTAGCTTTGTACAAGTGTTGCACCTACATAACAGACGATAAATACCTGTGTATGTATGTATGTACATACATACATACGAACATGTTCTCATAGGTTAAGTGTTGATAGCGTCTTATCAGTTGGTGCTGGGTTATCAGTAATTATCGCTTAATCTAAGCAGACGAAGCACTCCAAGAGGTACCATGCAATACAATATTAATATATAATAAAAAATATATATAAATATTTTATTTAAAAAAATAAAATATAAAAAATGAACTTTTTTTGGTTTTATATAGAAAGATAACATGTATATATTTAAAGCTCTTCGTCCTGATTGAGTGAGTGATTGACTTGCTATCAAACCACTGCCCAACCGGTAACAGCTAGAAACTTAATTTCTTCTCGATAATTTTCATAAAAGTATATATATGCACACTAACGAGAGTTTGGCCAGTGAGAGATCAGCCAGGAAGAGTTCGGACAGTGAGAGATCGCCCAACGAGACTTCGGACAGCGAAAGTTCGGTCAACGAGAGTTCGTACAACGAGAGTTCGGCCAACGAGAGTTCAGCCAGTGAGAGTTAAAACGCCCAACTCGCTCCCTGTCATTATATATCTCGCTGTTTCTTATCCGATATTAATGCAATTCACACCGACGCGTCGATAGAGAAAGCCACAGACTACGTACGGCTGCGTACTTGAGAAGTCTGTAGTTTTAAAATTGAGTCTGCTGTGGTTTCTGCGGTTTCGATCTGCTAACTGTACTATAGGGGAACGCAAATATCAGAAGTGGTATATAGTTAGCGAGATCTAGGTGTTCATGTAGAGATAACATTTCGAAATGTGCAGCAGATAAGTCGTGCGCAACCGACTGTAAAGTAACGAATTGCCAAAGTTAATTAAAAGATTTCCTGTTTTAAGCTATGCAAAAAGCTAAATTGCCAACGCTGCAAGCATTCTGTTCTCTCTTTGATTAGTTTATGAATATTTATTAAAAGTGCCTGCTTATAAATTTCTATTTCTACAGCTTGCATCATGTCGAAGCCAGCTCTCTACTATGCCACGCTGAGCCCACCCTCCCGGGCGGTTCTGCTTACGGCCAAGGCGATTGGTCTTGAACTTGAGCTGCGGTAAGTGTCAGGGGGGAGGCGGGAGCTGCCTGCCTGCATTGAGAGCAATTAACTAGAATTTATGCTGTTGCAGCCCAATTAACCTATTGGAAGGTGAACATCTGACGCCGGAATTTGTCAAAATGAATCCACAGCATACGATTCCCACGCTGCTGGATGGCGATGTCAGCATTGCGGATTCCCATGCGATTTGCGCCTACTTGATGGGCAAATACGGTGCAGGACACGAATCGTTGTACCCCAAGGATTTGGCGCAGCGTGCTCAGGTGGACGCACGCATGCATCTGGATTCGGGACATTTGTTTGCACGCTTGCGTTTCCTGTACGAGCCCGTGCTGTATTTTGGATCTACGGATTGCTCGATCGATAAGATCGCCTATATACAGAAGTGCTATGAGATCCTGGAGGGATTCCTCAAGGAGCAGACCTACTTGTGTGGCAATGAGCTGACCATTGCGGACTTCTGCTGCGTGGCCACCGTAACGTCCGTCAACGACGTGGCCCCCATCGATGAGTTCAAGTTTCCCAAGGTGAATGCCTGGCTGAAGAAAATGGCAGAGCTGCCCTACTACCAGCAGGTGAACGGAGAGGGGGCCGACGAGCTGAAGGCCATCTTCAAGGCCAAGCTGGCCGAGAATCGTCAAGCGAAGTAGTCAGAAAATGTAGCATGTATGCGAGGGCGGTGCTTGAATAAAGTTTTAGTTTTATGAAATTTGTATGTTTTCATTGCGGCTGAGAATAAATTTGCCAGTACTCTACTGTATCCCTTGTTTCTTATGTTTATTGTGTTCTATTAGAAATGTACATGCTAAACCAATAATGTAGTTACATAATTATATCTTAACTTACATTAGCAACAATACTCTTACGACTACGTACATAAATAACGGGGAACGCAAATCGCCTTGGAATCGACCGAAACGGCTTAAAGGCAGAGCGGTGCTTGGGCTTATTTGTTTTGGAAATTTCGAGTAGCCGTAATATATGGTATATACTACATATATATTAAGCTATATTAGTAGGAGGGAGCGCTTTGCACATGCATACATAGTTAGAGGTATGCACATTTGTTGTGACCAAGCAGAGGACAGTTTTCTTTTCGGCGAGGAAAGAACATAGTGTAAAAGATCAGAATTTATGTATGGGTTTAAGGATATAAAATATATAAATATAATCGAACTGGTATCACGGAACCAAATAATTACAATCTATATCTACATAAGGAAAAAATACAAATTCGTCGGAAATCCGTCAACACCGGGAAAGAGCTAGCGATGCCCCAACAAGACGGTCCTCTTGGGAATGGAAATGTCAATGAACGGTGCCAGTTTTCCTGTCTCTAATGCTTCAAATATATATATATACGTATAGATATATATAAAGGGGTAAACAGGCCATCACGTCGCACACTCATGCCCAGCACTCTATTACATAAAGTGTTTGTGTTTCTCTCTGTGTATTTATGCTTAATCTCGACGCAGCAAGAAACGTTTAATGCTCTCCGGCAGAGGAAGTCGTCCGATGGCGCCCGTTGCGATGTGCTCCAGTATTACATTGCGACAGGCGCTTTGTAAACTCAATACTGAAATGATATTTATATAGAAGAATCTGAAGGGTTTTAGTAAATTATAAACTTACTTCCTTCCAGCTGTATAATACGTATTTGTTTGGTTGTGCCGTAAACATCGATAACAACATATAAAGGCGTTCTATTCAATGGTATTTCCCTAGACACCGGGCCTTGGTCCACGCCATTGATAATGAAATGCAGTTCCCCCTTGGACGCGTCCAACTCCGTGGGCACATACATGATGCCAATGCGCGACCCTCTGTCGGTGAGCAGTATGTCCGAATTGCCATTGTCCATCGAGGGTCGCAACAGTCTCTTTGGCAGCAGGCCACGCGGCGTGCGCACATGTGTGGCATCGCCCAGCAGATTACCTGAGAAGCACACAAAAAGTTATGAATGGGTTAGATGCTATTGTAATTATTATTAGGGGAGCTTATGCTACCATGAACTTTAAGATCTATTGTACTGCCTGTTAATCCTAATGTACGTCTATCCAAAGCCTCGATTAGTGTCATCGTACTAAGGACTGCTATATGTCTAACAAGATTAATGAAAAGATGTGCGTAGATGTTTCCACCTGCGCATTACAGAATCTAAAGCTGTTAGAACTTGAACAAAATGCTCAACCGAATTTTCGTACGTAAGAAAAATTTATAGCCTCAATAGAGAATGTCATAAGCTACCACATACCAAATTACAAATCAATAGGGGGGTAGGTATCTAAATCCCGAATATGGTGTCTCTAGCTCTTAGAGTTGCTGAGATCTAGGTGTTCATAGAGACGATCAAGATAAAAAATATATACATGTATTTTACGGGGTCTGCCACGCCTCCTTCTGGGTGTTACACATATTTCCTCTTTGCACTAACTTAATAGACCATTTTTACTTTTGTAAAGGGTATAAAAACGATAGGTATATCATTAGCTACTACTTTTTCGTTTTGCTCTCTGTCTCCGATTTCGGTCTGAGCGTAAGACACGCGTCGGTCTCTCACCGAGTGCTCCAAAAAGAGCATAATCGTAGCTTGCTCAGCTAATGAGAGCCAGAGCCTCGCTTTGTACCCTGCTCTACCTGTCCGATGTTCGTAGAAGCTCAGATCTTACGTTCCAATCATAACCAATCCCTCAGCTTCTCCTGCTGCTCCTCTTTCAATATTTGCTATAAATACTTACGATGTGGCGGTTCATTCTGTATGGGCTCCACATTCTCGCCGCTCTGCGTCTGGCGCTGATTCAACTCGAACTTGGAGATGGGGTAGATCCAGCTGTTGCCCAAATTGGCCAAGTCGGGCAGTGCGAAGTGGGGCAAGCCCTCCCTGCGGCTGCCAACGACGTTCGGCGTGAGCTCCGTGAGGCCCAATCGCATGTGTCCCGACCAGCCGCGCTCGATTTTCTCGATCTCCACCAGGAATATGTCGCCAGGAGCCTCAAAAGGAAAAGGAAAATTAATTAACTATTATTTGCCATTTGGTTGCAGCTTGATTTCCGATTCGATCAAGATTTAATTTAGAGCACGCCCAAATTTTTCATATACCAGCTTGTTCAACCCATAGGAAAAAGCAATCGAAAATCCAAAAGAGCCACAACAGCAACGGCGTGGGCACCTTTGATTTAAGCGATTCTTTCTTTGAACAATTAAATCGATTATTTTTTTGTTTATCCAATTAAATGTAATTTTGTATGTACAAACATGTTAATTTGACGTAAATCGATAGAAAAGATTGATTTTTGTTTATATTTTAAATAAATTTAATTTAATTTTGTATCGATTTCTTGACTTGAATCGATTAAACAGATCGATTTTATAAAATTGAAGATCGAATCCAGCTCTACTGTAAATTCAAATTGCCGTTCTTATTTCGATCAATCGACAAATTCGATTTCTTAACTTGAATCGATTGAAGAGATCGATTCTTTTAGACGACATGCAAATTAAACTTGCCGATTTTATTTCGATTAATCTATTCAATCGACTTGAATCGATTGAACAGATCGATTTTAGAACATCAAAGACCGAATCTAGCTCTAGCACACACACAAACACACACTCACGAATGTACACGCACACACACACGCAGACAGTGGGTTATACATACGAGGGGTCGCTCGGAGAAGGTGAGGGCGTCTGCGAAGCTGGTGCGCCGGAAGGCGACGGTGCCGTTGTCGAAGAGGTGGATGTTGGAGCCGTGGCAGGGATGAAACCGGAAGAGCTGACGCTCCCAGACACCAGCAACAGCTTCGGCGGCTGTTGAGAATTTTACATCATTTAGGCTGGCTGCTGCAGCAGCTGCGATTGCTGCTGCCGCCTCCTCCAGATCTTGTTCGGCCTCCAACGCATCGACTAGATGCGCTTCCTGTTGTTTGCCATCAATGGCGTCCATGGTTTGTTCGCTGGTTTGTTGCTACCATATGTATTTATTTTCGATTTGTGTAATTTTATTGTTGATCAGAGGTTCACGCACACGACAGTGTTGGGCAATGACACATTTTGACAGCGTTGCCAACTCGGTTCGTTTCAGAATTCTATGTGTGCTCGTTGTTAGTTTATTGGCAGCAATTGTAAGGGTGATGTCACAGTGAGAGCGAGAAGCGAAGCGAAGCGAGAGGCGATAAACCAGTGCTACCTCTTTCGTATGAAATCGCTCGAAAGATGTCACAGTGAGAGCGAAGCGAGTTGCGAGTCAACGCGAGAGAGCGATTTCGAAACTGCTTTATCGCTCAACGCACTCGGAGCGTGCGTTTTGAGAGAGCATTGTTGCGTACTGTGCGCACTAATTGCCGTTTATTTTCAAATCAGCTCAGAAATTATTATGCAGAATGGAAATACATAAAATATCTTATGATTTTTTAATTGATTATACTTCCTAGACCGATCCTAAATCCATAAATACCATGATATATTAATCAATAATATATACAAAAATATATAAGAAATTAACATATTAAAAACTAACCGCAATGCTATTATTAATTAAAATAAATTAATTAAAATGTTCTGGGGGATTTCGTAAGGCATGATATAAATTATTAAATGCTCCTTTTTCACTCCTATTGCAGTTAAGCGGGTTAAAGTTAGTCGTCGTCCGAATTCATCACCTTCACTTCAATATTTAAAAAGACCGCGCCGCTTCTCGCATCGCTCTCACTGTGTCATACTCTCGCGTCGCTCGCTTGTCGCTTGGCCTCGCTTCTCGCTTCGCTTCGCTTCTCGCTCTCACTGTGACATCACCCTAAGAAAAAAAAAACTAAACATATTTTTAGACGTATTGTAATTCGTCTATCTGGTGCTTAACATAAAACTATTTAAAGGTAAATATTTAAGTGGAATATTTAATAATAATTTAATTGTTATTTATTTTTTTTACATATTTGCTGCATTTTCTATACATATTTTAAGATATTTTGTTATATAAATCTAGCTATTTCTGACAGCACTCGTGCATTCATTTTGCTCTGCTACAGTGTTGGCTAACGCGCACATGTCTTTTGACGTAACACAAACAGCTGATTGAACACACAAAAAAAGGTGAATTGAAAATAAATAAAATTATACAATTATATGAAATATTGAAAGAAAACGATGCATTTCTGTAGATGCGTGTACCGGGAGCTCTTTACGCGGCACGTGGACGCACGCCGCAGAACGAAAAGGAGGTGCCGTTCCAGGAGATTCTGCCGCTGCGGCTGAAGAACACGGTGAGCGGCAAGGCGGATTCCGGCTCGGATGTGGCCTGCCTGCAGGAGATGGGCGTGCTGATGGCCTGCCTAAAGGACAACGAGTTCGTGGAGCAGTATTGCCACAAGGAGATCGGCCAGTTCAAGAACTGCTACAAGGTCTACATGGACCGCAAGTTCGAGGCCAAAAAGACGGTCAATCAGGGAGTCGTCCAGCCCGGCAACAATCTCAACTACAAACAGTTGAACAAATACATGAGACGCTTTCCCAATCCCGTGTAGACTCATCCAGTCATATAAAGATATATATATTTACAAAACGCTGCGTTATGCTATTTATGGTTAATACACGACGTCCGCATCGCCCAATCCGGCCGAGGATTGGCTCACCGGCGACGGCTGGCTGAGCACAAAGTCCTGCAGATTTCGGGTGCGTGTGGCACGCAAATTGTGGAATTGTGTGCTCTGCTGCTGCTCATAGGCCAGCTCCGACATCAACGCCTGCTTCTCGCATGCCAGCAATTCGGATGGCTTGAAGTTGAAGTGCTGCAGCGGCTTGCGGGGCAGCGCCAGATTAATGTGCAGCGGATAGCCGCCGTGCTCCCAGGTGTCGATCAGCATCGCCAGGCTGCGCTGCGCCTCCAGCACGCGGGCACGCTGGTAGTTCAGCCGCTCCTGCTGCAGCTCCGACCACTGATCCTGCAATGGCAAATATTCCAATCAGTTGTCTTTAGTTAGACCCTGTACTTGACAATGTTTCAAACAGGTATGTTAAGTTGGTGCAAGTAAAAAGTGTGTGTAACAGTAAGTCGATATGGCTATATCCGTATGAACTCCTCGATCTTGTAGACTATAAAATCTAAAGACACCAATTTCGGTATGTCGGGTATTCTATGCTGTATGCCGATCAAGCTTGTTTTATATTTTTGATATCTGCACCTCTTCCTCCGATAATCGCCAAAAATCTACCACCTAGATCTATAGGTTTGATACCTTTCAACCGTACTCCGATAACCGTAAAAAACTACAGCAGCCACATACTTGTAATGCTACGTGTAGGTATCCTATGGCAATCTGCATCGATGTTACATATATATAGCGGACATAGCGAAGGTATGCAGTAGATCATTTGCTCGACTTTCGTTTGTACATATGTCTCTTACTGTCGCTTACGTCCGACTGTAGCCTTCCGTCAACAGTAAAGATATGTAACAGACATTTTGCTGTCGTCTTCCGTCCGACTGATCTACGTAATTACATAACGATCGGATAAGAAACAGGGAAGATATGCAACAGACATTTTGCTGTAGTCTTCCGCCCGACTGATCTACGTAATTACATAACGATCGGATAAGAAACAGGAAAGATATGCAAGAGACATTTTGCTGTAGTCTTCCGCCCGACTGATCTACGTAATTACATAACGATCGGATAAGAAATAGAGAAGATATGCAATAGACATTTTGCGGTAGTCCTTCGCCCGACTGATCTACGTAATTACATAACGATCGGATAAGAAACAGAGAAGATATGCTAGAGCAATTTTGCTGTACTCTTTCGTCCGACTGATCCGACCCGTCCTGGTTTTCTGGTATTCTGTAATACAACTTACAAATCGTGTGCCCAGGCGTCCGAAGTACTTGATCTGCTCCTGCACATTGAGCACCTGCTGCATATAAAAGTCGCGCGCCTTCTCCACGCCATCGAGGCCGAAGAGCAGCAGCTCCCGCTGCTCCTCCAGGTGCTTGAGGCGCTTCAGCATGTTGTAGTCGATGCCGTGCTGCAGCGTGTGCCTGCGCGACTCGCGCCGCTTGCCGCTGGATTTCTTGGGCGGCAGAGCGAGCGTCAGGCCGCCCAGCGCGTAATCCGTGGCCGAGGTGGAGGAGGAGCCGCCGTCGGCGGAGCCGCGATGCTCGAACAGCTCGCGCGCAGTCTTCAAGCTCTTCTGCTTAACGCACGCCTGCTCGCTGTGCATGAGGCTGAGCTGCCAATTCTGCAGCGCATTGCGTATGTCTGCCTTGCCCAAGGGCGGGGCCGTTGCCGCCGCCTGACGCGGCGGCTTGGGCGGCGGCGCCGGCGTGGCGTACTCTGACGATTCCGGCTCCAGTTCGGGGCTCAGCGAGGGCGGCGTGCCCAATGGAAGCTGTGTGCGTGGATGCACCTTGGCGGTCGGAGCACTGCCCTCCAATCCCAGGCTCAGCAGCTGCGGCGCCGACGGCGGACGCGCCGGCTTGGCCAGCTTATCATGACTCGGCGCCTGCTGCTGATTGCGCAGCAGGCAGAGCTTTAGGCCCGCACAGAAGCGCTCGAAGGACAACAGGCCACTTGGAGGCGTCACACGACGCAGCGAGTCCAGCACGCCCTGGGGCAGGCCCTTGGAGCCATCGTCCTGCCAGCCCTTCTCGATGTCCGCAAAGCGCACATACCCGCTGTGCTTGTCGTCCAGTATGTCGAAGAGCTTCTTCATCGAGACCACAAACTGCTTGGGCAGCGCGTCCAGCGAGCTGAGGCTGCCGCTCTTGCTGCAGCTGCCATTGGACAGCATCTTCTGAAAAGCGTTTTTTGCTGTTTGTTTATAAAAAACACACACAACAAACAAATGGAAAGTTGTGATGAGTTTTCGCCCACACTTGCTGCGCTCAATGCATAATTTGTGGCGACATTTGCATAAAATAAATGAGGAATGAGCTAAAACGAAAGACTTAGGCAACGAACTCAAGCTGATGCTGTTGCCGAAGCTTCAACTTTTTACCTGGCAGTTTTTTGCAATAAGTGTGAATTGTTGATAAACAATAGCATTTAAGCCATGCACAGCAATTAAACTCACTTGCGGAGAGGCCTTGGCTGCGGAAGCAACTGAATCTGGACTAAAACCCGATGCTGAAGTTAGCCTTTTGAGGCCGTTTGCTTGGCTTGGCGCGTCAGGCGAAGTTCTCTTTTTTTTTTGTTATTTTTATTTTTATTTTTTCGCGCTATAAATCTGTTGATGTTGCGGCTAGGCAATGCAGCGCTAGCCTGGCTCCAAGACACCCAAAGCCAACGGACTGGTTCAGATGACTGCAGACGCTGTGCAGAGCAGCGCACGCATGCGCAACTGGTTAACTGGCTGCCTGGGACAGGTTTTATGCTCGAAACCCGCACGAACACAAGCGCACGCTCGCTCACACAGATACACAGATACAGATACAGATACAGAGATTCAATGTACCTCGAGCAACACGCGTGCCATAGACTACAGTCTGCACCAGCAAGGACGGAACAGATCGGTTGGGCGAAAGGCTACAGTCGGAGGTAACTGACAGTAGCAGACCAATAATTACTGCAACAGTGTCTCACACAAAAAGGCAAGATATGTGGGTATACATAAACACCTTCCACTCTCTTTACAGTACAGCAAATTGTCTGTTACATATCTTCGCTGTTTTTTATCCGAACATAATTCAGTTCACAGCATCGATGGAGCATAGGCTACGTATTACAATTATAAATTTTTAGCGCTTAACGAGGGATTTATCAAAATTCTAAAACAAATTTGCTTTGCACACAGCATAGGAGAACCTAAATACCAAAACTGGTATCTCTAGCTCCAACTGAATATACCCTTTTGTGCTTTTCTAAAAGTACAGTGCCTAAAAACTGAATTGAATGCAGAGAAACAGAGAGATGGAGAGCGACAGAGCCGAGCTGAGATTACCGTGGTACAAGCGGTATATAAGTATTTATTATTGGTAGAAATTCCATGCGATACGTATTCAGTCAAGGATAGCTAATTGCTTACATTTAATTGTATATTCTCTTATTACAAGAAACGCAAACTCTGCGCAGTCCGCAGCGTCTTGATCGTCTTGGATCGTCTTGGATCGTCAATGGATCGCCAGAATGAGCATTTCATGCTTCCGTGCTTCTCGCTCTAAATGTTATTTGTTTAGTTGTTATTGGTTAGCTGTTATGCATTAATTTGTAACTAGGTGAATTCTGTTTGCCTGCTGCGCGCTTACAAATCGGCGACAGACTTTCGGCGCACGTACTTGGCGAAGTAATCGGGACGCCAGCACTTGCAGGAGCCGGGAATCAAGAACCAATCGTAGTAGAGCCGCACCTGGAAGCAGCCCAGCTCGTCGTGGCCATCGCAGTGGGCGTCGGCTGGCGCTGCCTGGGCGCTGCTGGTGGTGCCATCGGAGGCGGTGGCCACGCCCGCACGCTTCTGCAGGTACTGCTGATAGGCCTGGAAGTCCTGCACCGATGGCGTCTGCGTTGTGGTGCTGCTGCTGGGCACCGTGTCCTCCGCATTCGGATAGAAGATCTCCGCCACCAGCAGGCTCACCCAACGGGGCGAGGAGAGGCAGCCACCATCCAGATAGTGGCAGCGTGCCTGTATGCAGCGCGTCACCTCCACGGTCTGCGTGAAGTAGCCCTCGTAGGGTATCTGCACCACATACCTCCAGGCGCCCTGGTAGTTCTTGGCGAACACGGGCGTGGCATACTCCACCTTCGCCGGGCAGGGCGTGGGCGGTCCCTCATAGCGTATGGGCCCCACTTCCTCCCGTCGCTCCGCCGTCTGCGCAGCGCTTACGGCCGGACTGGTGTCGCCCTGTATGGCGCGGTAGAGCGTGCAAAAACTGCAAAAACAACAAATTTAAATTACAAATGAATCTTGTATGTATTTGGAATTCTCTTACACGCCACCGCCGTCGCAGAATTTACGTGGCTTGCGCTCCTCCGCAGCGCGTCGCTGCTCGCGTTTCTGCTGCTGCTGCTGCTCCTCGTCCAGCGCCGGATCGAAGTAACTGTACTCATTGGACTGCACCCCGTCGGGCAGGCTGCGCGTCACGCGTGTGGCATAGTGCCGATCGATGTTGTTGTTCTCCAGCTGCTCCACCGGCTCGTCGCGTATGATCTGCGTCACCTTGGGCAGCGTGTCGTCCGCCTTGAGCACCGGCAACGTCTTGGACAGAAACTTCAGCGTCTGGTTGCGTATCAGTTCGCTGTGGAGTAGAAATATTTCAAATATCACTAAGAATATTAATATTCATCAAATACTACATGAAACGCAGCAGCAATGCTTTTTATAATTTTTTTTTTTCACTGCATCACGTTTAAATGGCGAGCGAGCAATGCCTGCAATATTGTTTCTTTAATATCTTCTGTGCTTATTAACCCATTTGAATGCGCTATTTAGGGTATCTAAATATAATATCATAGAGTAAGTATTCTAAATTAGAACTTTCTACATTCAAATTATAAACATTTATCAAATATCACACCAAGCGCAGCAGCGATGATTCTTTTTTTTTTTTTTTTGTTGGGTACCACTTTTTAATAGCAAGCGATATTGTTTCTAGAAATATTGTTTTTTAATATCTTCTGTGTTTATTAACCGATTTTAAGGATCTTTATACTTTTATGTTAGAGAGTATATATTTTGAATTAGAATATATTTTAGGTTTAATATTACTCGGTATGCGGTTTTTATCGAACATGTGAAATATGAAATTTAAGCTGCGTACTGTTTATATCAATCTAAACTCTGAAAATGACTGCTCTAGCTCTAATAGGTTCCGAGACCTCAGTTTTCATACAGACGGACAGACAGACATGCCCATGTCGACTCAGCTCGATCGCCCTGATCAAGAATAGATATACTTTGTGAGGTCTGCTACGCCTTCTGCCTGTATAAGTTCTTCCAAAATTAGTAACCCTTTCAATGGTTACAGGGTATTAAAAAACAGAACTGAACTAAAAAAAGCGAAGTCAAGCCTAAACCAAACACTTACAAGGGATACGGCTCTCCGAGCACATTCTGTCCCAGGGGATTCTTGGGTATTTGACCCTTGTTCAGATCCCCGCAAATATTGTGCACGGATACGGCGGATTTCTTGCCGGCGGCCACATCCTTGCAGTCGGCGCTGACAAAGGTGTAGGGTGGAGGGCGCACCCGAGGCGGCACTGCGTTCGGGGACTCCACAAAGGCATAATACCCCTCCGGAGGCTCCTCGCCGTAGTCTGTCTGGGAAGACGACTGCGTTTGGGGCTGGGGTTGTTGCTGCTGCTGCTGCTGCTGCTGCTGCTGCGATGATGACAGCTGAGCCAGCAGCAAAACGCTAAGTATTTTCTAAAAATAAAAGAAAAGGAAAACAAGTTTAGTTCATTATGTTAGTTTCTATGTATAAGAACTAGAGCCAGCATAAATCAAATTAATTGCCAGCCCGCATGAATGGCCAGCATTGTGATAGCGCATCTCTACGCTTGGACACAAAGACGTGCGCTCAGTTCCATCGGCATCGCCGTCGCTTGGCGAAAGCGCGAAAGTTGTGCGGCATCAAAATAAACAACCAAAAAAAAACCAGACGGAGGCAAACGTTACTTTTGCATCTTAATCTCATTGTTGGACACTTGAAGAGCAAATAATATAGCCAGCAGCCGAAAGAAATAACATGTATCAACAAAAGTACAAAAAACAAGTAGAAAACTTTCCCTGAAATTCTGTCGGCCACTTGACTCTTGTGACTTTTCAACGAAATCAAAAGTTTCCAGCGTGCTTTCCACAGATGCCAAGACGGCTCCAGCTGGGATTCGGGTCAAGAGGCAAGTGGCAAGTCCCTCTTGGCTGCTGGTGGGAGTGCGACATTTGTTTGCTTTTCCCTCCAAATGGTAATTAGGCCAACGTCGCTGGAATTCCTATGTCTCAGCTGGGCAGACGAGTTTCTGCCATGGCTCAGCAGTTTCGTTATGGCCTTTTTTTTTGTTTTGGGATGCGGGTGACGCGAGTTTGCATCTGGCTTTTGGTTATGGTCGTGACATGATTCACAGCGCAATTTGAATACCGAAACCAGAGCGAAATTGGGTCAGGCTACAGTTGGTGTCTTTCTTCTTTCTGTTTCTTGGTTTTCTGTTTATTCTAATGAGTTGTTATTGTCATTGGCAACTGTGAAACTTGGAACTTGTTTTGTGCTCCGATCCCAAGATAAATGACTTGGTTTCTTTTCATTTTTTGGCTGAAACAGCTCCCGTTTCGTTCTCATTCTAATTGCAGCTGACCGCATTAACCCCGACCCCAACCCCAACTCCAGCTCCAGCCAAAGACCTAACTGCAACTGGCAAAGAAATGTTAATGACTATATTTAAAGCCGAACAAACTGAATATTCCAAGCACCGCTGGACAACGGGGCCAGAATTTGTCGCTAGTTGGCTGTGTGTGGCTGGTGGTGTGATGTGGTTCTGGCTGTTGCTGTGAAATTGTTCTAAATACGTTTTAGGTAACGGGAAAGTTGCTCCATGCCAGGCAAAAATCACACACAACCAGTGTGTGGCATGTTGGTATGTCTCCTCGATCCGATCGCCCCGTCAGTTTAATTCATTAGCATGTCTATATAAATCCACTTCATAAATACTATAGAACCCAGCCACTGAGGCTAACTGTAAACTGGCCGCAAGTGCAAAAACCAAAGACTTAGGCAACAAACCTGCTGCCAACTAAAATTAAGCCAAACATACCACAAGTAAGCGATAATCCATTCCAACTATTTAATAAGCTCCTCTGCTTGGCTCACACACACAAACACACACACGCTATGTTCACTAGAATATAGTATTTTCTTTCAATTTGTCAATTTCTTAGCTCGATTCTTGCGCTCAACACAACTCGACGCGGCAAGTGCAGCTTGCGAACTGAGCTGCTGCCTGCGCAGCGAGCAGACATTGAACCTACCACTGAACTTGGCCAAGAGAGCCGACTGGCCATGGCCATGGCACAGAAAGCGGAAAGAAAGCTTTGCTTTGCATCTGAGAATGCAGAGAAAGAGAAGAAAGAGGGCTCTCCTCTCAGCACTTTTGAGCTCACCCAACAACCCAACAAAAACTATTGTAGCATACTTTTAAGCTGGTCTTTAAATCAACAAGTGGTTTTGCCCTGTTTTTTGACTCCACAGGTGGTTGCAAGTTTTTGAATCACACATGTGGCAGAAATTTTATTCGCATATAATGCAGCCAATTTCATTTATTTCATATTCAGATTATTTTTCTGCATTTTTGGCGAAAATTTCATAATAATAATAATAATAGAAGTATTTTTTTATTTTGTTTTATTATTTTCACGTCCTCGAAAGTATGCAACAAGACAATTTTTTTTTTATTTTATATTTAGAAATTTTTTTTGGATTTTTGGTAATAATTAACGATAATTAATTCTAATTAGAAGTATTTTTTTTATTTGTTTTAATTTTTTTTTGGTAGCAGTGTAGTGTTGCATACTTTTGGGGCTATATTTAATTAGATTAGACAAATAGCACAGCATGTGTGTGTGTGTATGCAGCGAGCGAAAGGAGAGGAGAAAGAGAGAGCAATCAATACAGAAAATGGCAGACACCCTTGCTATCAGTTCTGTTCGCCTGGTCGCCTGGTTTCAATTCATGCCGAAATCGACTCTAAAAATCTGCGGCTAGTCTGACATCACATGCACACACACCATGACAGACTGCGCGTAACTTTAACAAAACTCAACCGATGTTCAAGCGGTGTGGTTTTTATACCCTGTGCCCATTTGAAAAATGGGAAAAACAGGGTTAATAACTTTGTCAGAATATATGTAACAGGCAGAAGGAGGCGTGGCAGACCCCACAAAGTATATATATTCTTGATCAGGGAGACAAGCTGAGTCGATTTAGCGATGTCCGTCTGTCTGTCCGTCCGTCTGTCTGTCTGTCTGTCTGTCTGTATGAACGCGTCGATCTCAGCAACTACAAAAGCTAGGGATTCCGTTTTGGTTACTATAGATAGGTAGTTATCGTACGCAGATCAAGTTTGTTTCGAAAATCGGATGCCACGCCCCCTTTACGCCCAAAAATCAATAAAACCCAAACAACCTCGTGTTTTTTAACGTAAAAAGTTCAATAACAAGCGTAATATTAAACATAGAAAGTTGTTATTCGGAATATATACTCTCTACTATTATATTTAACTGTCCGGAAAAGCGCAATGAAATTGGTTAATAAACACAGGAGATATAAGCTACACAATAGTTGAACTTAAAATTTCAAAAACAAGCGTAATATTGAACATAGAATGTTGTTATTTGGTATATATACTCTCTTCTATTATAATTAACTATTCTGAAAAGCGCATTGAAATCGGTTAATAAACAAAGTAGATATAAGCTACGCAATTGGCAGCGCAGCCCAGCAGCGGCAGCAGCAGCGCAGCGCAGCTGACGCACGTATAAAGGGAAGAAGAGGAAGTACTGCTGACACGCTTAGTGTGACAGTTTTGTAAAATTGTATATTTTTTTATTGTATTTAACTATCTCGACAAGCGCATTGAAATCGGTTAATAAACATAAAATGTAAATAAATTAAATTATATGTAAAATATTTAAATCCATGTTATACTGTATTTGCGAGCGCGCAGCGCGAGCTTTGGCACAGGGTATAAGACAGTCGGGCCCGTCCGACTGATCTGCTCCGCCCATTCTGGTTTATTAATCATTTGACAACGAAATTAAAATTTAAGTAATAGATCGATCAAAAATAAAATTGTAATTTTGTTGCATAAGTTCTAAACTATAATGCAATTTTTGTGATGAGTCATCGCAGTCTTGCTCTTGCTGCTTATCTCTCGCTAGATGAACTCGCGCTTGCGGAACTCTCGTTGGCCGAAGTCTCGCTGGCTAAATTGTCGATGGCGGACTTCTTATTGGCCGAACTCTAGCTGGCCGAACACTCACTGGCCCAACTCTCAGTTGCTCATCTCGTACTGGCCAATCTCCCACTGGTTATAGATATGATTGAGCCACCAACTGCTTAAGTACAACTTCCTAGCGATTATATAATCCTCGGTGACCTCACTGTTGTCCCCTAGACGCAAATTGTCTTCGGACGACAACTTTAACAACTTGATACAACTTGGTTTCCGACTGTTCTCTATTCTCTATATGTTTGGAGATTCTTTCTTAGCGACGTATGTTTAATTTTATTTGAAAATCGCTTATTATGTCCAACAATTTCACGTTTATTCATGAATACAATGTCCATTACAAAGTTCATCAGTTAATAAACTTGCGTTTAACATGCAATAGTTTAATCTTGTATATATATATAATGTATGTATGTGTATAATAAAGTGTACATTATGCAAAAACAATGTTTTAAAGTCTTTAAACATTTGTTATCTATATAATGGTTTGGTTTAATGCTTCCTCTGCTGTATAACTTCAATCTGCATGCAGCATTTGATTAGGAAAGAAATATATGTCCTGTGTAAATATTAAAATACAAATACTATATTTATAATTATACATAGTAATTGAATTGCATACATATATATGTATGTATATATTAATGTTTAACTGTATAGATTTATGTACACGTAGCATACATAATGAATTATGTAGTCTGAAACTTGGTTTCGTATACAAACTAATGTGTTTTTTTTTAATGTATTTTTTATGCCATGCACACTGCTTTCATCGATAGCGCAGATGAAATCAAATCGAATCAAATCAAATTAAATTGTACTTTCGTTTGAATATATAGTAATAAATAAACGTATTATAAATAATGCAATGTCGATCGTTTAAAAGAAAACAAAATTCTCATTGGAGGTTGCCGTCGTTTCAGTTATTGCCATTCAAAAATAAATTAAGCTTAATCGAAATTTAAAAAGTTTCTCAACTCTTGGGCTTAAGCTAACGTTCCATATATATATAGAGTATCTGTATATATCATATATGTATCGCCACACGATACTCTGCGATCGTTATAAAGTAAACGTTGTTGTATAACACCAGCATTTTACTTAGAATTAACATGCAATATGCAACTGCAACCGAATCGCTCGTTTGTCCGTCTGTCTGTCTGTTTGTCTGTTATATAGAATCAATATATGTATACGTATGTATAAAGTAAACTTTAGGCTTAAATCTATAGTGCGTTTGTGTATATCTGGGTGCGACGTGCTGCTCCAATTGTGGTTTATATTCCGCTTAATTCTTGGGCGATACCGTAATTAGCTTGTGAGGCGTCACAGGTGAAATCTGCAAGTATTTATAGGCATAAGTAGAGGTTTCTATTTGAAAAAAAAAACAGCGTCACACTTACCCATAGGGAGCGACCCATGTAGGAGTCGTCGTCGTCCTCGATCAGACCGCTGGTGTGATGATGGTTCTGCTGATCGATGAAGAGCAGCGTGTCCTTGCTGCACGTGTTGGCCGAGTTGCGCAGCAGCGAGGACAAGGTCTCGCTGCACTCGCGCAGCTTGTAGCTGGAGCTGGTGGAGAACGAATGCCTCAGATTGAGACTGGCGGCGGCTGCCTGCTGCTGTTGTTGCTGCTGCTGCTGCTGTTGCTGCTGCTGCGTGATGCTCTCCACGGCCGAGACGCTGCTGCGCGAGCCATGCCAATTGTGGTTGCAGTGATTGTGCAACGCGTGCCGCGACAGTTGCAGGCTGGACGACAGCTGGGGCGTGGCATTGCCATTCAGCAGCGCGGCGTTCATGTGGCCGTTGAACTTGCTCTGCAGCGTGGAGGCGGCCGTCACCGAGGTGCTGAGCGAGCGGGGCGAGGAGCGAGAGGAGAGCGAGCTAACCGAGGAGATGGAGCTGGAGCTGGACGATGTGCCCGAGCTGGCGGCAGCAGCATGCCCGTTGGTAACAATTGCAGTGGGCTGCAGCTGCTCCTTAGCTGGCTCCACAGCAGCCAATGCAGTGGAGAGCTCGGCAGATGCAACTGGCTTCTCAGTGCAGTCCTCATCCATGGCAAAGATCTGGGTGGTGTCCTCCTCGACAGCCACCTTGGCGGGCTCCGCTGGCGGTGGAGTGGCAGCTGCTGCAGCGACGGCTTCTGCCACGTTTGTCTCGGGGTTTGGATGAACTGCCTCAGGGTCGGCATCGGCAAACGCTAATTCCTCAATGTTTAGCACCTCGGTTGGCGTTCCCTCTGCCTCTGCGTCAGCCTCAATCGCAGCTGTAAGAGTTGGCGGTTTAGCATGGAGTTGACAATTGATACCGGAGATGCGTTTCCACTTACCCTCTTCGATTTCACACGCCGCTATGGGTGTGGGAATTGGCACTGGCTTGGACACCGCCTTCTCGGCAGTGGCTGCAACTGGCTCGGCAGCTTCGACTGTGGTTGCTATGCTCTCCTTCTCCTTGCCGCTGCTGCTTGACGTTGTGGAGCTGGTTGGTGGTGCAATGCGCGAAACCCAATGATCACCCGAGTTGGAACTGGAGCCGGAGCACTCGGATGAAGCGTCCGCCGTGCGGCGTTGGTAGAACAGCATGTACGCCTCGTTGTTGATGATCTCCTGCTCGATGTCCAGCTCGGGCACCTTGCTGACGCGCTGATCATCGAACTTGTACCACTGGCGATCGTAGGGATTCTTGCAGGCGGCCGTGTAGTGGCCCGTCTCCAAGGTGTCGCCCTGGTGATAGCAAACGGAGTACAAGTCGTAGCGCGTGTCTTTGGGTTCGCAGCGTGAGTTGAGCGTGGAGGAGCGCGAGTCGCCGGAGCGGGACTTCTTGCTGCTGTGATCCATGGAGGGGCCCAGGGAGCTGGCTCCGCTGTTCTCACGGACGCCACGTGCCAGATGGGGCGACATGTCGAATGCGGTTAGCGGGAACTTGACCATGGTGGTCAGTTTGGCTGCCTGCGGACCCTTGGCCTGATGCTGCCGGAAACGCTTGAAGTGCACCACCAGTATGTCCGGCAAGGACCACAGTCCGAGCGTCTTGACCACGGGCAAATACTGCTGGCAATGCGGACAGCGCCAGGCATCCTCGGCGCTGAGCGTCTCCGCCTTTGTATAATGTTCCAGACATTGTTCCAGCGTCAGAGCAGCGGTATCGTTGGGCTTGCTGGCACTCAGACGTGCCACGCTCTCGTGCTCCACCACAGCGTCCACATCCGACTGCACGTTGACGAAGTGCGCCTCCGGTGCGCTCCACTCCAGCAGCAGTTTGATGTGCGTGGGTCCTGCCTCGGCGGAGAGCACCGAGAGCGCCATATCGATCATTTCCGTGAGCAGCGGATGCTCCACTTGCTCCAGATACGTGTCCGGATCAGCGGACGGATCCTGCAGCCGTATCTTGAACATATCCGCCAAGGGCGTGGCATAGGAGAAGACCTCCGGCTTCAGCAGCGGCGCCATCTCGCGCAGCATACGCTTCTGCAGCTCCTGATAGCTGCAATCTCGCGGCGCCTTCATGCTGAACGGCGCTCCAAAGCGCGTGCAGTTGGCAGTCGCCTCGCCCTCGGGCCCCGCCGCCTTCCGCTGCACATTCGCCACCAGCAACAGCAGATCCGTGGAATGCGCTGCCGTTGGTGCGGCTGCAACTACGACGGGCTTCTCAATTGTGGCATCCGATAATGCCACATCGAACGAGGCCTTCGGCATGGCTTTGACCTCGACCTCCGGCACCTCAATGCAGTAGATGGTCTCAATGCTGCGCAACGTCTCCACGGGCTGCGTATCGTAAAAGACGCGCGTGAATCCCTCAGCACTCAGATCCACCAGCACCATGCGATCCGTATCGATGCCTGTCTCGCTGTTGAGCTGCTCCCGCAGCGCCACAATGGGCGAACCGGCCGGCACACGCAGCCCCATCTTCAGCTGGCGCGGCTGCTGCTTCATGAAGACCACGGTCACAAAGATGGTCAGTTGGGTCAGCTGCGGCAGCTGCACGGAAATGCAGTGGAACGGATCGAAGGTGTTCGACTGCTTCTGGCAGCGCGGACAGGTCAGCGAGGAGCGGAATTGGGCCTGGAACACGGCCTGCACAAAGCTATTGTTGCAGCGAATGTGGTTCGCAAGCGTCTCGGCGGCAATAATCTCATCGGAGCGTCCGTAGGAGTTCTGCGTTGGGTTAGAGAGAACAGAAAGTGTTTGAATTAGCAGAGGAATATATACTACGGAGGGCTGCAGTTGGACGTAACCTAGCAAACCCTTTACACTATCGATCAAATTGTATGATGCATATCTTTGCTGTTTCTTATCCGAAAGTTAAACAATTTGCTATATTGTTAGAGAATGTCATAGACTACGTACATGTCAAATTACAGCTCTGCAGCTTTAATATTATGACTGCTAGGGTTTTTTGCGATTTGTGAGGAAAGACGGAGAGGTATACAAAATCTAAAACATACTTGTTTAGCGTACAACATACCAAAAATGGTGTCCCTAGCTGTTATAGTTTATGAGATTTAGCTGTTAATACGGACAACAGACAAACAGAATTGGCTAGGACGTTCTTATGCAGAACACATATATATTGTGGGGTCTACCACGCCTCCTTCTGGATGCTACACTTATTTTTGCACTAACTTAGTAGACCCTTTAGTACCGATTGGTTGATTGAAGTTGGTTGACTATTAACTTTTCTTTCTTTTCTGAGTTTACCTTACCGTAAAGAATAAATCTTGAACCTTTTGCTTGAATTTTCTGGCTTGCTGCTTGCTTCTGGCTTGCGGAATTCAATCTTCTTCTTCTTTCAACTATGCCAAAGGTAAAGCAGTTAAAACTCAAATCGAATTGTAAAATAGAACTCCAACTATCAGTTCAAATGTGAATCTGTTAAGCCATGCTCACCTTGATGCTCTTATAGCGTCGCTTGCTCGCCGTATTCAGATCCTCGTGCACCTTGTCCAGCAGCCAGAAGAGAAACTCCTGCGCGTCGTGCTGCGTGGAGCTGCGGAACTGTGTGCCATAACGGTCCACGACAGCCTTGAAGCTGGTGCTGTGATCGCTCTCGTTGCGACAGGTCCAGAGCGCCTTCAGCACATTGGCCAGCTGCTCGGTGAGTTCGCCCTTGGTGCCGAACTTGCGTGAATTGATTTTGTTGCGACGCTTCAGATCCACCTGAAGATAACAGATAATAGATGATTAGTTAAAGCGAACGATAGTCATAGCTAAGCGGTACTGTACCTTGTACTGATCCAGCACAAAATATTCGGCCAGTATGTCCGTGTGGCTGAGGCATTGGAGCACGGCGTTCATGAAGCAGGTGTTGCCATGGTTCTTGAGACCCATAACGCCGGGCGTCTGATCGGGGGGCCATTGGTAGCCCCCAATGGGCGGGACGCGTTCCATGCCATTGGCATTGCCCATGCCGGATTGGCCGTGTTTGTTCGCCTGCAAGACAGCAGAATAGATGGATGGACATGGGGATTACTGTAGACTACAAATTGATGATTGCAACGCGGCTGAAACGAGTTTACAGCGGTTATGGAGGGAAGGGGGTAGGGGCAACGATTGGGTATCAATTTCGTTTGCCAATTAAAAATTGTTTAGCGCTGCGCCAATTTGCGATAAATGAAGAAACATTTAGAAAACAAGCAGAGTGCAGAAAGAAAGCGGCAATATCTGCGTATAATAAGTATTGTTGGCTTAACAATGTTTGCTTTATGGTGCTCTGTGATCTACGCTCTGCTTATCATCTCCCAGCTATGGTACACGTAATCTTTGCAGCTATTCGCAAATATTTAACATTCGAATTATACAGGCGATAATACCCTGTGCTGACTATGCAACTGTGCTAATATCCAAGCAAACAAACCGAATAAAACACGACACAACAAAATAGAGATGAATGAAATGCCCAAAGCATTGGCCGCTCAGCCTTAAAGAATGTTCATAATAAATAAACTATATTTGCTTAAATTAAATATAATAAATTAAGCCAATTAAACACCATAATATGAATGCAAATCGTAATTAAATAGTGGTTAAGCTTAAGAAATAAACTACATTCATTTAAATTAAATATAATATAATTGTGAATGAAACGCTCATTAAAACGAGAGTTGGGCCAGCGAGAGTTGTGTCAGCGAGAGTTCGGTCAGCGAAAGGTGAGAGATCAGCCAACAAGAGTTTGACCGACGAGAGTTTGACCAGCGAGAGGTCGGCCAGCAAAACTTGGGCCAGTGAGAGTTCGGCCAGCTTAAGAGCGACCAGCGAGCGTTCACCCAGCGAGGGTTGGGCCAGCGAGAATTTGCGCAACGGCAGTTTGGCTAGCGTGAGTACAACCAACGAGAGTTTGGCAAACTAAGGTTTGGCCAGCGAGTGTTAGGTTATCGAGAGTTCGGCCAGCGAGAGTAAGTCAGCGAGAGACAGTTCAGTAAGCGTTCGGCCAGCGAGGGAGTAGTCTCACTCTGTCACTCACTCAGAACAAAGAACTTTACATATATAAATTTATATTTATACTATTAATAAATGATTTTGTTTTGCTTTTAAATATAAAATATTAAATTACATTTTATACACATTTTAATTTCAGATTTAATAAAACAAAATTAAATAAATATGCAGTAAAATGTCAAAAATGGCAGCACGCAAAACCAGCTGAATTCAACCGAAAAGCCTCGAATTCAACTGAAGAGAAATATTTCAAATTGGCCACTAATTAAACAAACACAAGTGCAATGGGAAAAGGTGCACTGAGCAAGTACTCGGGACTGTACACAATGTAAGTATATCAGTATATAGTATAGTATGCAAAGTAAGGCGCACGTGTCGTAGGGTCGAATGGTTTTACGATATTACAAACAGACTATAGAGCTAGCTATATAGCATTTGGCGTTCACACAGCCCACTTCTGTGTGAATTAAACGCAATCGAATTGGTAAATTATGAAATTGCAACAATGAAACAAAAACTACATTAAACAACAGCTAAAAAAGCATAAAAATAAAATAATAAAAAAACAAAACAAAAGAAAAGCAAGGCAAGCGTTAGAGGTTATGACTCGACAGTGGGGTCAATGCTAAGTGCATATTTTTCAAGTCCCTCTAGGAAAATGCAGTCGAAATCAGCTGGAGAGAATGTAGTTTGTAGCTGTGTGTGTGTGTCTGTATGTGTGTGTGCGTGTATGCTATAGTTTAAGGGGGGCAATTTATAATTTATAACGTCATCGGGCAATCGATTCAGTCAATGGCAAAAACTAATACACAAAAAAAGCCATAAACCCAGCGCGCTAAGCCGGTTTTAAAGAAAGGCGCTGAAAAAAAAAACCCACGCAAGTCTCTGGGCCAAAGAAATAAAAATAAATAACCAAAAAGTGTTGCCAATAAAAGAGCAAAAACGTCTAGAAACCTAACACACAATTGCCCCCAAGGCAGAGAAAGACAACGTTCGACGCATGTGTGGGTTGCACTTGGACTTGCTCTATGTGATCATGACATTTACAAGAGGCAAGCGGGGCAGAGGGGGAGGAATCGGAGGGGGCTTAAGCAGAGGTGTAGAAGAAGCACAACTAAAAGGGCAATTTACTCGTACCTCTTTTCGGCGCCAACATCCGGTGTAGAATGGCACAATTTCAATGAAGGTGGTGCGAGAAGGCGCAGTTTGGTTCTGTGGCGACTGCGTTTGCAACAGTTGGTTACAGATAAAGATAAAGATATAGATATAGAGAGATATATACATATAGATAGCAGGCAAAGTATAGCTAAAGCTGTATAAAGCAATAGAAAGTTACTTATACAGCTAAAGTCAGCTGAAGATAATGATACAGAATGAATCGTTTTAGAAACTAAATCTCTTAAATGAATCTTGTATTGTTCTAGAACTCAAATAGAAATCAAAGTATTATCTTGAATGAAATCAGTTTAATCAAGTATGAATGAATTAATAAATTGTTAATAGTTCTTAAGATCAGTTTGCGAACCGTTCAATTAAACTGTGTCTAAGCTGAACGAAAAAACTCTTAAAAGAATGCTTAAATTAAGTATTATTTTATTTATTTAATAATCTTAAAGTTGACGAACATAGATATAAAAATTGAAAGAACACGCCTAGATAAAGAATTTCGATCATGCATCCAGAACTTGCTGGCCAATTGAACTTTTGACACAGGAAATACTTGATTCAAGTTTAAAAACTCTTAATTTTATTCTTAGTGTAGCTACTTTTGCAGTGACAATTTGCAGACTTTTAAGGCTGCATTATTTTGTCTTGTTTTTGGCAATTTTGAAAGCTCTTTCAGAGTTGTTACACATATCTAGAGGTTAATAGGGAATTGCAATTGCAATTAATCTATATTAAATTATAGCATTCAACTCAAGACCCATTTCATTTGTACTTATGACTGGCAGTTGGATTGATTGCCTTGCTTAGCCCACGTCAATTGCAGTTTGTTCTTAACTGTTTATCAACTGCATGTGACAACTCTGGCACACACACACACTCTCACACACAAACTGTGAACTGTCACACATTTCTCTCGCCTCTGACACGCTCCACTTCGACCCTCTCTGGACCCTCCCTGGAGGTTCTAGTCGATACAATGCAAATACAAAGACAAATGTGTCAGCAACAAGTTACTGCAATTGTTATTTTGTTTCAGAGCCGGCATCCGTTGGCTGGCTTTAACAGAAATGACATTGCACTGCCATTGCCATCTGCACTCGACAAATGGCATTGAGCATGCATAAGCTGACAATCCATAACCCATAATCCCCTACCCCCCTCCTGCCACGCCCACAAGCAGCTTGGAAAGTGCTTCGCATATAAGACGGTATTTGCAGTATTTCAATAATTAATTTCGTGTTTCAGTTGAAACTGAAATTTGTTTTATTATCCATTGAAATTTGATAGGTTTTTTTCGGATCTTTTTTAGGCTGGGCGAAAATGAATTGAAGCAGAAGAGGTTTTTTATGCCTTTGCCTCATCTCTAGTTTTAATCAGCTTAACCCATTATAACGTGGCCCAATTAAAATCTAATGATGTAAGCCGAGATTAAGACTAGATTCCTAGACGCAGCTGCCGTTCAATTTGTGGAATCAAAGGCATTTCAAGCACACAACTGGCCGACGACGAGCCGCAATAAGTAAATTGAGTGGAATTTGCTTTAAACGCATGTTCAGTTATTTATGCATATATATATCGTATATAGTATATACACATACATCTTCTATATACGTATATATATAGATTTCTGCGGTGGCTACAGTGACCTAATCGCTGCGGCCAGCGCGTCAGACAAAATGTAAAGCATTTCTCACACAGCTGGAGACGTCGACGTTCTGACGTTGCGCATACGCCACGCCGGCCATAGAGCAACCGGTACAACGTTTGAGCGAGTTTTGCTCTTGTGCAACTGAATATTAATGCTAAAACCGATTAAAATCAAATGCTTAAATATCGACGTCGCTGTTGCTGTGTTTTCTAAGCTGATCCCAGTTAAGTCAATGTGTAGAATTAGCACAAAAGCCTTTCAAAGTTCATTAATAAAAAATATCATTGAGTCGGTGTTATTTGTAGTTATTTTTAACAGCCCGCCCGACGTGAGACTTTAGCTATTTTAATAGATACTACTATGAATGGCAGACTTGCGAGCATAATACAATTGGAGGTAAATATCAAGCCAGTCTAGTCTTATTAGTTCAACAATTAGCAGGAATTAAGGCCAGCTCTGTTTAGCTGTCTAGTTTTAGTTAAGCAGTTCTATTTATTACTCATTTTACAGGGTATATATCGTTATCTTCTGTTCATTTGGTTCTCGTTTTGCACTTCTGGAGACGTTTTATAGGGTATATCGTTGTCGTCCGTCTCAGTTGGTTCAAGTGAATTTCTGTTGTTAGTTCTATTACTCATTTTACAGGGTATATCGCTGTCGTCTGTGCCGTTCGGTGCAAGCTGCCGTTTGTTTGGGTTTTTGTTAATTGAGCCAAAGTCTTAGAAGCCAGCCAGCGTCAACATTTGGCGTCAGCGACTCCGTTTATTGTCGCCACTTGTCTCAATTTACTGCAGTAATTTTATCATCGTTATTATTTATACATTTAAGCGCATTTATCTTTTGTTTTGTTTTTTTGCATTTGTTTAGACTTCAAATCGAGCCGAGTTTCGCGCAAAAGACTCTGTATAAACATATAGGTATATTTACTTAATTATATACTCTTGCTCACATTTCGGCCCCCAATTTATTTATTTGCTGAACAGAGTTTTTTATTCTGTTTGCAAATATCGAAAATGATTCGATTCGATTTGTTTGTTTAAATGGTAGGGGGCGTCGAGAGCTGCAGTCTCTGTGCGTTTAAAAAATTCCATTTGCCAAATTGTTTATGCGCTACTGCACAGCAAATAAACAAAACAAAACAAAACAAAACAAAAGAGAAAAAAACGAGCAAATCAAGAAAATTATAAAAAATTGTCTCGATAACGTGTATGCTTCGATTACTTATCTGTAACTGTAGCTGCAGCTGTATCTGTATCTGTATCTATAAGTGCGCATTCTACAAGTATCTGTAGCTCGGTTTGAGTTGGTTTTGTTGCTGTTTGATTTTCATTTTTTACGTAACTGCAAGTGCCACTTGCATGCATCGCTGCAGCGATCGTTGTTGTTGTTGTTGTTTCAGTTGTTGTAGCTGTTACGTTTTTATTAAATAATTGTAAATAATTGAAGATAATTGCCAACGTAGCCGTTGTTGTTGCTATTGTTATTGTTTTGGCAGCGTCTCCTCAGCATGAATGAAATAACAACAACACAACAAGCAGCAGGCAACAAGCTTGTCTATGAGCTCAAACTGGGCTTGGCTCACAGAGACAAATTGAGGGAAGTGTGACTATCGTGTGTTCTACCGGTTCGTCAAGTTTTGGCTTTTTATTGGAATTTACAAGTGAAATATGCACGCTCTGAGCTATTTGCCTTTCTTGGTATTTATGAAGTAAGCTCCACACAAATATTTTGTGATTTGCGCTCAATCATTGCCATAGTCGTATGTATATACCTTTCTCGTAGATAATACTTAGTTTTGTTTAAATTTGTATATTGTTTGTAGCTTTATTTGCCGCTCGATGCGCGGTGGGCTGCGTATTGGCTTGGGTTCCCGCGTTAGCAAGCACATGCTTGGTGTCGCTGGACCACTTGTATGGTAGTATGTCAACGCCCAAAATATACTTTCTCGATGTCACGTGACTCGACAAATGTGCACATCACTTGAATTGATTCATGACTGCTACTGCTACTTTAAAAAGCCACTCAGAACTGTCATAATACGCCAGCGACCGGTTCGATCTTCTAATGCAGTCTGATGCTTGTCTGGCTGCAATTAATTGCCAAATAACAAAGGCATCGATAAATGAATCATTTCGATCATTTTGAACAGTTTCAAGCCAATTGGCTGTAGAGCAAATTCATTTGACACGTCAGTTATCGCTTGATAAATGAGTTGAGCGTCTGATGTTTATCGAGTGCTAGAGAGCAATTTCCCTGCAGTTATATAAAACATCAGCACGTGGCTGAAATAGCAAACTAAATTTAAAGCAAAACTCGCCCACATTCGCTGCCATAGAACTGTCAAGGTTGCCGCGTTTGTGGGCTCTAATCAGCACCTTGATTATGTGTGAATTCTACGCTTATACGCTTATCAGTGGTGTGATATACCCCCAAAGTCTATATATATGTATATAGTATATAGAAATGTGCGTGTAATTGTCCGTATGTATAGATATTCGTTAGGCAACCACACACACTTGTTGTGTCGGTGCAGTTCTCCCTTCTCACATCCCATCCAAAACGCTCAGATTTTTGCACTTTTTTGAGACTTATCACACCAAGAGTTATCGCACACACAGCAGTTATGGCTGCATTACGTAGTCCGTTTGATGACAGTTTTAATAGTATAAACCTACAGACTGCCAGATACACATATTCCCACTATGCACCATTTAATGGGTGTTATGAGTTCAAATTTATGTGTGTAATCAAGTCATAATGACGTAAATTTTTCTTTTGTCTAATATATACATACATATGGGCATTTCCACAGAAAGGTCCACCGGGGCCAAAAAATTAAAATTTCTTAAAAATGATATTTTTAACATTTTTAACATTAAGAAATATTAAAATTTAACAGATTTGAAAATATCTATTATAATCTATTATAGTTTTCAAAAAATTCGAATGCAAAGTCGCGAAAACGCATTTTTTGTCATTTTGACGTTTTTTAGGGAATTTTTTTTTTGAAAACAGCTTCTCAAACAGAAGCATCATGCTCAGTCATTTGTTTTCAAAATCACTCCTGTTATGTAAAAATAAATAATTCCAATTATTTTTGTCAATTTAAAAACATTTTAACCATTTGTTCCTTAAATACTTTCCAACAACAACAATAACAAAAACATACATAAAAATGGTCACGTGCCAAATGTCACGTTACAATTTTTTTAAATTGAATTAAAAAAAAAAATGCAAGTCATCTTTGAAAAAAATCATAACCATTTTGAAGAGGCATCCATGCACAAGAGTTTAAAATTTGTTGCATTAAAATATTGCCACTGGATTCGCTAATATTGGCGATTGAATTGGTTGACCTCAAATGCCACTACCATTTTCTTCCGGTGACAAATGACTTGAATTTTTCAATTTTCTTAAAAATGAAAAGTTACCCAAAATCAATCTTTCCACCAATGAAAGAGCTAATTAAATGCTATATGTTAAGCCTTTCAGAAGAAAAAAATATCGCTTCCTTTTAACCGTTTTTTTACTTTGAACGCGTACGAATGTCTTGTGCGCGACTGTGGAAATGCCCATATATATTTTTTAGCGTTTTTTTTATTTATTTTTTGAATCTGCTGTTTCTGCTGAATATCATAAAGCAATCGTGCTTTAATTGTGCCTGTAGACACATAATAGTTGCCCAGCAATAATAAAGCTTTCCATTTAGCTGAACACATTCCAGGGTATAATCTGGCAGCGAGTGAAATGACCTCTAAATGTGTGTGTATGTATGCGAAAACAAATATAAGCGGTTACATATTTTAATCAATATGAAGTAATCTGTCGTGTATGAAACACAAAAATAAACCATGAGTAGTTGACGTTTTAAAAATACTTTATAATCAGGCAAATGGAGAAATATATTATTTATGAATAAAACACTGATTCATTGAAAGCAATTAAATAATAAAGTCTAATAATAGTACGGAATACAGAATTGGTTAAGCTCCTATTTAATTGAATGATACGATTTTATTTGGCTTGGTAATCTGAGATTAAATATCTCTCTTAATCGTAGATAAATATTTCATTTAAGACTCGCTTGACAACACTGGGAATATTTTAATTAAACAAATAAAAATAATACTGATCCATTATGTTCCGAATATAGTATTGCTTTAGTTAAGCTCTTAACTCAATGATAAAATCTCATCTGACATCGGTTTTTATTAAAGATAAGTATTTTATTTATAGACTCGCCGTTCTTATGAGATTTTTGGACGCTTGGCAACACTGAAACTGACACCGTAAGTGAATGAACTTGCTCTGATCGTTTCGCAACATTGTTGTTGATTAAAGCTAAAACTAGTTTAGCACATAGTTTAACAAATTGTTTTTGGACTTTATTGTTGCTTGTTATTATTTTACTATTTTTACACGCGCGCCGCACATTTGTTTATGAAAATACACACACAAAAATTAAAAAAAAAAATAGAAGAAAAATAGAAAAAACGTAAAAGCAACAACAAAACGCATACTGAAAAAATTTTCAATTAGTTTGATCTCAATTGATTTTACCTTGAAAGCAAATTCAAAAGAGCACGCAAAAGAAACAGGGAAATAGACAGAAAGAGAGACTGAGAGACAGAGCGACAGAGGGAGAGAGAGCGTAGAAAACGTGCGCACTAACAACAACACACAATAATAATTCGCACACTTTGTTGTACAACTGCAACAACAACAACAACAGCGACAATAACAACAATAAGAGCAGGCGCAAATGTTACGTGTTAGCATTTGCCTAGCGGAAATACAAATACGCGAAACAAACACACACACACACACACACACACTCACACACTCACACACACATGCACGGCACTTGAATATCATAGAAAATCAGCAAACAGAAGCACAAACATACACACACACACACTCACTCGCACACACAGACAGATAGGCACACGAGGTTACGTACTAATCTCGACCATCAACAAGTGCAGCTGCTACAACAGCAACAACAACAACAACAACAACAACAACAACATCAGAAACTACAACAACAACAACTGCTATTCGTGTAACGGTGGGTGGCAAAAGCTTACGGAAATACACGTTTCTGGTGTTGCAAATCCGCCGCCCACCAAAGCCAGTGTTGGTAAAGTGTTGAGCGATCGCATAAGTTAGATACTGAGTGAAAATAGGCTTGAATTAACTTTAAAAATATAAATATAAAAAAAGAAATAAATAAAATAAACAAAAATAATAATATAAAAATATATAAATATAAATAAATAAAAATATATAAAAATAAAAAATATATAAATAAAACACAAACAAGAAAAAATAAAAATTAAAGAAATAAAACAACAAAAATGAATTATTTAATAATAATATAAATAAATACAGTATAATCCGGTTATAACGACGCCACTTATAGCGTCCGTCCGGTTATTGCGTCGAAAACTCGATGGCTTGGTTGGTCCCCATACAAACTTATATGAAAGGGCCTCCGCTTAGAACGTCTCCGCTTTTAGCGTCAAACCGCTTATACCGACGAGATTTTTCACAATTCAACCGGATATTGCGACGTGCCGAACAAAAAAAATTTTTCAACTTTCTTAAAGAGGAAAAGTTACCTGAAATTAATCTTTCAACCAATGCTAAAAGAAGCAAACAAAATCATGGATTTTGTGTTTTTTCAATACGAAAAAGAAACAAAATCACTGGATTTTGTACAGTTACCGGACTATAAACGACGTACAAATCGTCGCGTCGCGCTGTGGAAATGTGGCATATATAAACCGGATAAATACAATACTGTAGTATAAAGTATAATTAAAATATACTATAGAACATGCTATAATGCAACTTCACGAAAACATACAAAATTCTTCTTTATTTCACTCTTTAATTAAATTTAATTTTACCAACAAATTATTAATTTCATTGGTATCAAAGATACCATCAATAAGAAAACAGGTTGTTTTCAAAGTTATATTAATAATCCCCAAATATGAACTACTAGCTCTAATTATATGAGCTAAAACATTTGAAACTTGTAAAATATACCGTTGAACTTTAGAATATTCTAGATTTACGGCTATAAGCCATTCAATTTGCATTTATGCTAAAACTAGCCTGAAATAAGCTAATCCGGCAGCACTGACTGCACAGCCCGTGTTCCGTCTTACGAACGTAAGCCAAACGTATTGCCTTACGTCGTGAGTCGCAACTCGTAAGTCGTGAATCGTAAGTGCTGTGTGTGCAATGCACCTGTCCCTCCCTCCCTCTGTCCCTCCGTCCGTCACTAATTGAGTGTTTAGCAGCGCCAAAGCGAATCACGTGTTGTTGTTGTTATTGCAGCGTGTGAATTTCGCATCGCACGTTTCAGCATTGAGTGTCATTTATAGTTTTTATACCCTGTGCCCATTTGAAAAATGGGAAAAACAGGGTTAATAACTTTGTGCGAATGTATGTAACAGGCAGAAGGAGGCGTGGCAGACCCCACAAACTATATATATTCTTGATCAGGGAGACGAGCTGAGTCGATTTAGCCCTGTCCGTCTGTCTGTCTGTCTGTCCGTCTGTCTGTCTGTCTGTATGAACGCTGAGATTTTCTAAACTATAGAAGCTAGAGAAGCCGTTTTGGTCTCTTTTGAAAGGTGTGTACCATACGCAGATCAAGTTTATTTCAAATCTTGGATGTCACGCCCCTGTCGCCTACAATGAATGAAATAAAATACATTCGCCAATTTAAGAGACACTGAGCTATTTACATAAATTCTGTCTTCAGTAGGTTTGTAGGTCTATGCCATACGCAGATGAGGCTTTGTTCAAATTTTGGATGCCACGCCCCCTTTACGCCTTAATCGATTAAAACCGAATAACAAGCGTAAAATTGAACATAGAATGTTGTTATTTGGAATATATACTCTCTTTCATTATATTTAACTATCCTGAAAAGCGCATTGAAATCGGTTAATAAATACAGGAGTTATTAGCGAAACAATATTGCAGGCGGCAACTCGCTCGCCCTCTAGCAGCGCGGCCGTTAAAACTGGCGCACATAACACAGTAAGAAGAAGAATTGCTGCTACGTTATGTATGACAGTTTTATATATTTATATTTAAAATATTTTATACTGTATTTGCGAGCGCGCAGCGCGAGCTTTGGCACAGGGTATAAGACAGTCGGGCCTGTCCGACTGATCTGCTCCGCCCATTCTGGTTTTATTTTATTTTATTTTTTGTTTTTTGTTTTTTTGGCTGTGCAAGTTTGCTAACTTGCCTACCCTACAGCTGTCTTTATGTTCTCCGCTCTCCGCGCTCTATCAATTGTGTAGTTGCCATAGTTGCAAAAGTTTCTCATTCGCGCTTGCACAATAGACAGTGTTGCCAGTTTTCAATTTAAAACAAAAATCTAAAAAAATATCTTAAAGTAAGCATTGAAATAAATAATAAAGTAAATAAACAAAAAATAAGTAGCTAAAAATATAAAATATGTATTTAAAAATAGACAAAATAAACAATAAAAATTAAATCAATATGGAATATTAAAATAAATAAAAATAATAAATAGATAAATAAAATGATCACTTATTTAAAAACAGGCAAAAAATAAACAATAAAAATTAAATCAATATGGAATATTGAATAAATAAATAATATATGAAACTAGCTAAATTGGCAGCGCTGGCGACCCACGCGCAATGCACCAATTGGCATTTTAATAAGCCAAATTGAGTTGTTGTTGTTGTTGTTTGTGCTACACTTGTTGTTGCTGCTGCTGCTGCTGCTGCTGCCGGCGCAATTTGAATAAAATCAATGAGATGCTTGAAGCGTGAATCATAAATCAACTCAACTGAGCCGGAGTCTGAGGTAATCGCAACAACAACAACAACATCAACAACAACAACAAACAATGAGCCATTGCCTCATAGCAGGCAGCTTGTAATCGTCAGCTGGTGAAAGGTGGCAACTTGCTCAATGACAAAAGCGGCCTAACTTGGAGTGAAGCACATAACTGTGCAGCAGTGTTGCCAAATGCGCTTTTTTCCCCCACCAAATCTGGCTTTTTTGAAGCATTTGCTAGACAAGTTGTGAATGTTTCTGTTTCTCTCAACAAAAATTGGCAACATTGCTGTGTAGTACAATAAAAAAAACGTTAAAAATATTTCGCCGCCTTTTGATATCGAATTCGCTGCGTTGCGTTGAGTTTGCTTCATGCATTTGAAATGAAATTTTGTTGTTTTCAATTTCAGTTTCAATTTCTATTTGGAATGCGAGGCGCGCAAAAGGTCAACGGAGCAGCGTCTAAGGTCTTGCCCTCTACAATTAATCAACAGACGTACGATAACAACAACATAACAATACAATAACAATTTCATATTCTTGTATATTAGATCAAATTCAATGCTCAATCGAATGAGCTCAGCCGAGCCGAAGGGAAAGGGGAGTGAAAGTGAGCTAGAGGGTAGGGGGAAGGGGCAGGGGTGCACTCCATTTGAGCCCTGCACTTGTCTTCTCTGCTGTCTTCTACAGTTTCGCATTCTTTGTGCTGTTGTCTCGCTCTCTCGCTATGTCTGTCTCTGTCTCGGTGTCTTTGACACAAAGCGTGGCACACATTTGTCAATCTGCCGCTAGGAGTTGCATGACAGGCGAGAGAGACAGAGCGAGAGAGATAGGGGGGGAGAGGGAGACTGGTTCTCGTTCTCAGCTCCATTGTCTGGCTGGCGGCAACTGCACTTTATTCTCTCATTCTCTCTCCCTTCCCCCTCCTCCCTCTCTGCCCCTCTCTGCTGCCACGCTCCAACAGCGCACGACCTGAAACTTTTCTTTTGTTGTTGTCGTTGTTTTTGTTGTTCTTGTTGCTTTTGTTGTTGCTGCTCAGTTGAGCTGCTTCGGTTTATTTGTTTATTGTTGTTGTGGCGCGAACAGGCCAACAAATGTTGCCAACATTTACACAAATTGTTTGAACAATTGTTGCGGCCACAAAACAAAAACGAAACAAAACAAAAAAAAATAAAAAACAGCAGAAATTGGGCGCCCCCCTCCTTCGCCTTCTCCTGCCACCCACAACATACGCACGTAATACGAAATAAATTATAAAAGTGATATAAAAATAAAAATAATAATGAGACAGCAATTGTTAAAAATAACATTAATTTCCATGAGCCTGATAATACTGCTGAATTATTCAAGTCTTTAATTATATTTATAACAAGTCGAACTCCAAATGCTCTAGCAAAATATATTATTTCAAAATATTTCTGTTAATTTCATAATTATTCTTGCTGTGTACGCTTGATGATTTGTGTCAAATTAATAAATAAATTTATAAATGCATAAATAATAAATTAAATAATTAATTACAATTTTATTTGTTATTCCCAGATTATTGGTTGTCTCTTAATTGAATATAATTGTGGGACATTCCAAATTCTTGCAATTGATTTTATTTTTTCAGATTATTATTATTTTTTGTCCAATTTAACTTTAATTTGTCGGCATTAAATAAATAAAATAACATCAAATAAATTACAAATAATTTAGCAGCTCATTAAAGTTGGATTTGTTAACCGATTTAAATGTGGCGTTAAACAATACAACAATTATATACAAATTCCTAGTTAAATTGAGGACAGACATTAATGCTCATTGGAAACTGCTAGAATATGTAATTTGTTTGGAAACATCCGATCAATTATAGTTTTATTTTCAAGTTCAGCTGCATTAATCATAATTTCTGTGGCTGCCCAGCCCGAGAGTTTTTGCTCAGCATCCGGAAATCTATAAACATCAGCGTTGCCAATTCAGCTAGATTTCAGAATTTGTTGTATTTCTGTTTAAAACTATATTTTATTTTCGAATTTATTATATTGATTTAATATTTAATTCATTGATTTTAAATTTTTTATTTATTTTTAGGCATTTTTACTAATGTTTAATTTAAGCTATATTTCAGATGTTGTATATTTCAAATTTAGCTAGCTCTGGCAACACTGTTTAAAATATTTTTTGTAACTTTATCGATTAGTTTTTAACATCAATTATCGATAAATTCCAAGATAAAATATACAAATAAAACAAATAAAATAAAATGTAATGCAAATAAAATTCAAAATAAAATGTATATGCCATATTAAATATATATTTTTCAATATAGATTCAAATAGGCCTAAAACCCCGCTAAATTGGCAACGCTGGCCTCCGCTGTTAAATACACTTGTGATTGTAATTGTGAAAGCCAAGAGGCGTAAGTCGGAATTTTAAACGATACGTTGTCTGTTATCAACACACGCATTTACCTATGACTCAGCACGGCAACAGCAACAACACAACAATAACAACAACGGCAACAATAACAACAACGGCAACAATGCGAACATGGAAACGTGGCAAATGCCGATTTGGCCCAGCGTATGTGCCCCCCTCCTTTCTCCGCCCAGTGGGTGGCAACAACAACGTTTGTCACGCAATGAACACAGGACACTGTACCTCACACACACACACACACACACACACACACACACACACGCTCATCTACACGCATAGCCAAGTGTGGTGGTGTATGTGTGTCAACCGTTGCAAGTTTCAGTGTATTGCACAAAGAGCAGCGCAGGCAGCAAAGTGCATACGAAGAGAGAGAGACAGAGAGAGAGAGAGAGAGAGAAAGGGGGACAAAGACGGCGGCAGTGCAGAGCAAAACAAAGGCCACGATAACGCCGACACTAAACGATGTTTTTATAAATACACGCACACACATGCATACAGAGTGAGACAGACACACACGCATATGCACACGCTCTGACTTCTTATCAGCGGGCGCAGGGGCAGAGATGCTACAGAAGTTGTTGTTGTTGCTGCTGCTGCAGAACAAAGAAAGTGAAAAATAAGTATTGATTTGACTAAATTTAATTAGCTCTCATTACGTATTTAATTTCGGTTTTAATTGCCTTTTCCCTAAGATTATCTTTTATATTTTATTTCATTTTATTCATTGGGTTTTTTCCTAATCTATTAATTTTTTGCTATTTATTTATTTAATTGCAATTAAATACAGGCGACAAATAAATTAAAAATACAATACAAAAATGTTATTAAAAGTTAGAATGTTATTGAAATCTTAATTTAAAATATCTGGGCATAAAAATAAAAGTATTTCTAAATTAATTTCATTTTATACAATCCAAGATTGTCTTATACTTTTAATTTAATTTAATACCTTGTTTTAATTTGTTTTTCAATTTTATTTGTCAACTAAGACTAGACTCGACATTAAATAAATTAATTTAATGACATTTTGTGAATAATTTGAATTTGTAATTTAAGTTTTGTTTGTCGATATTCAAATAAATTAATATAATTTAATATCATGTTTTTTCAAGATTATCTTTGTACAATAGATACAAATATATTATAATAAATTATTCATTGAATTTCATTTTATATTAATTTCAATGTGTAGTTTAAAATTAATAAAAATTCTAACTTTAAATAAACAATTGGATAAATAAATAGTTGAATAGTGCAAATTAAATTAGCTCAAGTTACTTAAATAATTTCATAGCATTTTGTATTTAATTATTTCTTTTTTTTAATTATATAGAATATGATATATTCAATTGTTCATTGTTGCATATTATTAAATACACAAATTGCGATGTTAGGGTACTTTTATTGAAAAAAAAAAAAACAAACAAATAAATTTAATTAAATTTTATGCCTAATTTAAATTCGTAGTTTGAGTAAACAATTGAATTTATAAATAAATAAATAGTGCAAATTATTAATTTTTATATATTGTATGTAGAATATAATAAATTTAATTAGTCATTGAATTTAATTTATTGCTTACTTTTAGTTTGTAGTTTGAGTAAACAATTGAATAAATAAATAAATATATAGTGCAAATTATTATTATTTAAATTATTCATTGAATATAATTTATTGCTTACTTTTAGTTTGTAATTTGCGTAAACAATTTAATAAATAAATGAATAAATACTCACGCCCACATTCACCGTTGCGCTCAGATGCTGCGCGATGCGATTGAGAAACTTCCTGAAGGACGAACGCCGCATGACGCGTTTACCGTTATTGTTGCCGCCATTGTTGTTGTTGTTGTTGTTGTTGTTGCTGCTGCTGTTGTTGCTGGCGATCGTGGCTGCCTTGTCGTGGCACATGGGCGTGTCGGAGGCAGTTGCCTCGTAGCTGTTGAGGGACACGATGCTGCCGCTGCGTCCGCGTCCGCCGCTGACGCAGGACGAAATGGCGGCGGCGCTGCCGCGTCGAACGTCGCTGCCAGCTGCGGCAGAAGCGGCGCTGCCGGCACAGGCAGCGTTAGCGGCAGCGGCGGTCTTGAACTTGCGTGACCAGCGAAAGGGGTTGCGGGGCATGGAGAAGGCGCGTCTTATCTTCTTGGCGGCATTGCTGGCCAGGTTGATGGCCACGGGGGCCGGGGCGGCGGGGGGCGCTGACGCTGGCGTCGACGTTGGTGCTGCAGCAATGGACGCGCTTGTTGTTGTTGTTGTGGCATGTGTGGGCTGCTGCGTTGTTATTGTTGTTGTTACTTTTGCTGCTGCTTCTTTGATTGTTGTTGTGGCGTTGGCGTCAGCGTCAGCGTCGGCGTTGCTGTGGGTGGCGGCCGCCTCTGCCGCTGCCGCAGTCGCTGCGACGTTGGCGTCAGCGTCGGCGTCGTTTTGTTGCACTTTCGTTCCCATTCTTAATATTAAACACTCACAAACTCGTCACATAAAGTAATTGCACTCGGCGCTCCCGTTGCGGCTATGGGAAAATTGAAAATTGACTTTTTTACCAACAGATTTCACTTTTTTTTCTTCTCTCTTTTTTTTAGCGCACTTTATTCCGATTTTTTGTCTCGTTCGCTCGCGTGCGTTTCGTTTGGTTTGCGCTGCGCGTGAAAACTGCACACGTAGAATTGTGTTAGATATTATCAATAGCAGTAATCCGTATGTCTGCCCTATCCGATAATTTAGCAATAAATCTGACTCGTCTGTCGTCCGCAGAGAGAAAAAATCCGCTGATTTTATTCGCAGCGAACGTTCCGAATAAGAGCGTACGACTAGCTAGTGCTGGCAGAGCGGCGATGTTCGGCTCGATAGCTGAGGTTGGGCACTGCATCGATACCACTATCGAGTTGTGTGCGATACTGAACATAATACTGAAAATTAGTGTTGGTAAGACGCGTGCATTGTAGGTGGCAAGTTTGAATTTTATTTGTGAAATTTATAAATCGCAAACAAATGTTGTGTTTTATTGAATATGATTATTTATTTATTTAATATATATGTTGGTAAATACAAACAAATATTAACTTGGCTATTTATTTATATCTTTATTTTGGGTTGAGGAGGGGGAAAATGCCTTATGCATCATCGCACTGTTGTCGTAAAATATGGTATGTGGGGCTTGCTTACCATTAATCTACTTGAAAATTTATGTTTTGTTTTAATATTCCATATTGGTTACATTTTTATTATTTTCTTTGCATATTTCAGTTATTTGTTAAATATATGTATGTTGAGATATTTTGTAATTTAAATTTGGCTATTTCTGTTATTTATCCAAGTTATTTTTGCCCTATCTGCGCTCGGGCACACTGCCAATTTAAAACGGCTGTCTGGCAATATTATTTGAGTTATCCTCTTCGCTTTGCAGTGGCAACGCTGGTATTGCATTCTCAAAAAGCTGAATGCTACGAGATTTATGTGTGTACTAAAAGTGGTGACTTACGTAGTTATTGGCGGTATGCGGAAGAAATTTGAATTTCCTTACGTTTTTATATGTGTGCACGCAAATAGCGAAAATATATGCAAATTATTTAAAATTATATTTGTTAAATAAAAAATGTTGTAATAAATTAGTGTATTTTTTTGGTAAAAACATTTAAGTACTTTATTAACCATAAGAACAGTTTCCAATGTATAACAATAAATTTAACAATGTTGATTCCATTGCTGAGAACTTTGACGGGGGTTTTTGGCCTCAGCAAGCGTTGCTGCTATGCAGTATACCGTTATTAGGGTCGCAGCGCAGCTGCAGCAAATGAAAAGTTTTTAGTATTCATGGTTTAAGCATTAACGCCGCCAATTATGGCAGCATTTTATTTCATTTTACTTTATTAGCTCTTAGCAGCGGTGACGACGTCAACGTCAACGCCAACATTATGCGCGCTGCCAGCGGCGGCAGCGACGCCAGCGACTGCGGCAGCGACGCCAGCATAGGGCGTGACTCTTTTCTAAAATGGCTCCAATGCAAGTGGCCAATCAGCTGGCAGCCAGCTTTTGAGTGTGAGTCTGCGCCGAAGAGTGAGACAGAACGGGAGAGAGTAAACAGCTTTTGGAGAGCTGCTGAGAGAGATGACGGGAGAGAGTGAGAGAGAGGAAGAAAGAGAGAGCGGGAGTTTGTTTGGTGGTTGCCTGCATAAAAATGGCCGTCGACAAAATGCTCTAAAAGTCACAATTATAGGCACTTATTCATTGCGGTATATGATGCAAACAACGATGATGCTGTCGTTGTTGTTGTTGTTATTGTTGTTATCGTTGTTGCTGTTGTTGTTGGCATTGTTCTGGCTGTTGTTGGCGTTGCCGGAGGTGCGTTTAATCAAAAGGTGGCAACGGGCAATTTCCTGACGAGTTAACAGCAATTAGACGCCTCAGTTTGACTTTATTGCAAGTTTATCGTGCGGAATGTGTAGAGAGAGTGACAGAGAGAAGGGGAGAAAGGGTAGCAAAGTGATAGATCGAGGGAGGAAGGGAGGGAGAAACGGACCGCTGACCAGTGCTGCCAATTTTGACGGGAATAAAAGGCTGTTTTTGACGGAAAGTGCACTGGAAAAAAACAAAAAAAATTAAATAAAATTAAAACTGCTGTTATTCTTAAGATTTTCTATACTTTTCAACAATGGAAATCACATTCTTAAAAATTTGGAGAGGGCAGATCAGTCGGACGGGACAGATCAGTAGGACGGGGCAGATCAGTCGGATGGGCCCGACTGTAGAATACCCTGTGCCTTTTATTTTATATTCAATTTTATAAAACTGTTACACTAAGCGCATCAGCAGTACTTCTTCTTCCCTTATTACGTGCGCCAGCTGCGCTGCGCTGCTGCTGCTACTGCGCTGCTGGGCTACGCTGCTAATTGCGTAGCTTATATCTAGTTTGTTTATTAACCGATTTCAATGCGCTTTTCAGAATAGTTAATTATAATAGAAGAGAGTATATATACCAAATAACAACATTCTATGTTTAATATTACGCTTGTTTTTGAACTTTTAAGTTCAACTATTGTGAAGCTTATATCTCCTGTGTTTCTTAACCGATTTCAATGCGTGTTTCAGAATAGTTAAATATAATATAAGAGAACTTATGTTCCAAATAACAACATTCTATGTTCAATATTACGCTTGTTATTCAACTTTTTATGTTCAAAAACACGAGTTTCTGTGGGTTTTATTGATTTTTGGGCGTAAAGGGGGCGTGGCGTGCCATTTGAAATAAACTTGATCTGCGTATGGTATATACCTACCTATAACAACCAAAACTTCTCTAGCTTCTGTAGTTTTCGAGATCTACGCACTCATCCGGACGGACAGACAGACGGACAGACAGACAGACAGGGCTAAATCGACTCAGCTCGTCTCCCTGATCAAGAATATATATACTTTTTGGGGTCTGCCACGCCTCCTTCTGCCTGTTACATACATTCGCACAAAGTTATTAACCCTGTTTTCCCATTTTTCAAATGGGCACAGGGTATAAAAATATCTCAGTTTTTTCAAACGATTTAGTTCTATTAATGTTAAATAAATATATAATATTAAATATGTTAAATATTATAGTCTAGAATTTAATTCTTTAATACAAACATATAATTAAATAAATTAAAATAAATGTGAGATAATTTTTCTAAAATAAATCTCTATAAAGTTTGGCTCGAATTAAGTTCTTTAATACAATCAAATAAATGAAATAAAATAAAATAATTGTTAGATAATTTTTCGAAAAGAAATCTTTGGTTTGGCTTAAGCTGGTGGCCAAATCTGATAAACCAAAGCACAGAACATTCAGAGAATTCAACATTTTTTCAAGTTCAAACGAAATTTAAAAAAAAATAATCATTCTACTCTTCTGCTTTGCATGTTATTCCACTCCAAAAATAAAACAGACCTATGTATAAGTGTTCCATTATTTTGTATAATTTAAGAAAAAGCTGGAAAAAAGCATATTTTTGAAGTTTAAATTTAATTTTGTAAATTTAAAATTGTTCTAGCAATTTTCTATTAAAACAGCCAGATCTGGCGGGAAAAGCGCGTAGTGAGCAACAGTGCCCCTGACCCTAGGCCCTTTCAACAGAGAGTGCTCAGTTTTGTTGTAATTGTTTTTTGGCTCATGGGGTTGGCCGCTCGCTCTTATTACATTTACGCTTGTCGCTTTTGTCGGTTGTTGGTTGTTGGTTGTCCGTTGTCCGTTGTCGGCTGATGGTTGTTGGGCGGGGGTGTGGAGCTGACATTAATTGCCTGTGTTCGAGCCAATTTGGCTTAGAAGCGAGTTAAAGGCGCAAATTGATTGCCCTGCGGTTTTAATCGATGCGCATTCATTCCAAATCACGCACATTTATCAAACGCGCCACATCTGCGCCGTTTATAATTGTTGGCAATTGCCGGGCCCGGCGTAATTAACGTACTTTTCACACAAACTCCCACTCCAACTTCGACTCCTACTCCGAATCTGACTCTGACTTTGTCTCTTTTTGCTGCTTAGCCCGAAAATGTGTAAAAAAAAAACAAGCGTTTGCCTTTCATTGCAGCCTTTGCTTTCGTAATGCCCGTTAACGCTTAAAACCCCTACGGAAACCCGTTATATAAGCCTAGCTGGTTGCGTGTTTATTGCGAAACATTGGCTAGTTGGGCTGTTTAGGGTTTACCTGATCAATTGTTTGGCTTTAAGCAGTTACAGCGAACTCAACGCTGTTTGCCATTGTTAACTTATTTTTCGCAGCCAACGGATTGGCAAGAGGTAAAAAGGATAAGGCCAAGACTGCAGAATACGCGGGGTTTCTGCGAATCGGTTGGGTAGGGTTATGAAATTTTACGCAAGTCAACTCAAGGTTTCCTTGCTTTCGACTTTCCACTTTCCACTTTTTACTTTATACTTTTCACTTTTTAGGCACAAAAGGGGTGTTGAAAGGATTTAGCGTGAATCGTAAATACTTGGCGAATTTTCGGCTGTTTTCGCACGGCGGGATAATGATAATTGCGCACAATCAATACTATAATCCGCGCATAATCTACGCAAATAAAATGCAACGGGAATTCGATGTAAAAAACTAAACATTTAACTACTGGACGTCCTTGAGCCGAGGGGCAGATATAGACAGAACTATAGGTATACTCATAAAAAAGTTAATAACATTCTTACTTGATTTAATTCAATAGTTGTCCTATCCATAATTTGCTTGATCTGAGTAAGAATTAACTTAATTCTCTACTACTAAATTCTCATGCAATCTAGAATTTCTTGATTTTAAGCAAATTTCGGATGGTTTAACTTTGCTTACGCTTGTCCGGAATTTATGTGATCTAAGTAAGAACATTTTTAATTCAATTAATCCTCATATAGTCCAGAATTTCTTTATTTCAAGTAAGTTTCAGATAGTTAAAATTTTCTTTACGCTTGACTATTATGATCATGATCACGATCATGATGAGAAAACTTTTGACTTAATTCCCGCGTTTTCTTTTAAAAGCAAACCAAGTTGCTGCTTAATTCGAGTCAGAATGTGTATAATTCATAATAAATTATTACTCAAACAAGAAAATTTGCTCTTCGAATATAAGTAATATTTTATTTAAATCAAGAAATGTCAGGAATTTTTAAAATAAAGAAATATCAAGAATTTGAGTTTGATCAAGAAATATCAAGCAATTTTTATATTAAGAAATATTAAAAATTTTTCAAATAAAGAAACATCAAGAATTTATTGAATAAAGAAATATTAAGCAATTTTCAATATATACAATTATTTCTTGTAATAGTTAACTGTTACTGTCTGTGGTAACTTATACCATGATTAGATTATATGTACTAATATACAAATGTATATACATATTTGGTGCTATATAATAGGGTTAAATTGAGAATTTAGCAAGACATTTTTCGGATTGATTCAATGCTTGAAAATCAAGAGAGATGCTGCTTGCTTTTCCGCGAGTGTACAGGTATATAAAAATATATTTAAAATCTGGCATTTGCTGCGCACGCCCCCCGTTTACGGCTCCGCCTGGAGGCGCAGCAAATCGCCAAACTTAATTGCCAGAAATTCTCAAAACAAATGCAAAACAAACAAATAAACAGAGCGGATTTTTGGGTGTTTCAACTGCTGCTGCTGCTGTTGATGCTGCTGCAGTCTAGTTGCTGCTGCAATTAGTTGCTGAACAGCCGATTGACTTCTGCGGATCATCTGAAGTAATCGGAGTTAATCCCGTTAGCAACCCGTTCGCTCGGATACGGATTAGGCGCTGACTTCTGACTTCTGCGCTAAATGCGAAAGGCTTAAACCGATATGTAGATGAGACCGGGCCGTAGGGGCGTGAACGCTGTCCTTGCTGCCGGATAGGTCGGAGAGGCCGGAGAGGTCGGGGAGTTCGGAGAGGACGGTGCTGCAGGTATTCCGTGGTTTCTGGCTGCGGGTAACACCCAGCGTAGACGCCCTAAGCCGTTTACGCCTCGAAATTAATGCAAACATTTAGAAGGATTATCAGCGCGGGGTTTTGAGCTGCCGCCTAAAAAGGGGTGACCAGTAAACCTAAACGGACAGCCGGACAGCCGGACGGGCATGCAAATCGAGTTTCGCAGAAGAGTTGGGCCATAAAAGCATGATAGAATTGATAATTCGCCGCTACTTGTTGTTCATTCTGTGCGCATTGTACGGCAGAGGCTTTGACACTTGGCTGCGGTGTCTGCCAATGGAATTGTCAGAGACAGAGATAGAGAGAGAAAGAAAAGAGAGAGAGAGAGAGAGCAGGTCAGCAGCGTATCAAAAGCCATGGCACAATTATGCGCTTCGGGGAAGCGATTAGAGGCAGCGATTAGAGTCAAAGGATTGAAAATATTTGCGGATTAGCGTTTGACTTCTGGCCAAAAGGTCAAAGCAAGATTTACGCTCCTCAAGGACAATCGGCAGGGGCAGGGTCAGGGGCAGGGGCAGGGGCAAGGGCAGCAGGAAGTGCAGCGGAACTTCCGCAGTCTGGGAGCGTTCAAGTGGATGCTGCAGCTACTTAAAACACAATTAGCAGCCAGTCGGCAGAAGCTTGTGGCGCCACAGGGCCACCGCAGCAGGCAGCGACATAAAAGATACAATTCGATAAGATATAGATACATTTGTATGTGGCTGGCATTAAGTGTTTGCTGTGGCCATGTCCGAGGCATCACAAAACTGTGAAGTGTGCAGCAATTATGTTGTCGTCTCTGGCTTTGATCTGCAGCCACTTAGCATGCACATACACTCACAGAAAAAATTAGATCATTCTTACTTAATACAATTCAAAAGCGAATACAGAGTGCCTTGATTTTAAGTGAGTTTTGAATGGTTTAAGTAAATTCAGGCTCGTTTTAAGCTTGTGTTGTCTTGAATTGAATTTAATTTTTACTAAAATCAATCCTCAGTTTTCTTATCCCATTTTGTTACTTCGTTCTTGATAGTATTAAATATATCTAAAATTGTCATATCTTTTCTCACCAAATCAGCTTTTAATCCAGTATTTCATATATTAATCAAAAAAAATTTTTTTTCTACATTTACTTTATTTTTTTTACGAATGTAAATCAAGAAATATCCAGTAAGAAACGGACTCAGCTTTTTAAATAAATTTTTCGGATACTGGTTGATTTTCCTGAGTGTAGCTCTAGATGTATATGCAACTGTTTTTCCATCTGTATCTGTATCTGTGCATCTGCAGCTCGAGTTGATTTCCTTGTTTAAGCATTTTTTAATTGTATGCTAATTGATGGCATTGTCAAGCGACTTGAACTATTTTTGGGCCCCAGTTCCGCACCACTTTTCATTGCATTTGAAATGGCAGCTGGCGGCGTTTTCCAAGTGGGGGAAAAACCTATTTATTTCTCTCACCAGTTCATTAAAAAACGCAGCAATTTACTATATAGCTGCAGTTGCAGATTAGCAGCAAGCGCTTAGCGTTTTATTGGCACATTTACAGCGCATTTACAGCCGATGGCTGACTTCGAGATACATGCACATTTATATGCTCATAAACAGCTTAATTCGCCTGCCAATTCTGGCTAAGATCCGACGATTTTTAGCCAGCTAAAAAGGCACAAAACACTCACAGGCAACAGACGGCAGCAAATTACCTGCCTGCAAGGCACCGAAAAAGGTCGAAGGTCACACATACAGCCCAGCAATTAGCTAATGGGCGTGACCGCTGCTGCATCAATTAATCTGCGTAATTTGCATGTGGATGCAACAATCGCTTGCCCCTCACCTCTTGCCGCTTGCATCATGCAGCTGTCGGCCGAGTTCAAAAAAACCTGCATCTAATCGTTTCAATATTCGCCGGAATTCGCGTCGGCATATTACATTTGAAGTGCAGCTACAACATTCTGCATCCTGCGGTTTTCCTTGTAGAAAATGCCACATTTAACAACGCATTTAACTCGTTTAGTTGTGGTAAGCTGAAACAGCATAAAGGTGCTAAATAGATAGCTGAACATTTATTTGGTTAAATATACATATAAGCTATATCAATCCTTTCAATTTACACAAAATAAATTAAACCCTCTTTTTCCATTTTCAATGATTACATTATTTTCATATTAACAATTAAACAATAAAAACGTTATTGTAAATATTCTTCTTTGTGTATTCCAATCGTTTGTGAAAATTTCGGTTTTTGAATTTGTTATAAATTGCAGTTATTCTGCAGCGTAAGAACGGAAGTATTTAGTGATATTTTCCGCCCACAATTTCTTAGTTCTAAAAAAATTCCTAAATTAAAATTTTTAAAAAAGACATGTTGGAAATTGTTTAGCTATAATATAAATAGATTATCTTCTTCCTTAACCTTCGAGAGTAATATGCCAAAAAATTCCTACTTGTTGTCTATAAGTAACAACAATTATGAGTCATATTGCAGTTCGAAATTATTGATTATTAAATTAAGTTTCTGTCATGTATTTTAAACAAAAGCATAAATCGGGCTTGCTAAATTCATAATAGAAACTAACATTTAATATTTATATTATTATAGTATTTGTTTGCTTAGCAAATGTAATTTTTTGTATTTATTTAATTGCTGAACACAATAAACAGACTAATATTTAATTATAAAATATAGATGGAAATTATTATTTAATATTTAAATTTCATTATAGTGTTTTATTTCTTAGAGTAATTCGATAATTTGTATTGTATTTCAACATTTAAAAATCCATTTTTGCATTACAAAATATATTGAAAATATAATCTATGTTTTGGCTGAAAAACGAGACACATATTGTAGATATTGAATTTTCCGTTTCCGTTGTGAAGTTCAACCTTGTAAGTAATCTCCTGGTCTATCTATTGATTTCTAAAATACGGTCTTGCCCTGTGACTTTTTAGCCAAAGTATTGTTGAACGTTTTACTTTTTTAGGACAAATAATAAAAAAATCATTTCTAGCTAGATATGGTTGATCTTTTTTTATGATGAGCCCAGATCACAATTGAATATTGTCGAAAGTCATCTCCGTAAAAAATATTTCGCGCACCGCAGCGCAGGCAAGGTCAGTCGGAGAGAAAGAGATCTCTGTTTCGCTTCCGAATTCTGTGAAATGTAAAAAAATCTGCACTGCAAAACCTGAAAACCTAAAAATCTGAAACTAGAACTAGAATTCCAATGCAGTTTTTTTATGCCAACTAATTTTTATGGCCTAAAAAACAGAACCGAAACCGAAACCGAATATAATCGCTGCCATTTGTTTAACCATAAAGCGACTCGACTAGGTAAAAATAGCTAAAGAAAAAACGAAACGCAGAAAGAACGATGAGAGCTGAGAGCTCAGAAAAAACTGCATTGAGCAGAAAACATGGCTCAAATAGAATACGCGACGAGGTCCATTGGCAGCAAGAGATGTCGCCCCGTGAAATTCATAAAAACTGATTTCATTTTTTAGAATCAGTGCGCGAGAGCTGGAAGTCGAAAAGCCATACCCACTGCGGCTTTACGACGGCCATTAACGCCCTAAAAAAATAACGCGAAAAAAACGAGTGCTGTAAATCACGGCGGAGAAAAAAGCAGGGACAAGCCGAGAGGCGAACAATGGGCCAAGAGAGAAGGAGGCGAATTCAGTCAAGAACATCAGCATCAATTTCAACTACAGACTTGGCTTTTCCTTCAGCCGCTGCCTCATCCTCAGCCTCATCCTCAGCCTCATCCTTAGCCTCATCCTCAGCCTCTGTTTGGGCTGCTGACTTTTGAGCAGCAAAGTCAAACCGCAATAAAATTGACACGTTCAAAATGCGCATGAACGGTAACAGCAGCCGGAATGAAGTCGCAGCCGTAGCCGTAGTCGTAGCCTCAGCCGTAGCCCTACGCCTTGTACATAATATATGCCAAGCTTGAGCCAGCTAAGAATCGTGTGTATATATGTATCTATATAATTTGGACATGCGCAAAGCGCAGCCAGAGCCACAGCCCAGTCCAGTTGGGGCGTGCAATTCTGCTCCTGGCACGTTCCAAGGATGCCACTCGCCAACAGTGTTGCCACTTTTCGGGAAAAAAAGCTTATCTATAGAAGAGAGGACAGGAAATACTTTTTAAAATTTCGATAAAAAGTCAGCAAGCAACTAGATTATTCGGAAGATTTTCTATGTTTTGCAACAATTTTTGCCGAATTTTAAAATTTTCAATAGCATAACCATATAATCTTTACTCTAAACTTAACAATTTCCTTATAACATTCAACTGTTTTAATGTCAGCAAAAATATGGAATGCGAACAAAAGTTATATAAACTTAATGCATTTTCATAGCTACAGACGAAATTGTGCTTTAAATTAAAGTTGTTAAACCAAATATCACAATAATGATCATAATAATGATCTATAATTATTCTTTAATTTAGTGTAAATTTTGTTAATTTTAAGAAGAGACTTTTCCAAAAAAACAAATTTTCCGCTTCTCACAATTATACAATTTTCTAGATAAACGCTTTTCTGAAACAGCTAGATCTGGCGGGAAACAAGCGTATTTGGCAACCGTGCTCGCCACACCAGTGATTGCAGCAATCATTTTAGTTTCATTATCTCAGCTACAGATTTATAGCTGCCCCTAAATTGCCCTCCACCCCCACCCCTGCTGCTGCTGCTGCTGCTGCTGCTGTTGCAGCCACAAAATATCGTACATATATCAAGAGCAATTGATTTTTATATCGCTTTATTTAGCTTCGCTTCGAACTGACTGGTCAGATTTTCATGGCAATTGTTGTGATTTTGTTGTGATGCCATTGCAATTGGCCATTAAACCGGGTCTTATCATGCATTTCCCTGCCCCCTCCACACCCCACTCTCCCCTATTCCGCTTCTGCCGTATCGAATCGCATATGGAAATTGCTGGCCAAGCATTTAACTGACATCATTTTTCCCTCTCTGCCCCTGCCCCTGCCCCTTACCCTGGCTATAATTGGCATGTTGTTGGCCCCGTTTCGATTGTTGCGATTATCAGTTGTTAATATCCATGAAAATGATGCGACCAGCTCGATAAGCACGGCGCATGGCCCGTTAATGGACAGCGTGCAAATTGGCAAACTGCCAGACGAACTGGGCATATATCGCCTCTATAATACGGCACACAAATTATTATAAGTTATATTCGTGTTCGCAGACATGTTTTATGCATGTCTCACTGCCAAATGACAAACGACAAGCGACAAACGAGTTTTGTGTCTCTAACTAATTGTCTGACTGATTGAATGACTCGCAGTCGGCGCTGTGTATGCGTTGAATGTGTGAAATTATTTCTGCGCCAGCATCATCATTTTACAAAGATCTTTATTCATACGCCCAGCACAAACAAGTAGTTGCAAAAGCCCCCCAAAATATCAAAGCCTATAAAACACAATACTAGTCTCAATTGGCATCTACATAAAACTACTCATAACTCACACTTGGATCCACACTGTGCAACAAATTTGTGCTCAGGAAATAATCTGCAAGTTTATAATAACAATAATTAATTGATAATGCCATGCCCCTGATTGCTTATCCAGGTGCTAAACAATCATTACTATCAATCAATAATAGCTGTAAATCGAATTTTAATTTGCAAATTAATAAACATTTTTAGGTCAATAAATTCTTAATTCTTTTTATGTTTATTTGTTCAATTTTACGACTTCTTTATTAATTCATCTAAATACTTTATAAGCTTTTAAATTATTGTTGAGTTTAACAACTAATTTAGTAAATATTTTAGAATTTTTTAATACCCTGTACCCCTGTATAATAAATATATATAATGAACTCTCACTGGCCCAACTCTCATTAGCCGAACTCCATAAATAATAAATAATTAAATAATAATACTTAAATTGTATATATATTTATACCCTGTGCCCATTTGAAAAATGGGAAAACAGGGTTAATAACTTTGTGCGAATGTATGTAACAGGCAGAAGGGGGCGTGGCAGACCCCACAAAGTATATATATTCTTGATCAGGATGACGAGCTGAGTCGATATAGCCATGTCCGTCTGTCTGTCCGTCTGTGCGTCTGTGCGTCTGTCCGTCTGTTTGAACGCGTCGATCTCAGCAACTATAAGAGCTAGAAAAGCCGTTTTGGTCATTTCTGAAAGGTGTATACCATACGCAGAACAAGTTTACTTCAAATCTTGGATGCCACTCCCCTTCCGCCCACAACGAGCATAAAAAGAATTCATTCGCCAATTTAAGAGACACAAATCGAGTTATATAAATTCTGTTTTCAGTTTTTTGTAGGTATACATCAGGCGCAGATAAGGCTTTTTTCAAATTTTGGATGCCACGCCCCTTTTACGCCCTAATTCATAAAAACTGAATAACAAGCGTAATATTGAACATAGAACGTTGTTATTCGGTATATATACTCTCTTCTATTATATTAAAATTTCCTGAGAAGCGCATTAAAATCGATCAATAAACACAGGAGTTATAGGCGAAACAATATTGCAGGTGTTGCCTCGCTCGCTCACTAGCAGCGCGGCCAATTAAGCGGCACATATAGGAAACGTAGCAGAGACATCATTGCTGCTACGCTGCATATGACAGTTTTATAATATTTTGTTTTTAATATATTTAACTATCTTGAAAAGCGCATTTAAATCGTTTAATAAACAAAATATAAATAAATTAAATTATATATAAAAAATGTTAAATTAAATTATATACTGTATTTGCGAGCGCGCAGCGCGAGCTTTGGCACAGGGTATAAGACAGTCGGGCCCGTCCGACTGATCTGCTCCGCCCATTCTGGTTTTTTATACCCTGTATCCATTGATTATTTACAAACTTTCTAATGTTATCAGTTAATTATAATGAATATATATAATGAAATCTCACTGGCCCAACTCTCCCTGGCTCAACTCTCGTTGGGCGAACTCCATAAATAATTAATAAATAAATAATAATACTTAATTTGTATATATTTTTTTATACCCATTGATTATTTACAAACTTTCTAATGCTAGCAGTAAATTACAATGAATGTAATGAATTATTATGAATACTACTTATAATACTATATTGAACTCTCACTGGACCAACTCTCTCTGGATCAACTCTCGTTGGCCGAACTCCATAAATAATAAATAAATAAATAAAATTACTTAATTTGTATATATTTTAATTTTATAAAAGAGCATTTATATTGATTTTGTATTAATAATTTTAGTTTTGTTTCGCTGAGAGCTCTTTGATTTATTAATGCATTAATTAATTTATTTTTTATATACATTTTAGGTTTTTTATTGTATTTATTTTGTAGCGAAAATTGCAGAATATTTATAGTTATCAGTTGCATTATTTTGACAAGTGAATACTGTATAAGTTTGTAGTGTTTTCTAATGAAAACCTTGTGGGCTAGTGTTGGGTGTTTAGCCTTTTGCGGTAAGCAATTATGCTGACAGTTGAATAAAAAACTAGTCAAAAAGCTTGGGAATGAACAGCGTTGTATAACACCCAGAGGCTCTGATCTCTGCCGAAACCTGGAGCTGTGCATGGGACTGGACCAAGAGCTGCTCCATGGATTACGGGAAAGGCTGAGGTAAATAGTAGAAGCTGCGACTGAGACTGCGACTGCGACTGAGACTGTGCCATGATCACTTTATATTCATTGACACTTAGTGTGAATTTCGTACATCATAAAGCGGGGCAGAGAGCCGGCTCTTTGTGGATTGTGGATGTCTAAATTGCGGTCGACTGGGCACACACACAAAAGCTGGCTTTTGTATCGATGCCGACGGAGAGTCTTCATGTTGGGAAAGTGGCAACAGCAGCCAAAACAGTCAGCCAGTTGGCCATTCAGACAGCTGGCCAGTTGGCCATAAAGCCAAGTCAAACACAGGCCGACAGAGCGAGGTGCTAATTCACTATTAAAAGAAATCAGAGAGAGGGCCAGGAGTACAACAAAACCAAACAAAACAAAACAAAACGCACTACACAGAGGCCTCATGAGCAGCGCAGAGGGAGGAGAGGAGAGAGGGGCAGCAGATATTGTGATAAACTGAAGCATTCTGCGTAAGGGGGCCTCAGCTGCGCTCAATTTCCACTCATCATCTCATCTCTCACGCATCATTGTGGAGACTGCGCACCAATAAAACTTAATTTTGTTTGTACATCGCTCTGAGGGTGGCGGGGGGTCTGTTGTGGAAGGGGGGGTATCATAAATGCCTGGGCTTGGGTTCGGCCAAAGTCTCGCTGGGCCTTGAGCTATTGAATTATGCATTGTTTTCTTGGCTATAACTATTTTGGATTCGGATGCGGCTTCGAATTCGGCTTTGGGCCTGAGCATTGTGAGCTGTCGGAGAATTGTGGGAGAAGTTCTCATGAAGTGGCAGGCATTCATGGCAGTGCCAAAAAGCCATTGATTGGCCCAATAAAATCCGGAATTAGATACAGCCGCCTAATTGATAATAATGCCGCATTTATTTTCTATATCTGTTAACTCTTCTGGAGGCGTTGGGAGAGCAGCAGCTGGTGCTGCGCACTCCATCTGTGCTAATCCCTGTTTGTCTGTTTTTTACAGCGGCCTAAGCTGCTGATGATTTCTGCAATTGCAACAACTTAATCCCCATATGATTAATTATCAACCTGCCCCGTGCAAAGTGCCGGATTCACACCCCTAAACAGGAATTAATCGAGCGCCCCCAATGCCAGGCTCTTGTTTTTTAATTTACTCGCAGCCAGTTCCCCAGGGCAGGCTCACAACCTTTTCTGTTATTTGTTGTTATTGTTGTTGTTGTTGTTGTTTAGCTATTGCTATCTGTATTATCAAATCATAAAATGTTGCCACTTGGCAGAGATTCATGCGCAGCGCCGCCTGCATCCCCACAGGAGTCGAAAGGGGTGCGGAACAGACGCAGGCCAGACCATTTTTTATGCGCTCAACTGCCAAGTGTCAAAACATGTTTTGATAGAGCATACCCTCACACACACACACACACACACACTTTACCCACACACACACACACACACCCATACACAGTTATAGCAAGGGTTGGGCGCTATTGACACCCCTTTGGTCTGCCCCTTTTGGGCAATTGAACAATTTGAAACACATGTTTTGGTTCTGGCTATTAAATACAAATTTGATTTGCGCCTGCCAGTTATGCCAGTTATGTTTGTTATCTCCTCCGACTTTCTCTCGTTACTCGTTACTCGCTCTTCCTCTGCTTTGTCCTTGGTGTTATGATTTCTCAATTATGACAATTGCCGTGCTCGACGGGTGTTTCTGTTGACGACAATTAATTAGCCAAAGGACATACGAGCCAACCGATGCGCATTGACAACCTGACGCGTGCCAGGGTGGCCCAACAGCAGGATACCCTGTAAGAACTGCGCACAACGGGAAGTAGGAATTTAGATACAGCTATAGATATATCTACAGCACCTAAGCGAGCCTCCTCGCATTAATGGGCTTGTGCCTTACCCCCGTGTTATCCCTATGGGAGACGGACCCTGAAGGTCAGCCTACAGAGAGGGAGTTAAGCGTGCCAGCAGTTTCTCCGCTCGAGGTCAGGCTCTAAACTGCAGCTGCTTCTAGCCCAGTTACCGGTCTGGCAACGCCAGCTGCAATTACCTCTTAAATAAAGTATATTTGGAGTATTATTTATAGAGTATTGCTAGTTTTATTTGCTTTGTGGTATATTAATAAAATTAACTAGGTTTCTCCGAGAGCCCAGTTACCAGTCTGGCAAGGCCAGCCATAAATATCTTTTAAATAAGTTAAATTTGTAGTATTATTTTTGAAATATTGCTAGTTTTATTTTGTCCGTGGTATTTTATTAAAATTAACTAAAATTAACTACTTTACAAATTATGTACAAATTATAAATTATTTCGGCTTTGGCCTGATGCGAGTCAACACACGTGGCCACGAGGGGGCAGGGGCTGTAGGGGGCGTAACACACATAACACAACGATTAATGCTAATTTGTACAATCCATGAGATCGGGGGGCGTGCGCACGCCTACGCCTCAGTCTTGTAGGGTTTGAAGAGCTTCGGCTTGGGCTCTGCAATAACGTTCGTTGTCAGCGGCGGCGACATCTCCGACGCTGGCCGCTTGGCGCTGGGCATGAGCAGGCCAGGGGCGGGCAGTGGGCTGCTGGTGGTGGTGGTGGTGGTGCTGTGGCTGGGGGCGGTGGGCGCGGCACGCAGCGGGCTGAGGCTGCGATCGAAGACCTTGGTATGGTCGGAGCCGACGGGGCTCAGCGAGAGCGTGGAGGAGTGCGGCGAGGAGCTGGATTGCAGATCCAGCGGTGGCGTGTGCGTCTTGGGCACCTGCAGCTGTGCGGCGGAGTAGCTGGGCGGCATGGCGGAGGCGGCGGCGGCGCCCAACATGGCGGCCGGATATCCCATGGGCGCTGCCGCTTGCATGGCGGCGGCTGCTTGCATGGCGGCTGCGGAATGCGGATGCGCGTGCGGATGTGGGTGCATGTGTGGTGCGGGTGGTGCGGGACGGGCGGGTATGTGATACGGTGCGTAGCGGTATTGGCCGTAGGGCGAATGTCCAGGCACTGGCATGGTGGGCATGCCAGTGGCCAGCATCGGATTGGCGGCGGCTGCGGCGGCGGCGGCGGCGGCAGCGGGCGCATAGGGGGGATACGGCATGCCCACGCTATTGGCAGCCGCTTGCAGTATGGAAGCGGCGAAAGCGGGGTCCGAGTAGACGGCGGCGTACGGCCAGGCGACGGCGATGCGCTGCCGCTTGTCCTTCATGCGTCGGTTCTGGAACCATACCTTGATGGTGCTCTCCGGCAGATTGAGCTGGGCGGCCAGCTCGCAGCGCCGTGGACGCGACACATAGTTCTCCTTGTAGAACTCCTTCTCGAGACGCGCCAGCTGATCACGTGTGAAGGCGGTTCGATAGCGACGAACCGACGGATCAGCCGGAATCTCCGAGTTGCGGCTGCCATTCAGCGAGTTGTCCGGACTCGACAGGCAATCTGTAAGCAAAGCAGAAATGTACAATTTAGTCAAAGCTCTGCTGAGTTGTTTTTTCAAGTAAAACTTACCATTTGGCGAAGGCGGCGGCGTCTGTGGCTTGCCGTACTGCGTGGATATCAAGTCAACCACCAGCGGCTTCTGGTCAACGGCGGCGCTGCCGTCGTGATGATGGCTCTCCATGTTGTAGGTGCGGTATCCGTGCATTTTGCTATGACTCTAGTTATGACTCTACTTTAAATGCCGTTAGATGTGCTGCTGATGTTGACGCTGCGACGCTTACAGCTCAAGTGTGCGCCTCTCAGCAACCCCGGCCTCTTTTATACCAGCCCGTTGAGCAATGGCCGACGTCGACAGGCAAACAGCCAATGAGCGCGCAGGCGAGCGAGACGGCTAGCTGCTGTGGGTCGTGCTGTTGCTGTCGCTCTGCCTGCCGCTGCGCTGCACTGAGCGACGGTGCTAATCTTGCGGTGCTGCCGACGCTGCTGCTGCTGCTGCTGCTGCTGGCTGACAATTATGCGACGATGAAGGCAATTACGATGCCGGAACAATGCTGCATAAAAAAGAGAGAGATAAAGAGCGAGAGAGAGAGAGAGAGCAGCGCAAAAAGCGCAAGCAAAGCGTGATAATGCGGCTTGCAGAGCTCCATGATAACTTGATTATGGCCAGCAGCAGCAGTTCTCTCTCTCTCTGGGTCTCTCTTGCTCTCTCTCTCGCTGCGTCTCTCTTTGCGAGTCGATTTCATATATTCATAGCGTATGAGCGAATCTTTTGTTTCGCTTGTCCGCAGGCGGGCGGCGACACGGGTGCGAGCGGGACGCAAGCGCCCCCCATAATAATGGGATTTTATCGGCTTCATCAGGCAGAAGAATGATATGGCATAATGCACAGCACGAAATGGAGCAGGCAGCAAAGAAGCAGCTAACTCCCAACACCCCCCCCCCCCCCCCTCCAACACCCTCCAGCATGCCATTTTTGCTTCTTTGCTTTTTATTTTCGCCTTGGGCAGGCTGTATCGATCGATACGGCCAAATAATTTGGCTCTTTTATGAAGTCTTAATATTATGCCGCACGTTTAACAGACTCACACTTTAGACGAGCTGCAGGGAGAGGGGGAAAAGCGGCAGCAGGCAGAGAGGAAGTCGCAGTAAAAGAAGTTTATCGCTGTAAATAAAGCAAAAGTTTGGACAACGCCCACACGCAGCATCCCTTGGATGGAGCATGAAATGCTTTTGGGGGCGCAGTTGTTGAAACTTAATTTGAAAAGTTTCAGTTTAGTTGCGGCAAACATTTATTATGATGATATAATCATGCTGCCTATAGACACAACTGTACCCAGCGAGAGCTTGCGAGTGGCAGGGGGGAAACTCAGAGCCGCACTTAACCGAGGAGAAAGCCAGCACTTTTCTATGAGCTCTTCTCATTAGAATATCACAAGCAATAAGTTGGTCACTGTAGATGATATACGTTCTAAATTTAATTTGGAAAAACAATCTTTCTATTAAATATGTATTTGAAAGCGATTTATTTAGTTTGACCACTTTGAATATAAAATGGTAATTTATTAATAATATTTTGTGGTTTAAATAAATAATGAATATACAAACATTCAATATTCAGCTGCTTTTCGTTTATGGCTTTTTATTTGCAGCTCAATAAACTGCTTGCGAACTCTGCATAATTTAGATTTGCCAACGAGTTTCTATTTTAAATTTGCTTCTGCCATTGAAGTTTATGGATCCCCAGACAATTTAACAGAAACTTGCTCAATTGAGTTTTAAATCGAACTATTTTAATTTCTGAACATTTGTTTAATACATTTGTTTATTTTGTAAAAAATATGCCAGAAAATTTAGTTTGAGGTTCAGTAGCAATTGCAGTTTTTGTTAAATAGTATGGGGGATTAGAATGAAGCTAAAAAACTAAACAAATTTTAATCTATATTAATTATGCAATGAATTTGTGTGTGTCCACTAATCTATTTTGGTCATCATTAGTTTTTTAGGCGATTTTAATGAAACTGGAGCTGACCGCAGTTCAACTTGTGCCCCAATCAAAACCACTAAAAAATAAACAAATAAATCATAAATTATATATAAATAAATAAAACCATAAAAAGGTAAATAAATCTATACATAAATAAAGAAATCCATAAATAAATATGTAAATAAATAATAAAATAGATAAATAAAAAGAGTTGTCTGACTAACATTGGATGTCATGCAGAAAAGTAAAACTGAGCTCATAGCAATCACAGCCTGAGGGCAGCCCGGTTAGGGAGTCACAGCGAGTTAAAGACAAAAGCCAAACAGCCCGAATTTCCGGCTAAATCTAGCTAGAAATGTAGAGCAATGAGGGCGCAGCATGTGTCCAAAATCCGGGCGATTGTTCAAGATGCTGCAATAAAATCTAACTCATTGCAGGCGAAAGTGAAATGCAGAGATGAGAAATGCAAACGAAAACGAAAACGACAACATTTTAAACATGAAAATTGACTAATAATGTCGCTGATGGCAAACGGATTAACGAAGAGGATTCCATGCACAGTCAATGCCGAATGACGAAAAACCCTTGGAACTCTTAACTGAAACCTTCAGTTATAACTCAAAGGTCTCAAATTGTGTTAACTATTGTTATGCATTACTAAGTAACCTGGCTCTAAGCAAGTTCTGCCTGAACTTCCCTGGGCTCTGCTCTGTTGTTATTGTTGTCATTGCTTGCTCTACATTCTGTGAGTTAGTTAAAATTATTGGGTTATATTGCGCGGCAATTTGCATTAACTCGCCGAGTGCGGAGTACTACCTGACCCTACCAAGTCGCTCTCCAAGCCCAAGCCTTGCCCACCGGCGAACCCTACCCACAACCTTGCCTATTGTGCATTCATCCAGCTCATTGTTTCACTTCGCGGTCCACTGTCCGACTGTCCTTCCGTCCGACTGTCCTGCAACCTTTTAGGCCCATACACATAAACACTGCGACACTGCGGCAGCGACAGTAAATACCCTTTATGGCTAACAGTCCAGGCATTCCGGGCATCTTCAACCTTTCACCTCCGCGCCAGGCGAAAGTGTCGAGCAGTACCTGGACCCTCCGATCCTACCCGATCACTGACCATTGTCATCCTTTGCTCACCTCAATACCTGGAAGCCTCTTTACGACTCTTTCCCTGCCCTTTCCCCGCCTTCTTGTTGTTGCTGTTGTAGTTTTGCTCTTTTATTTGCACACACAAAGCGCCGATCTCGCTGATTATGCTGATTATGGAAAGTACACACACAGACACTCACATGCCCATACACATTAGCAATAACATGCCAATAAAATCCTCGAATTTATTGCCCATTTGTCAATAAAATCTACACAATTATTTGCATATAAAAAAATCGTAAAATCATAAACTAATTTGTTGCAAGTTTATTGTTACAGGCAAATACGGCATTTGTATTCTTTTAACTACTTTTTAATACAAATGTGCTTGAAGTACCCATTAACTAATTTGATGTCAATAAATAACTAAATAAATAAATCACATTTTTGTTTTCAGTAAACATGTACATGGTTTCATGAATAATTTGCTACACAAATTGTTAACGATAAAAATAATAATACCAAACAATTTGATGTCCAATTTTTTACCATAGAGGTTACAAAAATCGGCTAGAATTATGACTCAATAAAACATTTCTTTCCTTAAAATCCATTTAATTTAAACCGATTACTCAAATTTTTAGTTCATTTAGGGGGCTCCCCTTTGCTCGAAGAGCCGAACTCTCGCTAGCTTAACTCTCGCTGCCCTATACCCGACACTCGGTGGCTCAATACTCGCTGGTCGAACTCTCGCTAGCCAAGCTTTCACTGGCCGAACTCTCGCGGCCCCAACTCTCTCTGGCCCAACTTCCGTTGACTCAACTTTAGCTAGCTATATATAACTATATTATTATTTTCCTTAATACTTATAAAATTTACGATAGTTAAATACATATAATAGTAAATAGTTTATTTTCCGTATAACAACCTTCTATGTTGAATATTACGCTTGTTATAAAGATTTGTATCGATTAGGGCGTAAGGGCGTAGCATTCAACATAAGCAATAAACTTGGTCTACGTGTGGAATACTAATAGCGCAGGACAGACAGACGGATAGACAAATGGACATGGCTAGATCCAAGAAGCTCGTCGTTCCGATCAAGATCTATATCTATCTAAAAACTTTTCGGGATCTGCTACGCCTCTTTCTGCCTCCAAAAACTGCCCTCAGTTACTAAACCAGTTTTTGCCCAATATTATTAGTACAGTTTAATACAGTTTATTTTCAACCATTTTGGAATACCAAAAAAAATGCTGTAAATGGAGAAAGAAATGGTATTGCGTTTTCTGTACTCGTACGTACCAGGCAATAGGCAGTGGTATGAATATGCTTATAAAGCACGCCCTAATAAAAATAGGAACGGAAAAACAACTGAAAGCAGCGAAAGAACTGTTTTTGGGCCTCTTTAAAAACGGTGCTCTGAATTATGGTCACAATTAACAGGTAAGTAGAGTGCCTATGGGCGATAAATGATGCTGAGTAACCTTGTGAAAAACGTCGTTTTGTATTTTGTGTTTTTACTGTTTTTCCGACAATCATAAAAACCCGTGAAGAATTAAAAAATTAGAGCACTCGGGCGTTATGGTGCTGCATGCAAACGCATTCGAGGAAAAAAACTAGCTCAGCGAAAAAACGCACAATGAAAACAAAAAAGTTTGATCTACTTTCCTAAATACGGGTCCTCGGAATGCACACCAGGACACGGATGGTTTCCGCGGAAAATCTGTACCAGAGGAGACTTTTACTTGCCCATAAAAATCTGCATATAGATACCATAATTTTTGAAACAATTTCTTTGCCACAAACAATGCGAAACGGGACCAAAAACGCACCAACCATAAATTCTCGACACAGATTTTTGCCTCAGCCACAAACAATGAGAAACGGAACAAACGGCACCAAAACGTAGCGTGTATTTCCTTTTTTATTTTCCGTAAAGATTCCTTTTTTTAAATTGCGAAACAGGAAGACCGAAGGAAAGTAGAGCAGTTCTAAATTACCATAAACTTTGACAATAACTGTTGAATTAGTTCGTAAGTTTATTTTTTAAGTACATAATATTTTTTATAAATTAATAATTTTTTATTGACTGGTATATATATACCTGACAGCATCTTATAGTTTTTACTAGCACGTAATCCTACTGCAGACCAGTTTGTAGTCTGCATTTTCAGAGGATTCACTGCAGGACTGCGGTTGTCCTGCAATTTTCTCCGGAAGATGCACCAATAAAAAGGCGCGTCTACCTACGAGGACCGTCCTGGAACAGAACACAAAAAATGGCACAATTTTTAGTGGAAATGCGAGCGCGTAATAAAAACAACGACCCGGGATTTAGGACTCGACAGTGAAAACAAGAACTAACTGCCGTAATTAGGAGGTTTGTAGAGCAGTGGACAGTGGAAAAAATGCGTACAATGGAAAAAACTCATAAAAAGAGAAACGAATCGTTTAAAAATTGGCTCGCTTTTTGTCGACCAACGGAACCAAACAAAAAGCAAACAAAACCGGAAAAAAGCGAGCAAAATGCGCTCTTAAAACAGAGCACGAGCCGCTTACAATTGTGCCAAATAATTAGGTGAGCCATTGTAGGCGATTGTGTGGGCGCATGATTAGCGGTTTCTTTTTTACGCTCAGCTACGAGGAAGCAGAAATAAGAAGGCTCATACCTGCAAATGGGCGCAACAACTGAATGAATTTAATGAGCCGCACTTAAGCTTAAAGTCTATACTCTGAAACTGCCAATGAGAGATGAGATTTATTATAGCTCCAACAATTAATAGATGATTTTGGCTGATTTTAATTCAAACTTGATTGATCTGGAAATATCATGTGAAGTATCTGCCACATCTGTCCCATTTCAATAGCATAATATTTATGGAAATACAGTAGAATCCGGTTATAGCGACTTTCAAGGGACCGACGATTTTACGTCGTTATATCCGGAAGACAAAATCCATGATATTGTTTATTTTTCGTATTGAAAAAACACAAATATCCAATGATTTTGTTTGCTTCTGTTTAGCATTGTTAAAGAAATCAATTTTTCCTCTTTAAAGTTTTTTTTTGGTTCGGCACGTACGCACATATGCCGGTTGAATAGTGAATAATCTCGTCGTTATAAGCGGTATGTCGCTAAAAGCGGAGACGTTATAAGCGGAGGCCGTTTCATATAAGTTTGTATGGGGACCAACCAAACCATCGAGTTTATCGTCCCAATAACCGGACGGACGCTATAAGCGGCGTCGTTATAACCGGATTCTGACTGTATTGATAAAATGCCTATAATATCCATTGCAAATATTGAACAAATCTTATATCACTTTATGATTTCCCTAATATCCTTGAAAATATATACGAGACAAATCTATTCTTAATCTGTAAGATTTAAATATCTATATATTCATATGTAAGATATCTAGTACATCTATTTTTATTTCTATTCTGCATGTATTTTAAATATCTGCTACGTTTGTCCCATTTACCATTATCCATTAAAAAATATATTTGAAAAATTCATTAAATCTGCCTAATTTTAATATGCAAATATTAAAAAAAAAAAATTGTATGATTTTAATCACTTAATTTTCATAGGAATATTCTTGAAATATCTGCTAATTCCGCATAGTTTTAATATCAATCATAATATGGTTGTTAAGAACAAAAGTTATTAAAGAAAGAAATTATGTTATAATTATATTTAAATTTTATTAATTTAATTCTAGAAAACCTGAAATGTAAGTTGAATTTTTCCCCTTTATATAATCTAAAATAGGAGACTCTAATTTGGTACTGTAAAGTCTCGCTAAATTGTACTTAAAGTGGTGCTTTGCTTTGGCTAACCACTCAGCGGCCTTGATGCGGCCAAGCAGAACCACAAAATACGGAATTGGCAATCGATCGGCCACGTTTACTATAAATACAGCGCATTGCGGTAGACGGGATCTTCGGGGGGTACTACTTCTGGTACCCCCGGTACCTCTGGCAACCATGCGGAGCCTGACGAATGCCGGGCTAGCAACAGAGCAACAGGAGACAACAAACAAGCAAGGGAAACAGGCAACAGATACGCCAACAAACGCTGTAGGAGCCGGAGAGAATCTCAGTTCCAGTCAGAGCCAGAGTCGAAGTCGGAGTCGGAGTCGGAATAGGAGTCGGTAGCCGGTAGTCCACCGCATTGACGAATCACATCAAAGTGGAACACAACTCAGGGTCAAGCGCCCTGCTAACAAACATGTCAAATCAGGCGACGACAGCGGAGAGGCCAAAGGCCGCCAAAGGACGAAGGGACGGGAGAGGCAGAGAGAGAGAGAGAGAGAGAGAGAGAGAGAGGCCCAAAAACAGCATCGACTTACCGCAGCAAATTCGCGCCGACTGTGCGGGAACAGCGGGGAACAGCAGGGAAGAGCATAATATTTTGGTTGGACCCGGACATGTTGCTGAGATTCCGTTAGATATTGAGAACGGAGAGTCTGTTTTAGCTGGAATTCTTTGTTCATCAGCAATTAGCCACGGTGAGTGGCGGTTTCGGTAGGTTCCAGGGCTCGAGAGCTCGAGAGCTCGCATCCAAAACCGAATTCGAATCCTGTGGCGGCAAATGCTGTGAGGCTTTGAGTTTTTCAGTTTCGCATTTTTTCCTCTGCTGCCTTTGGACTTGGCGTAAATTTGTGAAAATTAAGTCGTTACGGTTAGGCCTTTGGCTGCTACGTTTTAGGTGGTACTTCTGTAGCAATTTTATTTGTATCGTAGGTGTTGTATTTGTCAACATTTAGCCGTAGCCCGTCCACGCATTGCCACCGGATTAGCCGATTTGTGGGCACGCATTCGTAATGCCTTCTGCAGCACTAATTGGCCGGCAGGCAGCGGGCGAACCGGGCGAATCGGTGGAGAGGAGTGAATAAAGACAGAATTATGATTCTAAGTAAGTGCTAATTTAATGTGCTCATTTTTAGCTAAGCTGGCAGAGAAAGCGCATAATTCACTTGCTAAATGCGCTCATTATTATAATACATTTTATTATTATATTCTAAATCTGCTTTAAATTATTTAATACAACGCACCATAGACTAATCCTTTATCACTATTTAACCGCTAACGCTGATCTGATTGGGGTTTTTATTTATTTATTTATTTAAAGTCGACTAAGACCAGTCGACTAAAAGAAATCAAATTACAAATTAAAATTTAAAATAATAAAATTAAAATTTAATTTAAAAATATAAGATTAGAATCAATCTCTGCAGCAAAGGCTATTTCATTTTATTTTCTTTTATTTTTCATCCCCAGATTTACTTTACTTTTAAACATAATTTCCATTGTAACTTTTACTTACACATTTATATTGTATAACTTCTTTTTTAAATACTTTGTCAACTGCATTTAATTGACATTAAATAAATAAATAAATAAAAAATATATAGTGTGTATATTATAAATAATGGTAAATTCTTTAAAATATAAATTCAATTAAATAATTCTCTATTAGAGCAACAATTGCTATTTCTAGCGCTGCATCGATTTTCTGTGATTTTAAAGCCAAACGTTATTCGGTTCTGTTCAAATTCCACCCTCCACGTAAGCCATTACGTTATCTGCTACGTAGCACACTCTTACGTTTTAGAACATGCTCACGTTGTCATAGCAAATAGCTTGTGTCAGTTGCAGCATGCCACTTTAGCCGGTTTCAGAACACTATCCATAACAACAACAAATATCAGCATTTATAAGTATTTTTATTGTTTTATATGTCCATACATATTTATTTGTATTTTTATTTTAATGTAATTATTTATATATTACTTGTTGTGCCAGTGAGAGCATCTAGTTGAACTAAGGGCCACGCCGAACACAAATTGCTGTAAAGCATATGGCGCGAAATTCAAAAATGCAATTAAGACTTAAAGTAGAAAAGCTGCAATTAGCATTTATTTTTGTCGTATTTAATAGGGATTTTTCTTGTGTGATTTTGATGATTTTGGCTTTGTTTTCAGCTTGTTGCTGCCGCTGGTCTTGCCACTAGCCTCAGGTGTCCAGACGGTAATGATGCCGCTTTCGCCTCCAGTTATTAGCAGGTTGCGCCTCTCATCGTACAGACTGTCGCGCACAATTTGCTTATTGCCCAGGAAATTGGTCAGCGGCTGCAGTGCATCCTTAGCCACAGCACTCACAGATCTCAGCACATCGCTGTGGAGTTAAGATTAATGAGTTTAGATTTAAATTAAGCAAATTAGGAGCGTGACTAACCCGCGATTGAAGTTGGTGCCTGCCAGCAGGAACACGCCATTGTCCTGCATATTGTGTGCGTTGATCAGGTTGAAATTGCCGGAGTTTTTACGGCGTATGCCGGCCGTAATGGCAGCCCGATCGAAGGAGACGATCTCATCGCCCTCCTGGCATTCGTAGCTCTTGAAGTCGTTGGTGTGCGTGATGCAGGAGATAATATCTTGTTGTTTGTCATCGCGATGCCAGTTCAGACGATGCACGCTGCTCTCCGTGTTGATGGTGTTCAGTAAGGCCTCGTCCTCGTCCTGCTCCTTGATGTCGAACACATTGATCAGGCCGTCGGTGCCAGCTGTGCAGAGCAGATCCGGATTGGCGTCGTGGAATCTCACGGAGGTCACATCGTCCTCGTGGCTGTCCTGATAGACGCCCAGCTGCTTGCGCTGCCGCACATCGAAGAACAGCAAGTAGACATTGCCCATGTGCTGCTCCGTGCCGCTGCAGATGATGCGACTGTTGGCGTTGCGATCGAAGCAGCAAATGGATTTGGGCACAGGCGGCAGGCTGGAGTCGGCATCGTCTTGGTACTCGAAACGCGCCTGCTCGCCGCTGCTGCGCAGATCGAAGAGACGCACCAGGCCATTGGAGGTGCCCACCAGCAGGCTGTGCGCATCATCCTCCAGGAATCGCACGCCACAGATGGTTACATCGTGCTCCGCAGCCGGCACGCGTTCCTCCTGTATTGCCGTCAGCGCACCCGCTGCATTCAGCTCGTAGATCTTCACCCGCGTGTTGGAGAGACCTGCGGCCAGCCGTGTGAATCCCCGATCCGCACTTAGGCCCAACACGTAGTCCTGTTTCAGCGAAAGCGAAGCCTCGTCTTGCGGGTGTTGGCTGCAGAAGGCGGCGGATAATTCCACGGCGCTGCAGCTGTCTCCATCCTCGATATCGTCCTCGTCTTCTGAGCTGGGCAGCTCTGTGCTGGCCGCTTCTGCAATGCAAATGCAAATTTAACAAGTTCAAACCACGCTAAACTGCACTTTACCTGCAAAATATTTATTCAAATTATCAGGCATGTTTACGTTTGTTTGGCTGCGCACGTGCGTGATTGCCGGTATCGATTAGTATTTTGTTCGATAGATTAGTTCGATAAGTGAACCACTGAGCGAGATGAGTACAGAACAAACGCAATTTCCTTTCGGTAGCAATTGGAAAAATAATTATTTCTTAAACGGAGCAGAAATTGCAAATTATAATTATGGAGTGTTCAATTATGGCTGCGTTCACAGCCGTTGCGCTCCATGGAGCGATTAACCGATAACGATTATTTTGCCGAAAATTGCAACCCTAAATGTGGCATAATTGTAAAATCTCGTGGAGCGCATGTAGCATAAAATTTTTGCGCTCCATTGGATAAAATTATCGCTCCATGCAGCGAACACAGCTGTTTAAATTTGAAAATGTAAAAATTTATCGAGTTATCGCTCCATGGAGCGCAACGGCCGTGAACGTAGCCATTATTAAACATTTCTCAGATATGCAATTACACCTGCTGCTTTTTTTGTGTAACGTTAAAATAATCGCTACCAGTAACAGATACATGCAATGCGCCCATCTCGAAAAACATATGTAGCTTGCTTTGGCTTTAGTCACAAAAAAAAAAACATTATTATATTTCATGCAAAATTTTTGATAGCCGTATTATTATGCTTGTTAATCGCGCCCTATGTCGAAGTTGGTTAACCCACGTGACGTAAGTAAGGCTGCCAAGCGGCTGAATCACGCGCCCCTCTAATCCACAACTGCACAGTTACAGACTGCACGGACATGTCGCAACACGTCTACAGCCCTGCCGGCAAAATATGCCCACACATAAGCTGTGGCAGCCACCGGAGCGCCAGTTGCACGTCCACCGAGCACGCAACAGCAACATCAAGCCCGTTGCACGCGAACCGGCGCCGGAAAGCGTCACGGTGCCCCAGAATAATGTCATAAAAGCGATCGCATTTACAGGCGCCGTAAGTTAAAGTATTATCGGTATTATCAGATCCTGTACTCTAAGAAGGTAGAACACGGCCTATTACTGTCCGTAACATCCGACTGTAACCCTTCCGTCCGACTGATATGTCCCGTCATTACAGGTTTTACTTTACGTTGTGCGTTATGTATTACTACTAATATTGTAATTATGTTATGATTATGTTTTATTTATTCAAATATTTCATATATCTCTGCAGTTCAGCGTGGGATGCTTCGCCGGTGCAACAATAATGGAATACGAGAACACGCGCAGCATGATCATATCAAAGGCCAAGCAGGCGAGGTTCAGTTGGATGCCAAATCGATCGGTTGTGGAGCGCGATAGCTGGGGGCAGCTGAAGCAGGAGGTGCGACGATTCTGGGATTCCCTCACGCCGGGAGACAAAACCTTTGCGCCCATATTTCTCTGCAATCTGATAGCATTCGCGCTGTGGCGTGTGCCCGCCATGCGCAACACCATGCTCACATACTTCACATCCAACCCGGCAGCGAGTAAGTAGGGAGCACTTTATTTATCAGAGCTAGCAATAATCGGTCCCTCCTTTGCTTGGTGTTCCAATAGACCATTCTTCCTCGATGCGAAAGTCATCAAAAAATCCACTCCAAACATCTTTTGAAAATTTAATCAGTATAAAATATAAAACAAATATCTATTTTTATACCCATTTGAAAAATGGGAAAAACAGGGTTAATAACTTTGTCAGAATGTATGTAACAGGCAGAAGGAGGCGTGGCAGACCCCACAAAGTATATATATTCTTGATCAGGGAGACAAGCTGAGTCGATTTGGCGATGTCCGTCTGTCTGTCTGTCTGTCCGTCTGTTTGGATGAACGTGTGAGATTTTCTAGCAACTATAGAAGCTAGAGAAGCCGTTGTGGTCTACTTTAGAAAGGTAGTGTACCATACGCAGATCAAGTTTATTTCAAATCGTTGGATGCCACGCCCCTGTCGCCTACAATGAATGAAATAAAATACATTCGCCAATTTAAGAGACACTGAGCTATTTACATAAATTCTATTTTCAGTAGTTGGTAGGTCTATGCCATACGCAGATGAGGCTTTGTTAAAATTTTGGATGCCACACCCCATTTACGCCTTAATCGATACAAACCGAATAACAAGCGTAAAATTGAACATAGAATGTTGTTATTTGGAATATATACTCTCTTTCATTATATTTAACTATCCTGAAAAGCGCATTGAAATCGGTGAATAAACAGGAGTTATTAGCGAAACAATGTTGCAGGCGGCAACTTGCTCGCCCTCTAGCAGTGCGGCCGTCAAAGCTGGCGCACATAACACAGTAAGAAGAAGAATTGCTGCTACGTTTTGTATGACAGCTTTATATAATTATATTTAAAATATTGGGTACAGGGTATTCTACAGTCGGGTCCGTCCGACTGATCTGCTCCGCCCATTCTGGTTTTATTTAATTTGCTCATTGTTTGGTCTTGCGAGATCTGATTACAATTGATAACTTTTGCAGGAATCGTGTGCTGGCCTATGTTCCTCTCTACATTCAGCCACTACTCAGTGATGCACATCTTCGCCAACATGTACGTGCTGCACAGCTTCTCCAACGCCGCGGTCCTGTCGATGGGGAAGGAGCAGTTCATGGCTGTCTATCTGAGTGCCGGCGTCTTCTCCAGCCTGATGAGCGTGCTCTACAAGGCGGGCACCAAGCAACCCGGCATGTCCCTGGGCGCGGTAGGTTGCCTATTATATTCCCTACAACTCAAGCTAAGCTCTGTTCCCTTTTCTTGCAGTCGGGAGCTATTATGGCGGTTCTGGCCTACGTCTGCGCGCAGTATCCGGACACGCAGTTGAGCATATTGTTCCTGCCGACCATCACGTTCTCAGCGGGTGCCGCGATTAAGGTCATCATGGGCATCGACTTTGCCGGCTGTGTGATGGGCTGGAAATTCTTCGATCACGCGGCACATTTGGGCGGTGCGCTATTTGGCATGTGAGTATTAACTGTTTAATATTGATGCAATCCGATTGTTCAATTATTGCATTATTTCAATATTTTCTTGCAGTTTCTGGGCGCACTATGGCGCACAAATCTGGGCTAAGCGGATAGGATTCCTGAACTATTATCATGAGCTGCGCCGAACGAAACAGAAATAACGCATAAAGCCAACAATTTGTACAAAATTATGAATTTCCTCAAAACAATGAAAAACAGTAAAGTTTAACGTGTATTGAATCTGCCAACGAACCTCAGAGGCTCGTGTTTGGTTCAATAAAACAGAACTACCATAAATTACTGTAATATATTATATTATCAGGCATTATTTTGCTGCTGCTTGGTTGCAGGTTGCTCCTCTAGGCTACTATCTATACGGTAGACAATCGCCCGCCGGCGTTACGCAAGAAAGTTGTAGTGCTGGTTGAACCTTATCTATAACTAGTAAGAGTTCGGCCAGCGGGAGTTCAGCCAACGAGAGTTCAGCCACCGAGCGTTCGACCAGCGAGCGTTCAGCCAACGAGAGCTCTTCCAACCAAAGTTCTCCCAGCGAGAGTTCGGCCAACGAAAGTTCGGTCAGTGAAACGAGAGTTCGGTCAACAACGTGAACTGCAGATCGGATAACGAGAGTTCGGCCAACGAGCACTCTTCCAACAGGAGTTTTTCCAACCAAAGTTCTCCCAGCGAGAGTTCGGCCAGCGAGAGTTTGTCCAACGAGAGTTTGTCCAACGAGCGATCGGGCAGTGAGTGTTCGGCCAGTAAAAATTGGTCTGTGGGTGATCGGCCAGCGAGCTTCCGGCTAGCGCTCGTTGGACCAGTTAGTTTTTGGTGAGAGTTGGGTTGGAGATCGGCTTACGAGAATTTGGCCTACCAGAATTGAGCCAGCGAGAGTCGGAATGCGCTCGGACGGAGCCTCTTAGATAAGATGCATATCATATCAAACATTATTTTGCTTCTGCTTTGCAGCAGGTTGCTCTGCCCGGTTCCTCTCCATACGGTACGCAATCTCCCGCTGACGCTGCGCGAACTTCTCTTTAAGATCTTGCGGCGTCTCCCGCTCGGGGGCATAGGAAATGTGCAGGATTCCGCCGTAGAATTGACGGGCGTCCAGTTGACGCTTGGCTCGTCTCGCCTGCTCCAGACGCTCGAACTGCACGGCGAACACATCCGTAAAGGCCTCCAGTTCCACTATAAAATATAAATTTATTAAATGCTTATCGAATGAATATCAAAGCAGATGCACTTGCTCTTCTTGGCCATTTCGCTGGTGACGCACAGGCAGGACTGCAGTTTGCCGAAGCTCTGCATTTTGTTCTTGAGGTCCGTTTGTAGGTTCACCTTGGGCACGCCAAAAACCAACAGATGACGGGATTCACTGGCAACAGTATAGACCTAAAAATAAATTTTATAAGATTACCAATATTAATAATTTTATTTCGGAAATGCTTGCAATGTTGCCTTATTTAATAAACATACCTTGACAGCCTTTAGTTCTCTGCCCTGGCGATATTGCAGCCTTGTCGTGCAGTATTCCAGACGTTTGTGATGCTCTGCGGATGTTGGCTCCATTTATTACTTATTTATTTGTTATTATTTGGCATAAATTGTAAACATTTTCAAACAAATTTCTGGCTGTGTGTGTTGGTAAACATTTGGTTCTCTACCTCAGCGTTGCCAGCTTGGCGGGTTTTTAGGATTATATTGATGGGCAGCATAATTCTATTTAAAAATATTCGTAATTAAATATTGTAATATTGATATAAATATGAATATTTAATATTGATATATGGGGTTTGGCTTTAATTTTATATACATACAAGTGTTGTTAAGGTAAAATCTTATGCTGTAAGAATTCTTCACTATAGAATAAAATTAAATAAAATAACAAAAATAAAAAGTTAATATTGATATCCTAATATTGATTTGAATTGAAATTTGTTTATTTTGTTTATTTTTGTTTATTTTCTGGCAACACTGCTTTGCAACAACTGTTGCATTTTGCAGCACTGATTTTGACGTTCACCTGTTGCGCGTGCACAGCTGTTAGCGATTAGAGATGGCGCGAAAAAATTTCCGTACGCCAAATGTTCGCGCCTATAAAAGCAATAATTCGGAGTTCTTTGACTCATTGCCATTTAAACAGACGAAACACGCGGAACTATTGACAAACCACAAGCCAAATAATCCACTTCAATTGTGAAATAAAGCCGTACATACAGAGACATGGCACAAGCGCAAATTGCCGGCAAGGAGAACCTTACAGACAACATGGAGAAATTTTCCCTAAAAGTAAATAAAAAATTCTAAATAAATATACATACAAACATGTGTGTGTGTGTGTGTGTTTGTGTGCGTGTGTGTGTATATAATGTGCTTATGTAGGTGCAGTTTTATATAGCCGGCATCGAATGACTTGAGAGAAAACGCAATTGACTTTCCTGCTTAAATGAAATTCGAATATGCGCATGCAATTCAATTAATTCTATTCATATTTAATTGTTTTCTCTTGTGCGCAGAGCCCCAGCAAGAAAATACTGACGGAGAACGCAAACAACGTTCGCAAAATGTCCATTTCCAACGATGACACCAAGGAGGCGGGCAAGGTCGCCCTTTCCCTCATGGAAAGCACCCCCGGCTCCTTCGACCCCTCCATAGAACCTCTGCTGCGGGAAAATCCCAGGCGCTTCGTCATCTTCCCCATCCAGTACCACGACATCTGGCAAATGTACAAGAAGGTAAGTTGCATTGGTATTAGTGCGTGCATGTGCGTGTGTGTGTGCGCACATGTAATGGCTTCAGAAATTAGGCGGGAAATTCAGGCGCAAAGCGCGGCAAAACGAGTCACGTAGCAGACGTGTCTGATAATTATGACGATTTGTGATCATTTGTAATGAAGAGGTGGAGATTAGATAAGCGTGATGATGAAGTTCGTTTAATTCACGGGAAACCCGTAAGAACGCAGCCGATCAGTTAAACCCCATATTTAGTACAAGAGAGTATATTGAGTTAGTGCAAATGGAATACATATTCCATGGACACGCAAAAGGAATCTGACTAAAGACGACAATTATGATGTTAATTAGGACGATATGTGATCATATGTAATTATATTATTATTATAAATGATAATATTTATTTTTTTTAATGTCAACTAATGTCAGTCGACACAGAAAACTTAAAATACAAATTGAAATTAAATTAAGGAATTAAATAAAATAAAATTAAGTTTAAAGATAATGTAAAAGATAATCTGGGAATCATCAGTAATAAAGCGGTTGAGATTAGATTACTATGATGATAAAACTTCGTATAATTATGGAGAAACCGAGTAAGAATATAATATAATAATAATCCCTATCAATTTTCATTCATTCTATTATGTATTTAGGTTTATATATGTATATATTGTCTTGAAATATTGAATATGATATTCAATTACTCACCGATTCCAAAGCGTAAGGCGTAAGGGGGGGAGTGACATCCAAGATATGAAATAAACTTGATCTGCGTGGTATATACCTATCTCTATTCCGAAAATGACTGCTCCAGCTCTTATATTTGCTGAGATCGACGAGTTCATGCAGACAGATAGATAGACAGTCATGGCCAGATCGACTCGCCTCGTCCTATAGATCAAGAATATATATAATTTATGGAGTCTGACAAGCCTTTCACATGTTACAAACATTTATTACCCCTATTTTTACCCATTTTATGGACACTTGATTTACCAATAATTTCGTTTTATTTGCATTAGGCCGAAGCCTCGTTTTGGACTGTGGAGGAAGTGGATCTGTCTAAGGACCTGACCGACTGGGCACGTCTGACCGACAATGAGCGTCATTTCATTTCGCATGTGTTGGCCTTTTTCGCGGCATCCGATGGCATCGTTAACGAGAATCTCGTTGAGCGCTTCAGCCAGGAGGTGCAGATAACGGAGGCGCGTTGTTTCTATGGCTTCCAGATAGCCATGGAGAATGTACACTCGGAGATGTACAGCATACTGATTGACACCTATATTCGCGACCCACAGGAGCGGGATTATCTGTTCAATGCCATTGAGACTATGCCAGCTGTGAAGCGCAAGGCGGACTGGGCGCTCTCTTGGATTGCGTCGAAGTCGGCGAACTTTGGTGAACGGATTATTGCATTCGCTGCCGTCGAGGGCATCTTCTTTAGCGGCAGCTTTGCATCGATCTTCTGGCTGAAGAAGCGTGGTCTCATGCCCGGCCTGACCTTCTCCAATGAGCTGATCTCTCGCGACGAGGGGCTTCACTGTGACTTTGCGGTTTTGATGTTCCAACATCTGGTGCAGCGACCCAGCCGTGAGCGCATCATCGAGATCATTGCGGATGCTGTGACCATTGAACAGGAGTTCCTGACCAAAGCTCTGCCCGTCAACCTGATTGGCATGAATTGTGAACTGATGTCGGAGTATATTGAGTTTGTCGCTGATCGTTTGCTCGTCGAACTCGGCGTTGGCAAAGTGTACAACACAAAGAATCCGCTTACGTTCATGGAAATGATATCGCTGGATGGCAAGACAAACTTCTTTGAGAAAAAAGTGGGAGAATACCAGCGCATGGGCGTCACATCGAATCGCTTGGATAATGTGTTTACACTTGATGCAGATTTCTAAATATCTCTTATTTTAAATACGCAATTTACTTAATCGCCTTAATTACTTATTAGTTCGTAAGTTAAAAGAATTACCCTGACGCAGCTTGAAGGTCGTAACATCTTTTGGAATTCCTCCAAAGATACAAGAACTTTCATTTAGCGCACTTTCAGGCACACCTGACTTCCATTTTATCATTCGCTGGTACTTATCATTGTACATAACATTTTAAATAAATATAATATTGTATGCACCTATGGAAAGCACAGTCGAGTTTCGATAATTCGCAAAGGGATAATCACATATTTTACGAATTGCTCGGCTTAAATATATCAAATGAAGTTTAGGTATTTAACTTTAAAGCAAACAAATTAATAATCAATAATTATTAGCATTATTTACCAGAAGCATAAAGGAAAAGGTTCTATTAAGTTAGTGCAAATTATATATGCAACACCCAAAAGAAGGCGTGGTAGAGAGATGAGCTGAGCTGAGTTGATATAGTCATGTCCTTACTGATCAATCATCAAGAAAATACCAGATTATTCTAGGCGATATTAAATATATTTAATTGCGTGCTGCGCTGCAGTCACGCCTCAATTCTAACCGCCTCTCATTTTATTTTAACCGTATTTCCTATGAGCACTATCAATTAAACCAGTGGTGCCCACTCCATAGCTCTCGCTGCTCTTTTGCTTATGGGGAGAGCCTCTCCGTTTGTGCACCACTGGATTAAACACACGCACACACAATGGCTTGGTGTTGGCGCTTGCTTAGAGAGTACGGCAAAGCGCCGCGTAAGCATAGGGAGAGCGCTCACCACGGCTTGGGATTGGTGGGTGGATATTTTTGGCGGGAACTGATTAAGAGATAGAAAGCGCAGCCTGCAAGCCTGCACTATAAATACAGCTGCTGCAGTGCTGCTAAGCACAGTGTAGTGTGAGTGGCCTTGTGGTGCAGTGCAGTGATGGTGCAGTGCTCAAGTGGCAAATTGGCTTATATCAGTGGTGCCCAAACGGAGAGGCTCTCCCCATAAGCAAGAGCTCTCCCCGTATGCTAAAGAGCAGCGAGAGCTATGGAGTAGGCACCTCTGGTATATATTGTTTATGTATTATAACTTCGCAGCCCTTTGTCGATAGTTTGTGGCTTTATTTAATGTTATTGTGTTTCGGACTGTGGATTACTTCCGACTGTAGCCTTCTAGTAGCCTACTAAACTGTAATTTACAAATTATTGATGTTTTCGATTTGGCGGTCAAATACTGTCGAAATTGACTGTGATTTAAAATTGCAGTGGAAAATATCGAATGCAACCCTTGCTGCCACATTTCGCTGGCAGAAGGGCACAATAATTATCGATAGCGACAGCTGCACGGTTGCCACTCCAGGCACAATTGTGGTGTTTTTACAGTTTGTTAATGCCGCTAATAATAACAAATAAAATAAATAATGAATTAACATTTGTTGTTAGCTTTGGTGTATTCCGATAGAATCATTTAATGTATGCGCAACTTCAAAGAAATTCACAATTACATGAAAATGTTGCTTTATTTGAAAGTGGCAACCATGCAACATGTCTTTTGAAAATCTGCAACGTTGTGTGTGTGTGTGCGTGTTGCATCCAGTTGGTTTGTTATCTAAAAGTTGCTAAATCAGCCGGAAAATAATTAGCGATTTGTGTGTGCGTGGAAAGTACGCTCGTGATTTCGATGTGCTCAACGTAGTATTGCCGGCATGTATGTAGGGCACGTTTGGATGAAGCGCAAGGCGAACTGAGGCACCTCCCCCGACCATGCCCCACTCGACACAAGACACAAGTTTCGGGCATGCGGGGCGGCAGCAGGAGGAGTGCACACTGCTGGCCAGCTCAAGTGCAAGCAGCGGCACCGCCGCATCCGCATCCGATGAGGAGTCCGAGCCACGCACAAAGACGCAGAGGATCCGCATGCCAAGGAGCTCCTACCGGAGGCAGCGTACGCGTTACCACGTCCCCCGCGGCATGCGCCGCCTCAGCTGCTACACAGTGTGCGCGGTCTTCGTGTTCCTGCTGCTCTACAACTACCTGCCCAACCTCTACCTGGACGTCCAGAAGCGACATGGTGAGTTTATTTCATTTATTTATTATAGATAAAATATTATATTATAATATTTAAATATTAAATATTATATTATTTATAAATAAATGTATAGCCTACCAAAATTAGAATAGCTCTGGCTGCCAGGGCCTTTGGCTATCTACATTGTAGATCTTTATTTATAGTATAGGGGGGTTTTTCTTTTTGGGTAGATTGTAGTTATTATTATTATTATTATTATTATTATTATTGGGGAATGGTGCACTGCAACCTAATAGATCTATTGTAAAAGATTGTGCTATTTACATTTTTACATTATTACTATTATTATTTAGATTAGCTAGATTAGCTATTTTTTGGTATAGGTAGGTGTATTCAATATGCAGATGAAGTTTATTTCAAATCTTTGATGCCACGCCCCATTTACCCCCAATATGAATGAAACCCACATAAGCACGTATTTTTGAATATAAAAAGTTGAATAACAAGCGTAATATTGCACATAGAATGTTGTTATTCGGAATATATACTCTCTCCTAAGCTCAATGAAATCGCTTAGTAAATTCAGAAGATATTTGTTATTTAATTTTGGCCTATTTCAAAAAGTTAATAATGGTAAGGAAATTTGGGTTGGTTGACTTGTAAAGGAGAGAATAGGAAGAAAAAACTAGGATAGGTTGGGATAGGTGATGTGAAGTCTGTGAGAATATGTATGTTGTATGTAGGGTTATTGTTGTATTGTTTTGGCAATGTTTACAGAGGTTGTTGATATTATGATTCAGGTAATATTCGTGAGTTGTTTAGGTGTGTCTAAGTCTTAGTCTGTTGAATTTAATTTAAACGGTTCTTGAGACAGTTGACTGATCTATAATTTTGTTTATATAATAAAAGTCGTTATAAGTGTTTTTGTGTGTTTATAAGTTGTTTATAAGTTGGTACCACGTGATTAAGTCCATTGAGTTTATGGTTTAGTAAGTTTATTTTAATGAAATTATGTGTAAAGATAAGTGGAAATTTAGGTGCTAGTTGCCGACACGAACATGATGTCGTTTGTGTTTATTTTGTTTTTGTTTAGTTCCAGCTCTGGCTGAAATTGATTTCCATTCAATTGCGAAACTAACAAGTTTTTCTTGCAGTGTCCCTGCCCGACTGGTCGTCCAATACATCGCTGGACCTGAAGGACTACATACTGCCACAGCAGGATACGGCGCTGATAATGCCCAAGGATCTGTGCGGCAACAAAACGTTTCTCATCATAGCCGTCTGCACGGATCTCAACAACTTCGTCGAACGCCAGACGATACGGGAGACCTGGGGCAACACCACAGAGTTCAACTATGCGGCATTCGCCAAGCTGCATGGCCACATGGCTGGTCAGTACTTGAAGGCCACGCCGCAACGGCTGCAGCTGTACGAGGAGTACATGACGCATGAGGGGGATCAACTGATTGCCACAGTGCGTGTCATATTCATCGTGGGACGGAGCGGCTATGAGTCACTGGTGGGCAACGAGACGCTGACGCGTCTGCACGGCGAGGCGCAACAGTACAACGATATCGTGCAGGAGAACTTCATTGATACGTACAACAATCTGACGATTAAGTCCGTCTTGGCACTGAAGCTGATCAGCAGAAGCTGCGCCAAGAGCTGCGCCTACTATCTCAAATGCGACGACGACACGTTCGTGAATGTGCCAAATCTGTTGCACTTTCTGCTGGGCGGCACCGTGCCCCTGTACAACGACACCATCGACTATCATGACCGTGGCTCGTTTATGGTCATGTCACCAAGGAATCGTCTCAACGCCACCACCGGCGTAATGCGTGGTCATCAGTTCTGCAATGTGCTGCCGGTTAGCGATCTGAGCAGCAAATGGTACATGCCGTATTACATGTATCCGGGAGATGCGTATCCCCAATATCTATCCGGTGCTGGCTACCTCATGTCCATAGATGTGGTCGAGCGTCTCTTTGAGGCCGCATTGAACACCACTTTGGTCTATTTGGAGGACGTTTTCATCACCGGCATGTGCGCTGATAAAGCCAATATCAGGCGTCAGCATCAACCGCTCTTTAATTTTGCTCATTCACGGCATATGTGCGCCTTTAAGGGCAGCATAACGCAGCATCAGGTCAAGGAGGAGCACATGCTGGAGGCGTGGCGCTTTGTGTCCAACTATAGCATACATTGTGCACCACCTGGACGTTACTTAAACAACATGCGGTTACGTAAAAATATCAAATGTTAGCAATCGAGCTGTGAAACTGCCTCTTTTTTGATTGGCTTCCTTGTTTAATCATAATCGTTAATAATAACGAAGAAAATTCCACAGTCGGACGCCACCGACAGTAGGAGACTCTGTACTTTGTTTCAGTCTGACAATTGATCCGATCGTACCGTATTTTATAGCGTCTAGTCTATAAATAAGGCTACGTATTTGCCAAACGACAAATCTGCAGTTTTAGTATTGAGGTTTTTGAGGAAATAGAGGCAGCTACATAAATACCAAATTTTGTGGCTCTAGTTTTTATAGTGGACAAAATCTATTTATTTATACAAACGGACAGTCAGAAGGACATAGCTATATAGCATCAGTTTCCCGTCCTGAACAGAAATACATACACATACTGGCACAAACTTAACAGACCCATTCAGGCGACTTTTTGTTTAAGTACAGGGTCCGCAAAGTGACAAATTACAAATTGATTCCAAAATTACGGATATACTTATGTAGCAGCTATACATATCTATATTGGTAAAATATCATTTGCTCAATAATTGTATTGAAAATACTCTGTAAAAGCTAAAGCTGTTAGCCGGTTATAATTATGTATATACTCACTTATTAGAAGACACATACACACATAGGCTATATATAACAAATGATTTACTTTTTACGCACATTTTGTTCCTGAAATGAATTGCTCTCGAAGTGTAAGTGCTAAGCGTATTCAAAAGATTAAAAGCCAAACTCGAAAGGCACTCGAAAAGCACTCAAATGTAATGTAAATATTCGTTCAATTTAGAATATATAAGTTTTTTGACTTAATTGTTTCTTAAATTAATAATTATAATTATACACTATCATATCAAGAAACATATTTCGCAATTTCAATGTCGGAATCAAAGAAAAAAGGCTCTTACACCTTTTGTTGATTTTGGCAAGTGAAAAGAATCAAATTTATTATGAAATTCATGTGTAACCTATTAGCTATACTACTGTCAGTATATACCATTAAATTCCAATCGACTATATACATATTTCTTTTCATTTTATTCAAGACATTGTTCGCTAAGCGTTCTGTTTATTTCATATGTTTTCCACAGTACAACATAAATCAATCCCAATGCGCCAAGAAATTCAGATTTTGTCTTGTAAGTTATCAATATCGTTAAGCAATAATTATTATTATATTAAATAATATATTGAATCAGTTTTGGTTTTTTCTGAATTTGAAAAAATGAAAATATAACATAGTTTCATATAACAGAAGCAACTGGAGAGAGCCGAAAAATATGTTGAACTCAACAATTAAACTTACAAGCTTAGAAACTAAATGGTAGGTTTCATTAAATCATAAATGGTAGTGGGATTTTTCTCACATCTAAAACTATATTAACATACAAATACATTCGAGCATTTCACAATTTTTTCCATATGAATCTATGGAATTGGACTTCATTTTATCTTCTCTATGTCTGGACAAGCTCCGTTGTGTCCTTGGCTGTGGTGAAAGTGCTTGGTGTATCTTCAGGATCTGCCACCAGTTCTTTAGTGATTACTTCAGCCTGTTCAGGCAGATCGTTGGACTCAATTTGAGCTGGTGTTTTCGGCTCTACGGTTTTGTCCTCTTCTACAGGTTCTTCCCCCTCTGTAAGTTCTAGATGCGCTGTAGACATTTTCTCTTTTGCAGGTTCTTCTGTCGAACTTTCATCTTTAGCAAGATCTTCTGTCAAACTTTCATCTTTAGCAAGATCTTCTGTCAAACTTTCATCTTTAGCAAGTTCTTCTGTCGAACTTTCATCTTTAGCAAGTTCTTCGGTAGAATTGTCCACTTTAGCGAGTTCTTCTGTAGAATTCTTCTCGTTTGTATGTTCTTCGGTACAGTCGTCCTCATTAGCGTGTTCTTCCATCTCTGCAGGTTTTTCTTCATCTACAGCCTTCGCCTCTTCTGCAGGATTATCATCTGCTTCAGTTGGACTGTCTGCCTGGGAATTGTCTGCATCATCCATAGCAGCTTCGACGATGGGCTCGGTTAGTGTTTTCTTAACAGAAGTCGTTTCCTTGCACTCTATCTCAGTTTGTGTGTCATTTGCTATAGTTGTGTCGTCAACTGTATCAGTCTTATTGTTTGTTGTATCATTAGTTTTGATTTTGATAGTGTCCACCTCTTCTGGTTCTGTAGACTCATTCGTAGAGTTCGCTTTATCTACTACCTTTTTATCATTTTCGGAATTTTTATCAAGTAATTCCGATTGAGTACCGTCTGTAATTAGCCCCTCACTATCGTTTAGTTTTTCGCAGCTCTCCGCAGTGGAGGTTTCCATCGGTTCTACATGGAGTTTAATCTTTTTATTCTGGGATTCGACGTCAGCTTCTGTTGAATTTTGTCGCTTCTTACTCGCTCCATTGTTTGATTCCATTTTACTCTCTGCGTTATCGGTAGTTTCTTGGGGAGCGGAAGTAACATTGCTTTCTGCTGTGTCCATATATTCTATATCTTTAGTGCTTGGATTATCTGTACTCTTTGTAGCATCCGGTGTTTTGTCAGAATTGGGTTTCTCTTCATTAGCAGCAGCTGCTGCTTTCTCTTCTGGCATGTTTGCATCTTTCTCAGATGCATCTTTGTTGTTTTCAGCATTCTCTTCTTGCTTTGCGACATCTTTGTCGTTATTTTCCTGCATTTCGGCGGCTTTCTTTTCGCGCGATTGTTTGCTTTGTGTCTCAAGCCACTTACGAGCCTCCTCGAACTCGAATTCAACGCGCAGCAATTTGACCAAGGGCCTCTTCTTCAGTTTCGCATCGTTGAGTTTCATTTCTTCCATGCGTTGGCGTTCTAGATAAAGCAGAGCTGGATTTGGTTTTACTGTGGTTTTCTTACGGATTTGTTTCTTGCGAACGGTTCCGCCAGGCGAGACGCTTTGGTTCAGTTTCTCACCGACACCGAGCGATCCTTCAGTTATATCCACTTCTAGTAGGCTGGCTAGAATTGACGAACTAATGGCCGCAACATCTATATCCATATCCATATTGGGATCCATATTGGGATCCATATTAGGATCCATATTGGGGTCCATATTGGAATCCATATCTGCCGTAACTGGATTCATTTTAACCAAGTCCGCATCAAAAGCTGCCGACTTAACGGACATTATTTTCAAGCCCTTGGGTACGTTTACTGAAAGCTTGGATACCGAAGGTTCTTCCTCGTTATCAGAGTCGATGGTAATAGTATCAGTTTTAGGCTCCACAATTTGTATCTCATTATCTTCATCATCGCTTGCTTGTTTATCTAGAAAGATACAAGTAAAATTTCAATTAGAATATGAATTAGATTAAATACTTGCTAATACCAATTGCTAAAAAACAAATAAATTCGGCGAAAATAAGAATTATTTATTTTATTTTATTAATTTTAAATTAAGAGAAACTTGGCACAAATTCCAATAAGCTTAAAATTAATATGGTTGTAGTTAAATTCAAGTATTGAGAAACCGCATTTCCTCAAGTGGAAAATTGGTGCGCAGCTTTTGCAGAGTTCTTTCGTTGGGCGCTGGTTGACGCTCCAGCTCACGACAGTAGCATTCATAGGCGAACTTTGCCATTTGCCAGCGCAGCTTACAGGCGCGCGCGTCCCGCCGGAAGCGTGGCAATCGACGCGCCAACTCCGCCCATAGGCGCTCCCGGGCAACCACATCGTTGTAGTCCACATGGCGGGGATTCCAAAGTGTGGGATAAGCTCGCAAGGTTAACACCAGTTGCTGCACAAACTGTTTGTCATCCGGCATGTCCTTCAGCTTGACCGGCAAGTTCTGGGCTGATTTATCTTCAGCCTTCTGCTGCACACAATCCTGCAGCGGTTCAAATTCATCGCGTAGATCCTGCTCGTCGATTTTGTATAGAAAGTATAGATTTGCCAGATATTTGGAGTACTTGAGCTCTAAATTTGCAAATGTGTGCTTGTTCTTAATGGTTTTGAGGCGGAACGATTTGTACATCTCATACATTTGCTGCCAGCGCTCCACAATGTACTCACAGCGATAGCCTAAAAAGATATTTACAATTAGATTTCTATATAGCTATATCAAAATAGTGTAAACCACTCACTGGGCGCTGATTTCCAAAAGTTGAGCCACAGCGATTTTCTCGTCTGATCGTCAATACTGTTGAATTCCGGATCGGCAGACTTGCGCCAGAGCACCGGATGACTCTTGGCGAAGTTGATGATGCGCATATCAATCGGACGCACCTCCAGCGGACGCAGGGGCTGACGTGGCGGCAGATCGGCAAAGTCTTGCTGTTCCTTATGTATGGTATTCTCTATGGCATCCAGTTGTTTGCGCTCAAAGCCATCGCCATCGTCCTCGCCACAGTCCACCGGCTGCCATTCGCTGCGTGGCAAATCGCGATTGGCCAGGTAGTTTGTGGCCTTATCAAAGTATCCCCGGAAGCGTTTGCCCTGCTTCAGTAATTTCTCTATGTGTATGTAACGTTTGCGCACGTTCTTCCAGCGCAATTTGATGTCATCGCCGCGTGGAAAGTGGCTGGCAATGACGCGCCACTGCTTGCGGGTCACCTCGGTTTTTCCGTAGTCCGGATGCCGGGTACACCAGATGGACGGATACTCTCGCAACAGGCGCGTCAGCTTTCTGTCATAGGCATGCGCCTGCTCGTTGCGGTTCATGCTCTCCTCGGTGCCCAAGGCATTGTGCTCATCGTTCAAATCCTCCTCATCCTCGTTCTCTTCATCGACATCATCGACGTTTGCTTCATTATAGTCCACCAGTTGTTCGTTCTCATTGGCGAAATGTTGCTCCTCGTCATCCTCATCCTTGGGATCTCCTTCGGCGCGCTCACCCAGCGGCAATAAAGGCGGCAAGGGTTCTGGGGATTCCCCTTCCTTGAGATTCACTTGCAAGCTCTTGCGATACTCGTAGACCTGATTATGAAAGCTATTGCTGCCTGTATTGGACAAATCCACATCGTCCAGCTGGCCGTAGCACACGTAATCCACAGCTGCAGTAAATACAAAATGAGCAAAAGAAATTGGAAAGGTTAGCGAAAAACTGCTGCTGAATTCGATTCCATTGCTTTTCTGGATATTTGGCAAACACATGGACCAAGAATTTAAACATAATTTACGTTCATAGCAGGACTACAATTCAACGAAAGCCAAGGGAATGGAACTCGCAGAGTTTTTCAAAAGAAAAAGATACTCACCATGGCGCTTAAATTAATTGATCGTTTTTTTTTGTCATTTTAATTTGCATTCTTTTTAGCAACACTCATCCATCCATGTGTTCAAAATATTCACAAAAGACAATGTTCATACACTAATTGCCATTATAATTCTGTCATTATTTGTTACATCGATTGTCACAATGGGTTAAAAAATAGATTATAATCAATCACGCGTTTGTAATAAAAACAACTAGGAAGATCGAGTTTAAACCGATCAGAACGATCCTAATTGCAGAAAGTCTAAATACGAGCTCGCACAAAATGGACAACCGAATTTCCTAACGCGGTGTGGTTCTAAGCTTCTTCTGGTACTTCAGCTCACGACACGGGTCGGTCTCTTACCGAGTGCTCCAACAAGAGCATAATCGTAGCTTGCTCAACTCAATAAGGCTCAGAGCGAGAGCAAATAAGTTGGTGCAAAGCATGAATGATGATTGAAGTAAGGTATATGGCGTTCTATTTGAAACTTTTACCCAACAATACTTGTACACACAAGCTAAGAAGACCGCCTGTAACGATTGTGGGTTGAGCGAAAACCAACGAACGAAGACCCGAACCGCAACGATGGTCGAGCGATCTTGACACTTTCGTGCAACGTATCAGTGAGAGAGCTGTTTTTTTTTCTTTTTCACCAATTATTGCGAGCTCAACAGAGCTAACAAGGTCTAAACTAAGACGATAAGTAGACCCATTCTTCTATGAGATTTCTACATCACGAATTGCTGATTAAATTCTAATATTAATATAGAAACTTACCGGCAGCCAGCTGCCCGTTTTCCAAACTGTTGGCATCGTTCTTGAAACCCATTTCACGCATATCGACCAGACACTTGTCCTGCAGCTGCTTGAAGCGTCCTATGGCGTAGGTCATTAGATAGGATAGGTGTATGTAGAGCTCCTTGAGATCCATATAGCCGCGCACCTGATTGTACGCATTGGAATTGGTCAACGTCTGCACTTTTCCCGTCAGATGTGTGCATATCTCCATCGCCCTAAAGATCTGCTCCTGCAGCTGTGTGCGCGCCTTGCCAATGGGACTGGGGGCAAACACATGACGCACCAGCGTCGGCGCCTTGGCAGTCGCTGGACTCATCGTGATGGTTGTGCCACTTGCACCACTAGCACCACTCGCAGCATTGGGAGACGGAACGTTCACCGACTGAATCTGACTGCCGTTGTTGATGCGCACCACCTGCGGCGCCCGTTGTTGTTGATTGGTTAGCGGATTAAAGATGCCCATGTTGGAGCCAAATCCGGGCGCCTGATTCTGCATTGCACGCTGCTGCTGCTGCGGTGCTATTGCCCGTTGACGCACGATCAATTGGGGGTTACCACCGACCGGACCAGGGGTCTGATTGGTTAAAGCGGGCACCTGTCGTTTTACCTGCAAGGGAGATTTGATATCATAGACTTCTATTTGGGCGCGCAGCTTACGGAACCGATATAATAATTAAATGGGAAACATGTGTAACAACCAAAAGCAGGCATGACAGACCGCATTATTATTATTATTATTATTATGGGAAACTAGTGTACTGCCATCTGAAAGATTTATTGTACACTAAACCTAAAGCTCCTCCATTAGTCCAATGTCCAGAAAGAAATCCAGTAACTTCATCGGACTAAGAACTCCTATCTCACTTTCTGACATTATAAACCTGCACAGATTAAGGTGGCTTTTGCTGAGAGACCCCATAAAGCACTTCTTGATCATGACGACGAGCCGAGTCGATAGCCACAATTTTAAAGCTACAATCTTGTCATTTACGTACGTAGCCTATTTGCTTTATAATCGGATAAGAAACAGAAAAGATATGCAACAGACAATTTTATCGACTAGTCAGAAGGCGAGGAACAGTAGTATCATTTAGCATATACGTAGCCTATGGCAGTCTCTATTCTGATTTACGATTGGATATGAAAGAGCAAAGATATGCAAAAGACAGTTTTATCGACTGCTTAGAAGAAGTGGGGGTATAGGATGTTTACAGCAGTCAAAAGCGTAAAAAACATAAGGAACAGGTTCTGCTAGTGTCGGTAACGTTCGACTGCATTTTTCCGTACGACTAATCCGGGAAATCTGGTTAAGTATTTACCTGTATAAGCCGTCCGTTGGGCAAGCGGTAGGAGTCCTGTTGCGCTGCACTGTTGAGATCTACCCGAAATCCGTTGATCGTATGGAATACTGGACCTGCAGCGCGCACACTGTTCGGCACGATGGTGCGTCGCACCACGGCGGTTGTATTGGGCGCTGGCTGGCGATAACGCATGCCGGAGCTGCTCAGCACCAGGGGCGGTGGGAGGCTGTTGCGTGGGATGGCGGCGGGTGCGCCGTTGACGCTGGTGATGGTCAGGCTGCTGCTGGTGCTGGGCATCGGATTGGGTTCGGTGTAGTTCTGTTGCACGGTCACAATGCGCGGCGTTATGTTGGCAACGGGTGTTGACTTGCGTGGACCCGACTTGGGCGTAACTGAGATTTGGCAATCGGGCTCCAGCATGCTGAGCAGATCGGGCGTGCAAACGACCTCATCGTTGGATGACTTCGGACGTTTCGCCTGTGCGCTCTGTGGTTTTGGGGTTTTCTTAATCGCAACAATGGAGCTGCGCTTGGACGTATTGGACTCCAGGCTCTCCATGGAGTCGGACAAGGAGTTCGCCTTGGCCTTGGCCGAGCGACAGCACTTGCTGTTATCCTTGTGCATGAAGCGCTGCAGCTCCGACTCGTTCAACGGCATCATTTGTATGCCACTGTCAAGAAAAGAAGAAATCAGGGATAAGCACCATTAGACAAAAAACATCTTAAACATTTTTTACTAAACATGCATGTTTGTGTGTTCGTGCATGCTATAAACAAAGTGCCTAGCAACGTGCCTGGTATTGCTATCGCTCTCTCGCACGTTATTCATATGCTCAAAGCAAAACTTCGATATCTTTCATAATTATAGGTCGATTTTAATAAAATTAACAGAATTGGTAGATACTAATAAGCACTACAGTTCGTAGAAGACAGAATTGATGTAAATTTATTTAAATTGCTTTTAGTGGGTAATTTATTTTTTGTATGTTCATTGTGGGCGGCAGGGGCGTGGCATCCAACATTAGAAATAAATTCGATCTGCGCAAAGTATACACCCTACAAAAATGACCAAGACGGTTGGTCTAGCTTTTAGTTTCAGAAATCTCAGTCTGAAGAGACTCGTCGCTCTGATCAAGAATATATATACTTTGTGGGGTCTGGAATGCCTTCTTCTGTCTGTTACACACGTTGTCCTAAAGTTATTCACCTGGTTTAACCCATTTTTAATGGGTACAGGGTATATTAATAATGTCTCCCAAGCTCACAGCAAACCGAAACGAAACGATGCTCGACCGGTCTTCGTAAGAAGATCGTGATCAGTGAAAGAGCTGCTCTTTTTGGGAGCGATTATTATTCAATTTAAGGTAATACCCAGTTTCAGACTTACTTCTTCTGTGTGTCGATGTAGTTGATGAGCGCCCAGTGCATGGCTCGCAGGGGCCAGAGAATTTTGGGTGTGCACTTAAAGCAGTTCCAGTTTTCGTTCTGCTCGATGTCTACGATGACTCCCCGTGACAGATTCTTGATGATGCACGACTTGCAGAAGACGAAGGGGCAGGTGGAGCAGCAGTACACCTCCCCGCCCTGACCGCACCAGCGGCAATACAGCTCCGAGCCGTCCTCCCCCTTGGAGAACTCCCCGCTGTTGTAGAAGTCATGGCACTTGACGCAGTGCGTCACACGCAGTATCGGATGCATTTTGATATTGCTCTCGGCGGCGGGGGCGGTGCCAATATGCTGTCGGCAGACGGTGCAGTGCACCTTGCGCTGGTTAACCACGTCCACGTTGGGGTACATCTTCAGGTAGAAGCGGCGCTCCTCCTCCGAAATGCTGGCGTCGATCTCGTATTTGTTGGCTAGAGACACACATTCGATTTAGCCGGAATACTAAAATATATATAATCTGGGTCGGCAGACTTACCTGTAAAATCAAACTCGTACACGCGCAGCGAGGGCGAGGGCGTGCTGGGCAGCGGGGGCGGGGCGGGGCTGGGAGTTGCCGGCTTGGAGACCGCCAGGGCAGTCTCACTGCCCGGAGTGCTGCTCATCTTGCTGGTCCGTCCGTCCGATGCCTCCACACGTGGATTTGCAACCAGAAACAGTTAAATGCACACACACGCACACACACACACACACAACTACAAATTATTGCTAAATGCGATTGGCGGCCTTTTTAGTTGTATAGCCAAATATTCACCAACACTAATACAAACGTATCGCTTGGCTGCAAGCGGCAAGCGCATCAGCAATTGTATTAACTATATTTTAATATCTTAAATTTTTACAATTTCTTCTTCGATGTCTCGGCGACAGCAGCAAAATGATTTTTTCACTCGAACGTCGTGTGGCTGGTTCGGTTTTCAATATGGCAGCCGCTTCGTAAACCCGAAGTTGCCCGAGCGTACAAGGTATACATACATAACATGTTTAAATACCGCTCGGCTCCGATATTGAAATATTTTTCATGACTATATATTTGTTGGTATATAGATTCTTAGTCTCAAAACAAATCAATCAACCAATCAATCAATCCATCAATCAATCAATTGGATACATCAGCCAACTTTAGCGATCGTCGCTTAAAATATTGATCTTAAAACCATACAATTACCCTACCAATAAAAATTAAATTTTTTTTAATTATTTACCATATTTTAGTTTAATTTTAACATCAAATAATATTAAAACTTCTAGTTCAAAAGCTGGCATGTTGTAGTTGGCAACCCTACTAGCAACTAGTTGTCTCGTTCGCACTTAGGCAACGCCCGTTAGGATACGATCGACCATAAAAATACTGCAAACTGCAGTTTACAAGTGGATTTCAGTGTTTAAATTTTCTAGTATACATTAAAAATGTTAATAATATCAGAGAATTACTGTAATTTTCAAATTTGAACAAAACAAACAATATTAATTATTATGCGTTTAACAACACTGAATTTGCAAAAATTTACAACACGGTCTAGATCCGGCCTAAAGAGCGAGAAGGCGCTATTGGTTACCCTGCTAGAGGTGGATAAACGTCGATTTTTGGGGCCATCGATGTTCCCGATGTTTTCCAAAGGTTTTAAGAAATAAATTTAATATGGAAGCAATAACATATTTTTTTATATTTATTGTTGTTATTGTTTTTGTTGATTAACAAAATATGAGTGACCAAAGAAATTAGATTAGAAATTTAAAAAATTATTTTCATTGATGAACAATAAATTGATATTAATGCTCAGTCTTGTCCCTCGATCATAAGTCAGCTTAACCAAATACTATCTAAGATTCGCAGGTTTTTATGCGGTAGCATCTATGTAAACTAAATTATTGTTAACTGTATATAAAGTAATATTTTTTAATTCTTAAGTCCCAATATTTTAGACCACCGTATTGATTATGAATATTCACTTTTTCCAAATGTTGCCCATTACCTATCGGGACCCCTCAATTTTTTTTGTAGCAAATTTTACTTTCCAAAATTGGATATTTTCTCTTTTAAAAATATCGATAGTGGACAGCCAAATATCGATGTTCCCGATTTTGAGTAAACATCGATAACATCAATTAATTGTAAACATCGATAACATTGATAGTGAGACTAAGTAAAACAGCTGACAAACGACGCTCGAGACCCAAGACAAATAAATTGTAATTATTGTTTTTATTATATTTGGATAACAGATTTACCTGTTCTTCCGTTGTTAAACATGTCATAATTGCAAGTTTAGTGTGTTTTCTGCAGCATCTACAGCCGACATCAACATGGCGTCTTCAAGCTCCAAATCTACACCCGATTCGATGAATTCGGACTTCTTTTATGGATGGGATCTTTTGTACAGGACTGTGGATCGCATAATAGACAAAAAGCCCGATATTTTAATAGTGCTTGCACATTTCTTGCTGACAAAGCATTATAAATTTCGGTGCGTGGGCATTGGCGATGATGTGAGTATGCAAATAATTTGTATACCCTGTATGGGTAAAATGGGTAAATAACTTCGGGAGAGGCGCGGCCGATTTGACAAAAAAAAAATGTATATATCTATATATATTCTTGATCAGTCGATATAGCCATGTCTGGTGGTCCGTCGATTTCGGAAACTATTAGAGCTAGAGCTGCAATTTTGGTCATGCAGCGTAGATAAATATCATACGCAGATCAAGTTTGTTTCGAATTTTGGATGCCACACCCCTGCCGCCTACAATAAATGAAAATACATATGGCAATTTAAGAGTTAAAAATCTAATTGCATAAATTCTGTTATCAATAGTCTCTAGAAATCATGAATATCTGTAAATTTTTTGATTCTGTGAATTTCATCAGAATCGGACCATAATTAAGAAAGAAAGGGTAAAGGGTATTTTACAGTCGGTCGCATTCGACTGAATCGCTCCGCGCATTCTGGTTTAAACTGCAAATTCTATATATGGCGTTGTCAAAGTCAATGGAATATAATGAAATCAATACTAAATAATACTAAATCGATCGTTGTACTTTGATTAGAAAACCTTGCCGGAGGATGACGAGGGCAGCGAACTATTGCCCGATCATTGGAACGGGGATGCGACCAAATATTCGCTGCGCTATGTGCACAATAAAAAGTTGTATTTGCTGCTCGGACACCTGACGGAGGATGCCATGGTTCTCAATATGCTGGACATAACTACCAAGAATGTTTCCAATATCTGCATTAGCCCGGATTCCCTGGTGGCCGAAGTGAAGGGCAGCATTACCAAAATAATTCCGAATGCCACAGACATCGTAGAGCGATATCGCAAGGAGCTATTCGATCCAGTCAGTATATGATATGGCGTTATGTGTATACTATATACTCATAGAAATATTTGTTTATTTAGGTGTTTACTGGAAACTCGCGCGAGGCCACAACACAAACCCAGATTCCACAGCCTCCCGAATCTTCTGCACGTGATCCGCTGCGCATTGGCGAGCCCCGACGCCCAGGCTCGTTTATGCCTCATGGCTTTGAGCCACGTCCGTTTGGCTTCCCGGATGTTGGTCGTGGCGATTTGGATCCGCTGGGACGTGGATCCGGTAATCTATTTCCATTTAATCCCGCTCCCGGTGGCGGCCTGGCACGCTTTGATCCCTTCGGCCCTGCCATGCCACGTGGGCCAGGAAACTTTGGTCCAAATCCGGATCATATGCGTCCACCCAACTGGGATCCGGACTATTACATGTAGTCACATCACAGCGGGAATTGCGTATGTTATAAAATCAGTAGTTATATTGAAATTATCTTAATTCGACTGAGAAATTATATGAAAGATCTTTTGAACGACACAAAAACTTCAGTTATTTTTATTGTCACTAATTTTATTGTGGTCAATACAAAATATTACGATAAGAACAGAAGAATCAGCCTAACAAAATGGATTAAATGTAATATGTGTGACATAATAAACCATAATCTACATATATATATATATCTTTTGTGATCGGTTAAAGAGTTCGCAAATAGCGCAACAAGAGTGAAAGGCGGTAAATTTAACGTACAGAAAACCCTAGAGCTACACAATATAATGGCTGGTTATTTGCGCAAAAAAGTCAATTTTACTTAATCAAATACAATATATATGTATGTATATAAGTACGTATAATGTTGATTATAATGTGCCATCGTAATCTCAATATTAGCTACGAACGTAAAATGAATATGCGCAGCAATCTAAATAATAGAGTATCAAGTATAAGGTATAATTATTATATTACATATAGCATAATGGTTTTTGTTCTGTTTGTGTTCTCTGCTAGCCTAATATTATTATCATTATTGTTTGTTTAACGTAGTATTTTGCTAAATTAATTAACTCTTGCGATTTGACTTAAATTACTGTTGCACTCGCAGCAGAGGAGGGCTTTATTTAATCGGTCTCTGATAGATAAAAGTGATAATATCATGTTGTGCCTTGTTGAGTCCATGGCTTACGTTCTCTCCTCCCCTCTGGCAATCGTGTGGTGCATTCAAGTGATGTGATTGAAGCGAAGCATTTGCTTATAATTTATACAATATCTGCAACTTTCACCTTCCCTACAGCTCCTCCGCCTCCTCCGCCTGCTCTCAGTCCCACTCCCCAATGAACATGCGTGGTGTGGGCACATAGCCGCGAGTTGGCAGCGGTAAATGGCGTCCATAGATGTGATTATAGGGAGATTCGACATGTTCGGAATCTACAAGAGGCGCAGCATTAGCAAATATACATATTGGTATAGGGTTTATGATAAATTGGGAGTGATAACGATAATGATAATGATATAGGTGTATGCTCAAGACTGTTTTATAAAGCTATACAGCCCTGAGCATACACCGATTGCAGTATGTACAGTGTTAGCTGTTAGGTAAGGTAAACTGTGTGCCGTCCAGGGTCCAAGTCTTATGGTAGAGTTAGTACAAAATTCGTACAGTTTAGGTAAACCGGGCAGACAAGGTTCTACTGAAAAATAAAACACACACAACCCAAAGGCAATTTGTTTGGCATATAGTGCTATATGTACAGCGCAGAGACTTGGATTTCTGTAACCAAAAACAAGAAGAGGAACGGAACAACTGCCAAAAAGAAATAACCTCAATAGTGCTCGGATCAATAGTCAAGTATCTGGATCTTCTTGAGGCTGAGACTGCGCGGCTTGCGTGGCTTTAGGTAGCCATAAATGGACTCCATGTCACTGATGTCAAGGCGGCTGGCAGGGCGCCCGGTTCTTTGTTGTGTTGCAGGCGGTGCATTGTTTGTTGTTGTTGCTGTTGTTGCAGTTGCAGTTGCAGTTGCAGTTGCTGCTGTTGATGTTGCCGTTGTTGTGGCTACTGCTGCTGCTGTTGCTGCTAAACTCTTTGTTGCTGCTGCTGTTATACTTTTGTTTTTGCTATTGAAATTATTTTTGTCATCATTGTTTTTCTTGGCATTGCCATTACAATTGTTGCTGTTGTTGTTGTTGCTGTTCGTTAGCTGTCGCTTATGGTTGTTGTTGTTGTTGCTGTTGCTGTTGCTGTTTGTCGTATTGTCATAGAGTTTTTTGTCATTTTTTTGCAAAAGTGTCGCCGCCAACTGTTGCTGCTGCTGACGTTTGCTGCGCCAACTTGGCGCTGGCAGCTTGGGCTTTTTGTTGCTGTTGTCGTTGTGGTTGTTGCTGTTGTTGTTGTGGTTGTTGTGGTTGTTGTTGTAGTACTGTGTCCGCTTGGCATTCGCCTGAAATTTGCCGCTGCTGTAGCTGTTGTTGTTGTTGTCCATGCAGCTGGGCACACGCTCATAGATATTGATGGGCGGCGCTTTGGCCACAATGCAGCGACGTCCGCCGTACATGTACAGTGAGCCCTCCTCGTTCGGCTGCTCAAAGAAGCTCTCGGTGGACTGGGATTTGTGGCGTGTGGTCGCCAGCAGCGCCGGTGCCGCCAGCTGACGCAGCTGCGCACGATCGACGTACAGATCGGAGTCGGCATGATTGTGGCTGGGGTGTCGCATGTAATTGTTCTCAGTGTAGTTGTCGTGGTCATGTGCATCGTCAATGTCAAAGTCCAGGTCGAAGTCATCGTACACGTTGCTGTCGTAGCGCCCGTAGTGGGGCTCGTCCTCCTGCTCCTGCACCTGCTCCAGCACCGAGATGTCGCTCTCGCTGCACCACTTGGCCACGCCCGCCTGCTTGTCCAGCAGCCCTCCGCTCAGCCGCTGATGCCGTCGCAGCTGCTGCTGGCTGAGGCTGCGCTGCGGCCGTGGTGCCGGCACCTCCCCGCACAGTGGTGCCAGTGCATAGCAGCTGACGCAGTTGCAGGACGTCTCCGCCAGACGCGAGATGCGACGCGTGGACAGACGCCGTGCCCCCTGCCGCACCGCCGCCTCCTCCAGATCGTCATAGTACTGCGGCAAGTAGTTGCCGGCAGCCTTACGGCTCTGGTGGTGCAGCCGATGGCAGTGCTGGTGGTGGTGGCGATGCTGCGCATGTGGTGCGTGTGTGGCATGTGTTGCATGTGGGTGCAAATGGGGGTGCAAGTGCAGGGCTTGTGGTTGCTGTTGCTTCAGTTGATTGCTACGTGCTTTGCTGTGCTGTTGGTGGTGCAGTTGGTGGTGCTGTTGGTGTTTGGTTGCTTTAGTGTTCTGTGTCTTGTTAGCAGTTGCGGTTGTTATTGCTGTACTCAGTTCCGTTGGCAGTGATTGTGGTTGTTGTTGTTGTTGATGTTGTAGCAGTTGTTGTTGTTGTTGCAGAGCGTGCGTTTTATGTGCTTGTTGTGGTTGATAGCCACCCTGTTTATAAATACCTATGCCACTCTCATAGCTGCGTGTCTGCCAGATCTGATGCTGATGATGGTTGCCCTGCTGCATCGGATGATGCACGCCATGCACCGCAGCAGCTGCTGCCGCCGCCGCCGCCATCAACTGTTGCTGCTGCTGCTGTTGCTGGTGTATATGATGCGGATGCATGCCAGCCAGGTGATTGTGTATCATCGACGTCTTCTTCTGGCTCAGTGTGCTCATGCCATCGCTGTTGCCATTGCCATTGCCATTCATGCTGGCCATAATGTTGTTGCCGTTGCCGTCCCGCTGATCCTTGGCGCTCGATTTCGAAGATTTCACAAAGTTCGGCACACGCGCACGCAGGCCACAGTAATAGGGATCATCTGTCGAATATATAGAAGATATGGTAACTAATTGCGTTTTGCCAGGGCATACCAGCTAAATCTCTTACCGTATTTCTTGTTGTCCTTGCCCTTGTCGGATTTGCCGCGAGATAGCTTGATTCTGGTCTCCAAATCAATGTCATCATAGTCCGGCTGTTGGTAAGAAACACAAGATATTAATTAATTTAATAATTTTGTTATCTAGTTTTTATTATTATTTATTAGCCTTAAATTTTCGATACTTTATGTGGAGGGTTAATTAATATATAATATAACTATCGCTGCCTAACTCTCGCTGACTCAACTCTCGTTGGTTCAATTCTCGTTGGTTTAACTTTCGTTGGTTCAATTCTCACAGGCCCAAAATCTTTATTTTATAAATTTGATAAACTTCTACAAATTTCTAAAACATATTTAACAATTTCGTCAGTTTATTTTCAGTAGCATTTCAAAATGAAATTATTCAATTATATCATGTCGTAAACATAAGTTTAACTATTTTCCGTAGGTTTATATATATTTATGCGTAATTGTTAATTGTTATCATTACAATAACCGAATTGCATAGCGCATTTTCCTTGTTAAACAAGAAACACATATTTTATAAATATTTATTTTCAAAAATGCCTGTTGAAAATCGAAAGACTTAGGCAACGAACGCGCTGGGCTATGCCCATGGCTTTGCTTTGCGCAAGGTGCGCCAGCAATCGTCGCATATCTACATATCTGTAGTAAGCGTGTGCGAGTGTGTGCGAGCACAAGAGGCTTACAGTTAGCCACAACTGTCTGCAGGCTGGGCAGAGAGAGAGAGAGAGAGAGAGAGAGAGAGCCTAAAGTCAGAGCCCGCGGTCGTTGGGCCCATTGGCAAACCATTGGCAACATTCCGTGCATATTAATTACACGCGATTCGTTTGCAGTTATTTGTTATTATTTTTCATTGTTGTTGCTGTTGCTGCTGCTGCTGCTGCTGCTGCTGCTGCTGCTGAAATTCGAACATTATTGAATGCAAGCCAAATGCTTGTTGAAGCTCAACGGCAACGTCCACAGCAACAAGTGGCCTGGTATTTCTCGAAGCCACTTGTCTGCCTCACAGAACCTACGCTTCAACTGCTGAGCGGGGCGGAGGCTCCGACTCCGACTCCGACTCCGACTCCGACTTCGACTCCGACTCCTACTGCGACTGCGACTCCGACTTGGAGCCATAAACCATTTTGCAAGTGCCCGCGTTGTGCATGTAGCCAAGCATGGCCAGCTCCAGTTGCCACCGCCTGCCTGCCTGCCTTTTGGTCTAGTTGCCACACTTTCGGCTTGTATTATATGTGTTTTAACGCTTCCAAAAAATAGTTGTTTCTTTTATTACGACTGCTCCAACACTTGCCTACAAAACACTTGGGCAACAAAGTTGCTGAGGGCATCAGCTTGGTTTTTTAATTTCTCGCAGATCGAACAGAAATTTGTATTCTATTTTTGTCTCTGCATGCATTATGTTATCCACAATTATTTCTGCAAAACTCTCTCCTCCATATAATATTAATGTTATAATTATACCCATAACCTTGGCCTAATTGAGTTTTTCTGGGGTTTCCTTCCTCCGTGCATCAAAAGCTAAACCTTTCATTTAAATTGATTTCATTTTTAAATGCCTCATATTATCTAGATTCTTTATTATCATTTATTATAAATTTTTTTTGTATATCATAATTTTTTCCCCAAATTATCTATTATCTTGTATTGGCATATTTTTTACTCTTTTATTTAAATGGGGTTTTTATGTTTAGTTTCGATTTTAATTTGATTTGTCTTTGTTGACTGGTCTTAATTGATTTCCAGCTAATTGACTCACCTTTGGAATCAGATCGTGCGCATAGACATTATCCCTGGGCGGCAGTTTGGGCGGCTTCTCGCTGCGCTTGTGCGCCAGTTGTTGCGTCTGCAGCAGCAATTGTTCTCGTGTGGCAGCCACATGGCCACCGCCGTTGCCATTATTCATGTGCTTGCCATGCTGCTGCTGCAGCTGCTGCTGATGGCCGCTGCCGAAGCCCGAGCTGCCCGAGCTGCCGTTGCTGCCATTGCCGGCCACGCTGTAGGGATCCTCGTCGGGTATGGGGATGCGCGGGCGGTTCTTGATGTCCACAATGGGACGTTGCACTAGAGAGAAGAAGAGTGAGAAATAGAGAGATAGGGAGATAGAGAGGGAGAGTAATTTCAGTTTAATACACGCATGATATGGACTCGGAGTGTCGCTGTCTTTGCTTTACAATTAAACTTCAGTCGACTCAGCTGCACACTTGTCGCTACTCACCTGGCGGCAGTTTGCTCTTTAGCATATCCATGGCTACCACATTCACAATGAGCACCCAAATGGGGCACTCCAAAATGTCATTCTCCGATTTGACAAAGGCCACTGCCGATAGGCACTGCGTCTCCAAGCGACGACGATCTGGATAGGCACGGCGCAGTTCACGATTTACGTTCGACTGAAACTTCTTCATGTCGAAGAGCTGACGGCAGTAGGCAAAAGGCAGAAGGCGACAAAAGAATTAGTAAACAATAAGCACAAATTTGCATACAGCAGCAGACGGCACTAAGCAACAAACCTCAAAAAACAAATTCAATTTGTATTTGATTTCGGTTTGGTTTGATTTGGTTATGTTTATTTTGATTTTTGGAGAACTTACCTTGACTATTTTTTCGCTTTCGAGCGCCTGATTTGGCAGCTTTAAGATTTCGGCACCAATGGATGTCTCCTCATTGGGATTGCTGGCGGTGCTCTTAACAAACACATTGCTCTTGGCATAGCGACGTACGAGTATATTGCCAGCATCATCCATTTTAATTTTGACGCCCTGAAAAAAACAAGAAACCATCAAAAAACGCAGAGAGTTTCAATAAATAGCTCGCTAATGGCTGTTTCTTGTAAAAAATTCGGTTTACAAACAAATTAAGTAGGCATACTTTGCTCAGAGATAACCCTAAGCATATTTAACAGCTTACCTGGCCAATGAGACGCTTCACTTCGTCCGTCTTCTGGTCCCGCATGGGATTGTCAAAGCCGCACAGTCCAATGCTAGAAATGAAAACAAATAGACATACAATAATTACAAATATAACAAGCACAGTTTATTAATTGCAAATCAATCAGCTGCCGCCTTGGACAGCCAGCGAATAAACAGATACATAAAAGCCGAAAATTTGTGGCACGTTCACTTTTCAATTTGGTGTCGAGCGGCAGATATGAGTCACAAATGCCGCAGCAACATTTTGTTACAATAAACGTTTGACAAAACATTTCGGCCAGCCAACGGCAACAGCAGCAACACCCTAGACAACGGCAGCAGCAACTCGAATTGTGCATTCGCCTGCCACAAATTCGCATTGACAGTGATTTATGCGCCTGCCGCAAAGTGTGGCAGCTGCAGCCGAAAAAGCAACTTATAACAAACATTTCATATTTTTCATCGACTTGTTTTAATTGCAGAACTAGGCTGTGGCTATGGCCCGCCTGACTCATGTGGCTGTTGCCCAACTCTTGCTTTATTATAAATCTTGCCTCAATAACTGTCAACTTGATTAGCGCCTGTACCGTAAACAAATACATAAGGGTCTATTAAGTTGGTGCAAATAGGACGTCGAGCTATGTCGATATAGCCTATATGTCCGCTGACCTAACTCTCGATGGCCAAACTCTCGTTAGACAAACTCTCGTTGGCCCTACTCTTGCTTGTCTAACTCTCGATGGTTCAACACTTGATGACCGCACTCTCGTTGGCCGCATTCTCGCTGGCCTAACTCTCGCTGATCCAAGTTTCGCTAGCTTCACTCTCGCTGGCTAAACTCTCGCTGGCGGAACTCTTGCTAGCCGAACTCTCGCTACCTAACTCTTGCTGCCCCAACTCTCGCTAGTCCAAAGTATATGGCGGCTTAAGCATGAGTAGTCTGCAGGGAAACAAGTTAGAGGAAGAGTTTGTAGCATTTCAGAGTTTTGCAGAAGGTCGCCAAAATGTCGGCTAAAATGCTAAAAGAAGCTAACAAGAAGCTGCAGAGGAAGCCCCAAACGCCAGAAGCAGCAGCAAAACAATGAAACGAAGCTAATTGTAATTGTCGTTTGCAAAAAGGCCAACATTGCTGCTGTTGCTGTTAGCTGTTGTTGTTGTTGTATTGCTCATTGTTGCTGCTGTTATCTGCACTGCTCCTGTCGCTACTGCTGCTATTGTTGTTGTTGTTGTTGTTGTTATTGTTGCTGCCAAGCGCTCACTTGACGCCGTGCTGTCACTATTATGTTTTATGTTAATTTGTATAATGAAGCTGCTGCTGTTGCTGCTAGAAGAACGGCAACAATTGCTATTGGCATTTGGCCATGTGCCTTAGTTCTGCGCAGAGCATCTGCCGACGTCGACGTCGACGCCGACGTTCGCGTTGCTTGGCGTTGATTTATTGGCTAAATGCTTGTAAAAACCGTTGAAATGTGTGTCAAAGTTTTCCATGAAATGAAATCGACATGGACTGTTGCTACTGCCGCTTCTGATGTTGCTGCCGTTGCTTCTGTTGCTGTTGTTGCTGCTGTTGCTTCTGGTTGATGTGCTGCCTTTCAAGGTTGCACCTATGTGAAGCGGATTTGGCGTTCTTTTGTGTTTTAAATGCTTCGCTTAGTTCAAGCCATCAAAATGCGTTATTAAAATTGAAAGCCAGAGCTGAGATGAACCGCTGCAATCGCCTCAGCCAGAACCAACCTCAACCAGCCAACCCACTGCCAATCACAAACACACACACACACACACACACACACACACACACACACACACTCTCACAGACACACACATACGGCAGTTACCAATTCATGGCCTGACATGAAAATTGCATTCACTTCGATGCAGTTTGCTACTCCATACTTATATACATATCGGTTGCAAGGTCGTCCACTATAAAAAATCAACTGAATTACAAAAAATTACAATAACAAAATGCATATAAAAAACTGGACCTGACACGCCTAAATGAGCTAAAAAATGCGAAAGGCAAAAAGGCTGCAAAGGCAGCAGCCGTCTGCAGTTTTGTGGCTGCCAATGAAAGCGAGAGTTGCCACTTGCAGCGGGTTTTGCAGCTCGATTTTGGAGTTCAAGTTAAACGTGTGCAGTGGGTCAAAGCTGGCTAGGGAGAAGCTGCAACTGTTGCCGTTGCCGTTGTAGCCGCGTCTTCAAGGAAGCGAACAACAACAACAACAACAACTGAATGCAGTTAACGGCAACTGGTTTGGCAGTTGATACGAAACTGGCACTGGCAACGCTTTGACCTGCGGCTAGTTTTGCATGAAAAACGAAAAAAACAACCACAAAGAGACAAAAAACCCGAAAAAAAGGAAAACAACAACCGGTTCAGCTATAAATAATGCATGGCATAATGTAAAATTATATAGAAACAAAAGCAATCAGGCGTACATTTGGCAAAAACTTACTGAAAAGCTGCCAAAAATCGAAAGACTTAGGCAACGAACTTGAGCATATTGGCCACATTAACACGCCAAATCAACTGAGCCATTTTTGAATCCTGCTAATAAATGTCTAATGAAGTTAATTAACAAAATCTGGCGATCTGCACTATATTTAGATTTGAAAACTAAAAACCTAAGCAAATAGAATACTTGGCCGTAATATTTGTTATAGCTTTGATTTCCGCATGAAAGTGCTCAGCTGGCTAAGTAGTCTGGCTACCTATTTGCCTAGAATACCGCTCCAATTAGTTTAATTAATTGTAGACAACTACTGGTCGCACCTTAACTCTTGCCAAGGCCAAGAGACAAACTCTGTTCTGGTTTAAAGCCAACAAGAGAATAAAGTGGCACGTGTGCCACGCTCAAGTTTTGCAATCTAATCGTGGCTATTGTAGGCAAATCGAATGAAGGAATGAAAAAAGTGTCTTTGTAGTTGTGCTGTAAATTAAAGCGTGGCCTTGGCACAGCCGCGGGTCGCGCCTTATTTGCTTCACTTTTATTCGCACGAAACGGCATCAAATGGAAACGAAATGTTGCAATCAAATTGAAACAGAAACCAGTAAGGACAGGGCAGACCAGTCGGACGGAAGGCTACACTTGGACGTAACCGACAGTGGGATACCCTGTACTTTCTGAAAATTGTCTGTTGCATATCTTCGCTTCGTCTGAACTGTAAGGACGCTGGGGTTCTTCGGGTAAGCAGGGAAGGAAACGGGATATCAAAAATATATAACTAACTTAATCTGCTTGATTTATTGGAGCTCTAGGTGTTCATACGGACAGACAGGTGAACAGACGGACAGACGGACATGCCTATCTAGACTCAGCTGGTCGTCCCGATCATGAATGTACGCCATTTTCTGGGTATTACATAAATTTTGCATTTGCACTAATTTAATAGACCCTTTTCCCTTTTTTTAAGTACAGGGTCTAAATAATAAAAATAAAATAAACGGTTTGCAGTTTTGCTCTGTTTATATCACGCTGCGACTGATATTGCTTGGGCCTGCGGGTATTATGATTTGATTTTAGTTGTGAATTTGATTTTGATTTGAATTTGAATTTGGGCTTCAACTGTTGCCAGCGACATGCAAATTTGATTGGCAACGCCCACGCAATGGCAACAACAACAACAACAGCAGCAACAACAACAGCTGCAAACTGTCATAAGCAGCAAAATTTATATTGGCGCCACTTCAATTGCTGCCCAAGATAATGGCAGACATGTAAGTGGTCTGGCCATGAGTGTTTAAAAAGGGTTTGCCATTAATTAAATGCGCTTGTTGCAGCAGCCATAATAATGGCAATAGCAACAACTGCAGCAACAGCAACAACAGCAGCAGTTGCAGCGGCAACAACAGCAACAGTTGCTGGTGGTCCTTTGGCATCTGCTGCGTGTCATTTAATGCAACGCCAACACACAGTCTAATTAATTAATTTACATGCAACAGCAGCAGCTGCTAGGTGTTTAAATTGCCTCATGTGCCACATGCAACCGGTGAACGTAATACATATGATTTATAGACACCGAATTCTATCTATACACTGTGCTCATGAAATGGGCAAAAACAGGGTATTGTATGGTAAAAAAAAGTAAGAAGAAGCATTACTGCGGCGTTTTGTATAACATTTTATAAATATTTGTAAATTAATGTTTAGCATTTTAGCCTTTGCTGGCTATCAAATAGTTTATCTTTATTAGTCCAGTTTTAGTCTGGTTAATTATAACTTTCAGCTATGTTTATCATGATTTTAGCAAGAAATAAACTCGTTTGGCGCTCATTAACATAGTTGGGGTACTGCAAATAGCTGAAGTGAAATTCTTAGACATTGAAAACAGGTTTAATAACAATTAAAATACGTTATGTGACTTTCTCTGCTAACTGTTTAGAAAGGGCATTTCAATTCATGGCGTTGTCGAAGCTTCTAAGAATTCTGTTAAGCCCAATTCTGGCACTGCAGTTGATTGCATTTGCATTTTGTCAGATTTCCAATGAAAAGCGTTGCGTGTGGAATAAAATGTGCTATGCATAAGTATGATAAACGTATCTATGTGGAATTCAAATGCAGAGTGTGACTGCAGGACAGAGTGGAAATAGCAGCTAACAAGGGCAGACAGGCAACAGCAATTGTGGCTAATTAGACAACCACAAGCTAGGCTTGTTACACCTTTAAAAGCCCTTAACCAAAAACAAAAAACAGATAGATAAAGGGACCACACGGACGGAGACAGAGATCCAGACACGCAAGGCAATTACTGCTGGGTGGCACTGTTTGATGTCAGCGGCATGTCAATTGATTAACTTGACACTTTCAACATGAAAATTAGTTGCTGCTTGGCTGGCATGGGCAAAAGGCATATTTAACCCCGCAATTGACATAAACAGGTAGCCAACAGCAATAACAATTGCATTGACAGCAGCAATAACAGCGACAACATCCAACATTGAACATCGAACAGCGAACATCGAACATTTGAAAGCAAGAAGAAAGAAAGAGCAGTCAAAAGCTAAAGTCAAAGCAATTTGCATGGCAATCGCTGATGACCTCGTCACGAAAATAGCTGAAAGAAATATCTTTTTCCTGATTACTATATTTCCAATTTTCAATTTTCATTTCTCGTTACAGGGTTTAATACTTAAAACAAACCTGCAAAAGGGTCTGTTATGTTAGTGGACATACAAATTATATGGAATACACCACAAAGTAAGTATATATCTTATTGATCAGGATGACCAGGTGAGTCGATGTAGTCTGTTCTGTTGTCTGTTCGTCTGTCTAACTGTTATCCATATAAACACCTAGAGCTCGGAAATTATAAGAGTTCACAACAATATTTTCGGAATTTCATTTATCCTATGCTGTTTATCTTAAAGTTTTGATATCTACCCATAATTCTAAAACTACAAACTGACATTTTAGTGGCATATGGCATTCAATATTAATATTGTCAGTTACATTACGATCGGATAAGAATCAGCGAAGATATGCAACACACAATTTGCTTGATCGGGTAAGGAAGGAAGTAGGTTGTGCCTACTTATGAGGCAGTGAATATTGAATCACAAAATACAGGGTCTACTATTGTCGGTTACGTCATACTGATCAGCCCTATCCTTACTGGTTTCGAATTGAACTGCACTTTATATTTATATTTATAACATTGCAATTTGCAATTGGCATTGTGACTGCTTGACATTTGGCAACTCGCATCTGCCGGCATCTTCATTTAACAAAAGGAAAACCGCCGCAAGTGGTGGTACAACAATGGCTCCGCTTGCCCTTTTTTGGTACTCCCCGGACCACGTTGCGTCTGCGTTTGTGGTGCGTTTAATCAGCACATTTATGGACTAATACATTATGCATTCGCGCTGCTTATTGTAGTGCTCATATCTGAGCATAAAATACTCGTAAACTCCTCTCCATTATGCAGACTTCTTGACATTTGGCTTCGAGTGTTCGCTGCTCAGGCACTTCAATCCCAAGTGACTGCTGCTATGTGGGCTGTTCACATACAAAATTGCCACAGCAATTGAGCCAAAAGCATTTTGGCATTTGCAATTTCTGGCACGCAACTATTGTACGAAATCATTTTCAAGACGGAATATGTTAATTAGCTTCAAAACTGCAGTTTGCCAAAACCGAGAACCGAAAACCGAAAACCGAAAAACCTGCAGCCAAATACCAAAGTCAGAGCAACCCAAAATAGTAAGCTAGAATTCTTGGAACCGAAATTGCTTTTGCAACGGAAATCGCTCATTTTATAGAAATACGCGCAATTATTAAAACATTTTCCCTAGTTGCTGTGTTTCTTATTTTTGGGCATTTTCACATGCTACACAAATTGCCGAGGTCACAATAGGATGTCGTAATTTGCATTCGCTTTACGCATACCCTATAACTCTATGATTCGAAGGTTCTCTCTGTGATTTGCTTTTTTGTTTTTTGTATTTTGTATTTTGTATTTTGTAGTTTGCTGTTTTTCTATTACGAACCTCTTTGTGGCATTACAAGTTCAGCTTGGCAATTATATTGTAATACCGAAAGCCATCAATTTGATGGGCGTTGGACCAAGGCGCCTGGCCGCCGGCCTGGCTGACAAGCCAGCCTTTAGTTTCATTCATTGGCCATTTGGGAGCAACAGCAGGTGTAATTTAGTAATTTATTATTACTAAGAAATAAAAGAAATAAGAAATAAGCAGTAAGCAGTAAGCAGTCGGCACTCGCAGCTGTGCTCTCCCGTTTTGCTGATTTTTTCGCTTGGCAGTGGGTCAAGGGCATTTTGCTTTAAACCGATTTGCGTGAAAAGTTCAAAGGCATCTGAGCATCTGAGCATTTCAGCTATGTGTGTTTCTATTTTTATTTCGAATCTTCTTCATTTTTATTTATTTGCTTTTCTTTAAGCTGTTTGTTTATTTGCGTATGCTGTTGTTTGCTTTGCTCAATGCAGGCAGCAATTAAAAACAGACAAAAAACAATAACAAAAACGAAAACAAGCCTTAATTATTTGCATAAGCGTATCGTACTTACCGCATGCCATCAAAACCATCGTCGGAACCATTGATGGTCAGCACAGGGGCGCGTGCGTACGCCTTGGCCACGCGGCGATTCCGCTCGAAGACAATAACTTTGGCCCAGATCTCGTCATCGATTTGCGTCCATTTGTCCAGCACTTCCTGTATGTGTTCCTGCAGCGACACAAAACCAAAATCGAAAATCGAGAGTGAGAAAATGGCGTGAAAAATGGCAACAACTGCTTGGGCATTACACAAAAGACTTAAGCGAGCAACTTGCCGTCTGCGACAAAAGGAAAACCGAAAAACTGCTGCAACTGCACAAGCTGCAGCTAATGCCAGCAATTTTCACTTTCCATCCAGAGTGTCTCTGTGTGTGCATGCGAGTGTATCTAATAGATACCAAATGTATCTGTATCTGTGCACTTTTTGCCAGCCAAAGTGAACGGCCTTGTTGGGCGCTTGCGTTTGGTGTTGTTTTTTTTTTCACTCACTTTACTTTTACTATTTATTATTGCTACTCTCCTGTTGTTGTTGTCAGTTGTTGCTAGCTGCTATTACAATATCTGCTGCTGCTGTTGTTGTTGTTGTCGTTGTTGTTAAATAAAAGTTAAAATCAAATCGGAGCAAATGCTGGCACGAAGCGCTGCGATAGCGAGTCGTGTTGCAGTAAGACATATAAAATTATAGACAACGGCGTTTACTGCTTTTATTGTTGCTATTTTATATCTCAACTAATGCCTGTGTACGTGTGTGTGTCTGTGTGTAGATATTTAAAATGCTGCAAGGCTTTCGATTGCACTAAGAAAATGAAAATGCAACTCAAGCGCTTGCGTCATGCTTAAGTGCATAGCGCATATTTTACATTTTACATTTTGATATAGTTTTATCTACATAACTATATAGCAGACAATGGGTGGTTTTATGAGTACTTCAAACGAATATGTATAATTTAGAAAAAGTTTTATTCACTTCAACACAGTATTCACAACCGAAACTAGGCGTTTATGCAGGCTTTATGAAATGGCATTAATGCCGAATTATTTATAACTAATACTAAAATTGCTAAAAATAATTGCAGATCATTTACAAAAATTTGTGATGTGTAGAAAGGTATTTGAAATAACTGTAATTTATGCTTTTGAATATTAAGCTTACACAGAAAATGTTTGGAGTATTAAAAATAAAATAATAAATTACTAACATCATATTATTGAAATAAATAAATACGCAAATTCGTAAAGAGAAATTTTGTGGAAAATTGATCAAGCTTTTGATGTGTTGTTTATGCTTTAAATAATTTTATTATCCAAATAAATATAAATAAATAATTAAAGCTAGCTTTAAAAAATACATACCTCTTGTAGAAAGATTGGAATAACTATCTTAAAGGCATTTTATAAAATACGGTTAGTTCATTTTACGAAAATGTTAAAAAACTCCTCATAAATGTATATTGAATACTTTAAATGAAAAACTATTTAAGGTTGGTTAGTTCTATTTTATTTAATTTGATAAACATTTATAAAAACCTCTAGAAACCTATTAATACATTTTTTACATATATTTTTCGATTGAGTTTTTAATTTGAGACGAAACAAGAAAATACTTGTACTTTGTTTCACATGAAGCTCCGCATATTTGGTTAGTAGTGCCAGTTGAGATGATGACACGATTTTATTAAGAACTGGTTCTTGATTTCAATTAATTTCAAATATTTCAAATGCGCATGTCTGTGTGTACTTAATGCTCCACACTCGTTTAATCAAGACTTTATATGCCACATACACAGCTGGCGGAGCAATTTAACGGCGCCAGATTACCATACATACGATATGTTCAGTTGGAGGGTAAGAGCAAAAAAAAAAAAAAAAGAGTTCAATTAACCCGAACAAAGAACAGGGTCGTAAGCAAAGCCATTAGCCCAGTAACCAACATGCCCACAGTTTTATGCTTATGTTTATATTATTATTATTATTATTTTGTTGTTTTTTCGGGCAAAGTTCAGCGGAGTTAATACGAGTAATAACAATAAATAACAATAAAAAGTATGGAAAAACAGGCAACAAATATGTAGCTAACGTCTCTCTTCAGTTGTTTTTAGGTTTAGTTCTACATAGAGATGAATAGACAGAAAGACAGTCAGTCAGACAGACGGACGGAGAGACAGAGAGACAGACAATCGTGTGGTAAACTTGTCTAGGCAGTTCGCTGGCTGCTGAGGTTGTTGCTGTTGTTGCCACTTCATGAGCAGGCCGCACATTAAAAATGCAAATAAATCATGTAGTAAAACTTGTTAACCTTTTCGTATACTTTTGGTTTTCTATATATACAAATATATATGTATCTCTATGTATGTACTTTAGCTTTAATTTTTACTCTTTGCCGAGTATTCAGCACTTTTGATTTCACTTCAACAATCTCATAGATTCTTTTGGCTACGGGTCTGGGCAGATTCACTTTTGTTGTACAGGTTTTCATTTAATTTCATCTTTTTGGGCTGTCATGTAAGAATCTTGTAGGCTCAAGTGTCGTGTGGCCAAAACAAGTTACAGCCACAGTTGCTCTTCTGCTATTTGTGTCTTCTCTGCTGTCGATGCTGTTGTATTTCGGATTTTCTAGGCCATCATCTGCTGCCTCCGAAACGACCTCAAAATGTCGAAGTTCAGCTAATGCGCTTAGCTCTTTATGCAGTTCTGCTTATCGCAGTCGTAGTTGTTGTTGTTGCTTGTTACTGTTTACTGTTTACTGTTTGCTGTTTGCTGTTCACTGTTGTAGCTGGTTTTAATTAACCAAGTTAGTCTGGGCTGGGCACGCTGTTGGCAGGCCATGGCGCGTGGTTGTTACGTATACGTAATGTTGTCTGTGCATGAAAATTAGCACAGCTCTGTAGTAAGTTTCGTTTATATATGTATATACTATATGTGTGTGTTAGCCAAAATGCCAATCGATTCTTGAAAAGCAACTGAACTGGTTTTTTAAGCACACATTCATTATGCAAATTATTATCGAATCTATAGCATGAAATTTAGCAAATATATACAAATATTTTTATATGTATATAGAAATTTTTTGCTGACTGTGACGCAAATCAATTATCGAGGCGAATATGTAAGAGGTGCTACAGAGGTGTCTAAACTGCTATATACAGTCATATATATATACATACAAAAAAGCTTGAAGCAGACAAAAAATAATAATAAGTAACAAAAGGCAGCAAAAATAATACTCGAAACGGATTTTGTCGCAACTTGAAATTTTCCTTGGCGAAATTTAAAAACGAGAACAGCAAATCAGATCAGATACGCATAACATTACTTCAAAATATGAATAACTTTGCTTTAACATACAGCTCAGCAGAGTTGCCAGAAATAGCCAGATTTAAATTACAAAATAGCTGAGGAATATCTTAAAATCAATATAAATATAATTAAGCAAATATGCAAAAAATATCAATATAAAATATTTCATTTAATTAATTATTTTGAAATAAATTTAAGATAAGCATAAATAGAATTTTAAAACTAGCTAGATTGGCAACGCTGGTTGTCAGGCAGTCTAATTTGTGTAGGCAACTCTCTACAAGAAATAAAAAATATCATTGAATAAAATATTGTTTCTAAAGTTATTCAACTTTGAAGTTCTTCGCCCACCTTGCGCTGTCTGCTGTCTCTGAAAAATATTACACAAACCGTAATTTAGTTTTTGTATAGAGTTTTTTGGTGTTGCCGTAAAGGGCACTCGAGTCATTTAGCTGTAATTAAAGTAACTGTCTTACGCTGCAGCTAAATGCGATCTATAATTGACACTCAACAGCAACAGCTGCCACAATAAATAATAAACATTTACAACAACAGCCACAACAATATGATTGAGCAGCAAACACGTGCACAAGTGCATAGAGCACGGAAGTTTTATTTTTTTTGGGGCTTCGGGTCTTGAGAATCTTTTGGCGTCTACTGATGTTATTGTTGGTGTTGTGCCGTTGTTTGCTGTTTATTAAGTTTGCACTTTTTGTGTAAAATGCTGTTGAACTTTTGCAGTCACGATTTTGGCTCAGCTGAAGCTGTGGAGCAGCGACTGTTGAGTCTGTGGCGTCTGTGGAGTCTGGGGCTGCGGATGAGTCTTCAGATGCGCCCAGAGCGCACAAAGTTGACATTTAATAAAAATAAAAATAAATATTTTACTGCATTGCGGCGGGCTTTGTTGTAATTGATATAATCATCAGTTGAAATTATAATGGACCTGATAAATTTGTCTTGTGACAGGTTGCTGTCCAAAGAAATTGCGAAAAGTCTTCGTTGTTGAAATGTTTATTTTCTGCGCAGAACTTCAAAATGCTTCGCCTGACCCATTTCCCAAAAGTATTTGCCTGATGGTAAAATAAATATTATTTTTACAGCTGCGGTCAAGTGAGTTATGTAGTCTCTGTATAGCTTATCTTTTGCCATCCATCCAAACAAATTTATGCTAATTTCATGCATAGTTTTGTCTTGGCAGGTTAGGAGCTATAATAATAGCTGGCGGTGTTTTTTCAGTGCGGTATTGTCTGCTCTTGTCTCTTCCGTCAGCGCCACAAATGCAAATCAATCAATATATCAATAGATTTTCACTGAGCAGGAAATCCAATGCAGCCAATGGCCTGCGTATTTTATTTGACCCTGTACTTTGAATAAGTACAAAGCGGTCTATTAAGCTTGTGCAAATGTGGAATGTACTATGTGACAGTCAGATGAACTGAGTATCTATAGATATATGTATATGCCTACAACAAAGACATAGTTTTTGGTATCACGATCAGATAAAAAACAGCAAAGATATTCAACAGATAATTAGCTTGGCTGTGTGCGTATTATTGAAACAAAAATTACAGGGTCTGTTCATGTTGGTTACTTCCGACTGTAGCCTTCCGTCCGAGTGATTTTTTATAAGGAAAACCGCCTGCGATCCAATGCCGTTTATAAGGTATATTTAAAGAGGCGCCGCATGAAACGTCAGCAACGTTTGATGAGTGCCATGAAGAGATTTCCATTGAATTGTGAGTCCACACACTCGTTTAAGAGCTAAATTACGCGCTTTGTGACATGTGTGTGTGTCTTGTGTGTTGTATGTTGTGTGGTTTTTCCTGCTCTGCGCCAACGCGTCTTGTTGGCGGGCAAAATCCTGTTGTTCAACTCTGGCGAACGTGCCAGCGAAACCGAAACCAGGTGAGCGAGTAGCTGAACATGCGCATGGAAGTGGAAGTGGAAAAGCTGCAGAAAAAAAAATGGCAACAACGACAAAGGCAGCAGCAAAAGCAGCAGCAACAGCAACAGCTAACGGGGCGAAGCGAAGCGAAAACTTGTCAGCTAGCCGAAAATGAAAACTTTCATTTTCATGCCACTTTCGTCTGGCTGTGGAAAAGTGGTTAGAAGCCGTACTCACTGAGCCGTTCTTTGCCGATTAAAAAGTGAAGCAAACGAGTTTGTTGCCTAAGTCTTTCGTTAGTTGAGTGTCGTATATGTTCGATGGCAGGCCCAGTCTTTTGTTAGCAGCTTTTGTTCCCAGCTAATAAATTTGTAAACAATATTGAAAATAGTGCAGGCCCAATAACAGCAACAACTGCGGAGATTGCTCAATAAATGCCTGGCAGCCAAAGTAAGAGACAAGCAACAACAACTTACAGTTAGAGCAATTCAAAAGGGCCCCCAGAGCTAGGCAAACGACAATAGGAAAATGCTGCCATAATTTGTTTTTTTGTATGCAGTAGTTGTTGTAGTTTTTTCAACTACTTCATGGGAAAAACTAGACGCCTTTTGTAATGCTAAACGGAATTATATAGACGCTCACGCCAATTGCACAATTGCTGCAGCAATTTTCGTTTTGCTAAGTCCAACGCGTGGGCGGTCACATTTTCCAACCAGATTTCCATATGCCAGATACAAAAGTGTCGCCAGACTTTTCACTTTTTTGCTAAACATTATGTTTTGTTTTGCATTATCTGCTGGGTGAGGCATTTTCACAATTTTATGCAAATCCCATTGGCAATAAGGCAAACGCTTTGATAGAGCTGTGCTGAACTTTGATTGGTTTCAGTTGTTCCATGGCTGCAGTTAACCCAGTTAAATAATACCCATAATATTTATGGCCACAATGGCAATCTGACTTAAGTATGTGTGTGGGCAGCAACGGCAGTTGCCAAAAATAAAACAGAAACGTTAGAGCCAACTACAAATGCGAGGTTTATGCGATGAAAGCTTATTGTGATAACAGAAAGCTAAACACAATGCGGCTGTTTGTTCATATTGAATATCATGTTTGCTTATAGCGTTGTGTATTATAATATTTTGTAAAGCAAGATCTATTTTAAAGGTCTTAAAATTTGTTAAAAATGTATTTTTGGGAATTTTATAATTAAAATTTGAGAGCACGCATGTAAATTGATATGCGATTGTGCAATTGCAAACTGAGGTTTTTAATTAAAAAATCATATATAAAACATGTTGCATTGTGTAATATTGTAATTTGTAAATCAAGCTCTATTTTTAGTAATGTCTTGAAATTAGTATAAAATTTATTTGGGAGTTTTATAATTAAAATTTGAGAGCACGCATGTAAATTGATATGCGATTGTGTAATAGCAAATTGAGCTACTTTATTTAAATTTCATATATATCATTTCATAAATACACGAAATATGATAGGCTGCTGACATACCCAATTTGGCCAAGTTGAATTTCATCTGCTGCTGATTGCAAGTGCGGCTTTCGTTTAATTTTAATTGCCTTTATTACGTGCTTAATTTTGGCATATGAAATATGATATCGCGATAACACTAATCTGCATAAACCTGGCGGGCATGAACAGCTAATTTTGCTGTCGATTTGTCTCGTATTTGTTGCCTAAATGCTGAAATCAATGAAATGCCCACACACAGACGGACTTATAAACACACACACACACATACACACGAATGTCTTTGGGTGTATTGGTGTGCATATAAAAACAAGCTCGTGCTGGGCTTGTATATTAGGGTTACGTTTGCATTTTATTAGTGTTGTTGTTGTTGTTGTTGTTGGGGCAGTTAGCGGCAAGTCTTCTTCAGCTTTTCGACTTTGTTGGCTGGCAGTGTTTGTTGTTGCGGCAACTGCCAAATGGCCATAGGCAAATTAAAAATGCACAACGCAATGCGATGGCCTAACGGTAATTAATGCAATTGGTCAATACCTAAAAAAAACTTAAAAAGCAAAAAAACAACTACAGTAAACAGAGTCAGCCTGTGGCTAGGGCTTAGTGCGTTTTATGCTAAGGCTGACCTCAATGCGGCCGTTGCACGTGTCGAGAATATGCCGCAGCCGCAGCTGCTCAGAAGTGGCAAGTAGCCACAAATCATAGAAAACTGGCAACTGGCAACTGGCGAAGCGGAAGTCCAAAGTCTTCTGCTGTCAGTTGTTTAAATCGTGGCCTCCATTTGGCTTTTTAAACATTTGGTAGCTTCTAAATAGCTGTCAATGGGCCACGAACCGTGCTAATGAATTGCACTTCATGTTGAATTTGAATTTTTATTATATTGTTTCATGCAAGTCGAAAATTACCTTATAGAGTTTGTCTTTCTGATACCAAACGTCCTCCTCCTCCTCCTGCTGGGTGAATGTCTGACCCAGGCTTAGATCATCCCGCGAACGTGATAATATTTTTCTTCTCGATACCATTTTTGTCTCTTATTCTCTGTGGTTGAGTCGCCGGTCCAAGTGTGTCTGGGAGAGTCTGCAAAAGAACACAAGAATACGTCATATAAATATGCTGGTTTCTCTCTTTTTCGTTTTTATGTGTTTAGCTTTCATGTACGCCGCCTTTTTTGGCATTACTTATTTTGGCAAGTGCTTTACCATCTAACTGTAAAATTCTACATACATCCAGAAATTCTTAAGCCAAAGAACTCTCTGCTGACAGGCCTCAAACTGTGCAGCGTCAAATTGCAAACCAAACAGACAGAACCCACAAAATATGTACAAAAATTCCCAAATAAATAAAAGCGCCAAGGTTCAACGCACCCAAGGCAAATAAGAACAACAACAACAAGCATTGTTGTTTATGACCTGACTTCCTTTTTACAAGTCATCCACAGACGGCCTCAGCTGTGTAAACTTTGTACAAGCCTCGGTTGCCCAATAAAAAAATGCTGCAGATGAAGCCGCAGATTGCAGGTTGCATATTTTCAGCAATAAGCCAAATGCAGCAGCTATTTTGAAGGAAATGCAAGTTGTACTTGGAATTACAAATGCAAAGTATATAAAAATGAATTTAAAAAGAATTAAAAAAGCACAAGTTTCATTAAAATAACAAGGCGTGGCAGCCCTGATAGATTAATCAATATAATATTGTACTATTCTGTGTGGCAAAAGAAAAATTTAAATATTTCAGTTAAATTTATTTATTATAGCAATATTCCGCGCATATCTGAATTAATCATACATTAAAATGCAATTAATCTTTAAAAATAAAACTAAAAGTTGTACAGAAATGGAGTTGCAATAAATTAGAAAAACAAATGAGTTTGCTGAAAATGAGACACTGGCCAGAGTTCAAGCTTAAATGGCATCAACATTAATAATATTTATTGACAAATGTTAATTTTGCAAACAAAATTCTAGCTTTTTTCCAGCGATGTTGTCACAGTGTGCTGTATGTGCCGCTGGCATTTTTATGGCCTGTTTCAGAATTTATGTAAAACATGCAATTTTTATTGAATTACTTGTCGTTCTGCTGTCGCAGACTACGCACTGAAGATACAGATAGCGATACCAATAACGATACTGAAAATGAAAGAGCAGCAGCGTAGACAGTAGATGAGCAGGCGGAGTGAAGAGAGGGAAGGAGAGAGAGGGAAAGAGTGAAGTGACTACAAAAATCACCTGTAGGCCTAAGGAGTAAACAAAGAGAAAATCACAAAAAGCCCAAAAAACATAAAACAAAAGCAGACGCCAAGTCGTTTGCTGTGTATTTTTGTTGGATTTTTTTCATGGCTCAGTTTGTCAAGTTGATGAAAAAACGCTCATTGCATAATAAACACCTCAGCAGCGTCTTTTGGGGCTCATGGGGCTCATGGGGAATCTCTGGCAGACGACGCGTGTAGCGGCAAAATCTTTTGGCTCCGTTGCTCTCGACTCTCTCGCATTACTCTCTATGCAAATGTTGTAGGTTCGCTAACCTGTTGTCATATTTACACGCTTTGTTTGTTGCTATTGTTGCTTGGCTGTTGCTTTGTTGTTGCTGTTGCTGTTGCTATTATTATCATTATTATTAGTGTCTTATAATTGTCCGTCAGCTTTCCTTTTGCCAAAATGATTGACTGACTGACTGAGTGTCTGATTGGCTGATTGACAGCTTTACATTTGCCAGGCGGGATGCTGCCATGCCCCTCAATCTTTGACGCCTTTTTGCGCAACATTCACAGTGTTGTTTTAGTATTGTTGTTGTTGCTTTGAGCTTTTCCAGTTTCCATTGGAATACGATTGTCAAAACAATCGGTGCCATTTTATGCGATAGATCGCAATCGGCTAACAAATGTTGCCCGTTGCATTTATGCAACAAAAGCCGTTAAACTGTACGAATGTCTGACAATTTTTTAGCTGTTTTTTTTTTCGGGCATTTTTGCAACATTCGTTTGTCGCCATCAGTATCTGCAATTGCACTTATGTATATATCTTTTCTTTATCTTTGTGTTTGTGTTGGCTGTAGGCTGCGTTTTCTTGTCGCCAACTTAGTTTATTGAGCTGCAGTTTTTGCACCTTTCGATTTTGCTGACTTCTGTCGCTTCTGTTGCCATTGTTGCAGCCAAACTCTGTCCAGCCATTGTTATTTATATATCCGACAGAGCAGCTAGCTCACTTTATATAGAACACAGTGTAGACAATGTAGTAGCAATATAGCAGTATGTACTCCCGTTTGTCTGTTGTTCTGACACGGCACGTACGACGTATACAAGTTCTTCGGGCAGACGTGTTCTAGTTTGACTCGACGAGCAATTACGTGTATAGCATATCAAAGTTATTAACGATTCGTTATAGCATAGATACATATATTACCTTACTCTATAATGTAGCTAGATATCTTTGCGTTGTCTACGTTTTCTCTGATTATTTCTGAATATTATGCCCGAACGTATTGTAACTACTTTTTAGACCCTGTATTTTAAAAAAATAAAAGGGTCTATTAATTTAGTGCAAATGACAGCTGTGTGTAACAGGCAGAAGGAAGCGTGGTAGACCCCCCAAAGTATATATATTCTGACTCAGGACGACGAGCTGGAGTTGATATAGCCATGTCCGTCTGTCCGTCTGTCCGTCTGTCCGTCTGTCCGTCTGTCCGTCTGTCTGGTGTCCGTATGAACACCTAGATCTTAGCAACTAAAAGAGCCAGAAACGCCGCTTTTCGGAATTCAGGTTGTCCGATGTCTTACGCAGATCAAGTTTGCTTTAAATGTTTAATATTTCGCCTCCTTCCTCCGCGAATTATCAAAAAACTACACCTACCTCAAAAATCTCAAAAACTAAAAGCGCCACAGCAGCCACAATAATAGCGCTACATACTTGTAATTTGGAATGTACGTAGTCTATGGTATTCTCCACCGATTCTATAAATTATTTGTGATTTAAATTAGAAATAGTGAAGATATGCAAGAGACAATTCTTTTCAAAATGCGTATATGTGCCACAGCAGCCACAATAATGAAGCTACAGACTTGTAACTTGGAACGTACGTAGCCTATAGAATTATCCGTCGATGGTGTGAATTACATTGCATTCGGACATAAAACAGCGAAGTTATGTAACAGACATTTTTTTATAAATGTATGTAAGTGCCACTACAGCCACAGTTTAAAATCTACAGACTTGGGATTTGGCATGCACGCAACCTATGGCATTATCCGTCAATGCTGTGAATTACATTGCCAACGGAAAAGAAACAGCGAAGATAGCAAAGACAGAGAAGCCACCTTTATCTTGCAGACTGTAAGAGCTATAAGTACCATTTTTTGGTATTTATGTTTTCCTATGCAGAAATCAGATCAAGTTAGTTTGGGTTTTTTGATAACTCCATCCATTCTTCCACTAATCGAAAAACCAAATTAGTAACAGTTTTCAGTTTTAAAGTTACAGTTTAACAACTAATGACTTAGGATGTGGCATGTACGTAGTCTATGACAATCTCCATCGATTCTGTGAATTACATCACGATCGGATACGAAACAGCGAAGAAAACACAAAGTACAGGGTCTCATACAGTCGGTTGCGTCCGACTGTAGCTCCGTCCTTACTGGTGTTTACTTTATGGACCCTGTACTTTAAAAATGTGCAAAAGGGTCTATTAAGTTAGTGCAAATGAGAAATGTATCGCTGGCCGAACTCTTGCTGGCCCAACTCTCGCTTGCTTAACTCTCGCTGGCTAAACTCTCTCTGGTCGTACTCTCGCTGGCCCAACTCTTGATATGCAACATACAATTGGCTTAAGAAATACTAGACCTGCTACTGTCGATTACGTCCGACTGTTATCTCCTGACCGACTGGCTTAAAGCTTATTTTTAGCATTTGCGTAAGAGCATTAAGACTGCGACTTGCTTCATCTGCGCAGTCCGAACTGATGAGAACATTTGAGCAACACAGCCTGGGTTTGGCAATTAAGTTACCTGGCAATTTCGGTGCGTTTTTACTGCAAATTATTTATGGGCCGTTGCAAATTAAAATCATTATATTGCAGTTTGTTCTGGGAAGACAACGAAAGCTGGCACATCGAGAGAAAACTTCTCATATGACACACTGAGACGATGTGGAAGTTCTGATAACTGAGCTGTAGCTGTTGCTGTTGCTGTTGCTGTTGCTGTTTCTGTTGCAGTTTCTGTTCTTGTGGCTGAAGTAGTGTCAAGTGGTGCTCGAATATCCTGCAGACTCATAGCGGATGGAGCTGCAGTTGCAATGTGGCATATTTCTGTCAAAAGTACAGCTAAAGATGCAAACGCAGCCTCTATATATACATATACTATATACATACGCATGCTGCATACTGTTCTTTGTGAGACTGAGAGCCGTTGCTCTGGGGCTGGGCAGAGTGTTGATGGGCTCTTGATGAACTCATCAGCAGCTTGCATTGTGTGTTTTCTGTTGATTTTGCTGATTTTGTCTGCATATTTTCAAGCACTTTTACTGTTATATTTCACTGTTGACTGCAGGAATTAAAGATTTGCTGTCTTGCAGTTTATTTTTCGCCGCCATCGCATTCACTTTCAAATTTTATTTGTTGTGTTTTTCACGCACGAAATTTCGCAGACTTTCACAAATGTAATTTAACCTTTGAGCTATTCCAATTGGCATTATTTAAATAGTGACAATTAATCTGTCTTGGATCAAAGAAATACGCACATAAACGCGCCTAACAAGCAATTAGTAGTTTATGGTCAAAACAAGCCGAAAACAAGACGTAAATTGAAAATTGTAAATTGTAAATTGCTGAACTTTCACAATTAGCCGAGAGTTTATTAAAGCAATGATTGCACACATGATAACCTCATATACATAAATAAACTGATTATACAATTATATAAAATGTATTTTTTCCGCAATATTCGCAGAGTTCATTAACATTGAGTCTATAATCATTTACTGACATTTTGTCAAGCCGTAATAGTAGATGCTTTCGCTGTTGAAATTTATAAATTTTATTTATTTATTTGAGATTTTTTCGTGTTGTTTTGGCATCAGATTATTGATGATCATCGAGATAGAAAGTAAACTATTTTTGTGTTTCGTTGTTGGCTGTGAAAAATCTGTTTGAAATGTAACTAAACGTAACGAATTGAAAATTGTTGTGCAGCGTGTTCGTTGCCTCGATTGAAGTCTTTCGTTGTTGGCATCCGGCGACTTTCGAAAAGAACTTTCCTCGCAGCAACAATAAATATGCATTACTAATAGCGTAGCAACATTTAGTGCATATTAAACAGGCGCTGGTTTTATGAATGAAAGTCGTACGTCATTAACAACGACTACGAGTTGTGTGTACGCTGTTTTACGGGCTAGAACAAATATCAATAAGGAATTTTGATGATGACAGACCGTCAGATAGAATCGCAGTCACAGCCAGACAGCAAATGCATATTAATCATTATGCATGTAAAATTCACTTAAATGGGTGTGAAGTGGGGCTGACTGCTTGGAAATTCTAATGCGATTGCAGTTGCATCTGTTGCATGGCTAAACAACGTTGTCGCTGTCGTTGTAGTTGTCGTTGTCGGTCATTGGCTGTGACTGTTGTCTGTTGTAGTTGTTGTAGTTGTTGTCTGCTCAGTGCTCACATTATGATGGCCACTTTTTCACTTAACATTTGCCGTCTGCTGACAGCCGACTAGCAACTACCGACTGCAAATAGTTTTCAGTTCGTTTACCCAACGCTGTCATTGTTTGAGCAGAGTTCAAATGCAATGCGAATGCGTCACGAGATTTGCCATATTCAATTGTAAACAGACAGCACGTGTGTGTACCTCTCTCTCTCTCTCTCTATCTCTCTGTACATACATACAAGTATGCCTGTTTGGCAATGTTTAGCTAACAGCTACCAACTATCAACTACCAACTACCAACAACCAGCAGCTGCTGCTGCTACTCCTACTCCTACTGAGGGCATTTGTGCTCATACTTTGTAGCTGATTTGTTTACACTCAACAATTGTGGGCAGCTTCACTGAGGTGACTAGCTGACATCTGTATGTCATGTAAGGTGTGTGTTAGTGGTGTACAACTATCGCTGTTATCGGTAAACAGCGATGTTTTTTTCTCGATAGTTTCCATACTGTAGTTTTTCACACTTTTCATGTGGTTTTGTCGTGTGTCCGTAGAAAATTGTTTGGCCAAATCGTTATCGAAATTAAAATTTTTGAAAATAATGTACTACATTACTACATAATTTACTTTAATATAATTGCAGGGACTGGAAATAATAAACGCTGTAAACTTAAAACAAATGGATCGGTTATAATAAAGATCGGCGAAATCCAATTAGAAATACTGCAGTTTTGAAAGGTAAACTTAAATTAAAATTACTCAAAAAAATAAAATATTAAAAAAAAAAATATTTAAAATACATACATATTTATATTACAGAATGTTGCGAATAAATACTAATGATAAACAAATAAAATGAGCAACCTAAAAGTTAACGGATATTCATCAAAGCTGGATTCATTAAAAATTGAAAAACTTGTAAGTTTTTGTTAGTTTGTGTAATGATATTTAATAGTAAAATTCGTACAAGATTGAAAATATATTTATAAATGTGAGGGAAAATAGATATATATAGATAGATATAAATATAAATATGTAAAGAAATTAAATGAGCTATATATACAATACTTCGATACTTCGATTACAAACATCCAAAACATCGATGTTATTACACCACTAGTGTGTGTAGTAGCTCCCGCTCTCTCTGCGAGTGTGTGAGTGTGTGGGGGTGTATTGCATTGAAACCCATCACATTTGGCAAATGACAGGCGGCACACACACACACACAGAGACAGTTGATTTACTCATTAACTGCTGCAGGTTTCCAGCTCACAATGCTGCCAATTCATTTGCCAAAAGAGCAGACAATATGTTAAGGTCAGTTCACACGCAACTTAGAAAGTATATCCAGATAAACTTGTAAATATTTGGAGTTCATTATGTAAGCAGCATCGGGTTGAAAGCCACGCTAATGAAGCGCTTCCTCCGATACTTTCTGCTGCTTTTTTCTGATTCTAATTTCTAATGTGACAAGCCCAAAAGCAACAGAAGAGCTCTTGCGATTTTGCGTTCTGGTTGTTGCTGGTGTGCTCTGGCAACAGTTTGATTGATTGGCCATGGTCAGAAATAAACAAACCTTGTTCTTTTTGTTGTTTGTTGTTTGTTGTTGCTGCTGCGTGTGTGTCGAAAGAAGAAAATAACGAAATTGTTTTCACAGTGTGCTCGAAATTCATGCTGGGGTCAAGCTGCGAAGAAGTTCAAGCCGCCGCCAGAGATTCACCGAATGGCCAAAGCAATCGCAGCGGCCATTGATTTGTTACCAAATTAAATTAAGCAGTCATTGACTTTAACGCCCTGGTAAATGTTGGGGAAATGTCTGTAAAATAAACGCGGCACGCAGCACACGAACATAATGGAAAAACGTAGCATCCAACCTTACATACAGACTGGCATCTAAATATAATATCATATTTATAATGGCTTGTATTTATCGCTTTAATGCGTATTGTTGGCGTACTTGACTGAAGCTCTATCCATAGTTTATACATATATATTTATGTAAATATGAATAGCTGTGGCTATGGCTAATCAAATGCTTTAATTTGCATAACAACGCCGTGAAAGTGCTACGACTGCGGCTTGTATTCGGTTCGGCATGGTTCAGTTGCGCGCGTCTTTTTTAGCTTTTGGCTGTCTGGGGTTAAGGTTTTCATTATGCAAATTGCCTATGCAGCGCAACTAAATACATCTTAAACTACATATATGTAGCGATGTTTTTGGCTTATTTCTTTTTGCTAAATAGTTGTATCGCGTGTTCAAATAGGAAGTGCAAAAATCAAAACAATGTCTTGCGGAACTGCAGATGTTTTCATTTCTGTTTTAACTTGACTATTTAACACCTGAGCGCGCGTAGAAAGCCTGAGATTATCGGACAGACAGTTAGACATTAATATCATTAAAAACACAAAGACAAGCATAAGCATAAATATGCATAAGCATATGCATTTGGTATTTTCCATTTGCCATTTGGCATTTGGCTCTTGGCATTTCGCAAGTTAAATTCACACTATTTCCCTTCGAATAACGAATAACACTGCCAAATCTACTACCAAAACACGCATCACTATGGCGATCATCATCATTCACATCATTCACGCAATTATTGAACGAATTTATGTTAAATCATAAGGTTTTACAATATTTTTTAAGTCATGTAACTGTCAGCGTTATTTTGCGCAATACACACACACACACACACACACATACAATACATATATATGCATAATAATGTGACAAAAACAAATAAACTAACCGACAAATCCACACGAGCTAACAAAAGTTAACATTTCAATTTTTTGAAGATTTTGTTTTTTCTAAATTTTTGTTTGACTCTTGTGGCTTTGATTGATTTTTGTTGTTGTTGTTTTTCAATGGTGTTTATGTTTTTCTGTTGGCTCTCACGTTTGCATTTTGGGGTTTCGTATGAGCTCCCAAAATGTAAATTTACAAATTACTTGACACGTTTTTTCTTGTGGGGGGAATATGCAAATGATTCGTAAATCGGCCCAAATCGAATGACTTAAGCGACGAACTTGCAGCAAAAGCTAATGCGCCCCATTTGCTTATGTCCAACTAATCGCACTAAAATATCACATATAAATATAGGAAGTTTTATTTTAGCTTAACTTTAGCAAAACAAATGACTTAAGCGACGAACTGGGCTGTCAAAGTTATAGTTAATGGTGGGTTAATCGTATTAGACGCACCGACATAATTATTACAGCTGCACAAAGCTATTAATCTCCAACCAAATCTATAATAAGACTATAACTTTAAAAATATAGCTTTTTCAAACGAATCAACACCAGAGAATTATGGGGAACTGACGTAAGAAATAGTGAAAATGCGTTAAAATTATAACTTTCCACTCGACCAAGCCCAAATACTAAGTTTTCTTTAAAAATATGCTCTTAGACTTTGAAATCTATCGTATGCAGTTCATTAGCTAAGAGCTTTAGCGTTGCATCATCGAAAATTTGATTAACTGGATTTGCCGCTCTCTCATAATTAATGACGGTGATATATAAATATAGCAAACGAAGTGCATTGCGTGATTTTAAGGCCTAGCTCGTTACTTGGCGGTTGCATTTAAATCGAGTTGCAGGTGATATCGATTCGAGTGTGTGAGCATTGGAAACTGGTTCAGGGCTGTGTAACATAACTGCTGTGGCCAAAGCTAACAAGTTGACACTTTCATTAAGAAAAGTTTTCCGCATTTTTGCTTAGATGCATTACGTTGGCCAGAAGACAGAGAAGCAGACAAAAAAAAACTGGCACTGGCCAAAAGAGACGAGTGCAGCTTTTGGCTAGCCAAACACACAAAACAACATTGCGGAGTGAAAAGCAAATCAAAGCGAATCACAACAAAAACAACAAAAACAACACAGAAATTACTTGCAGAAAAACAAAATACAAGAAAGAAGAAAACTAACAACAGCAACACGAATGATTCAGTGATTGGCGGCTGCTTTCGTTTTCAGTTTTGGCTCTCAGTTTATAGAGTTTACAGTTGTTCAGTTTCGCTTCAACTGGCGGCCTGACTGCCTGGCTGCCTGGCCGCCTGGCTGGTGTCTGTCTGTCTGGGCATCTGTCTGGCTTGGCTGGAGCTATGTATATGGCGTGCAGCCAGTCAGCCAGCCCATGAGCGAACCTCAAGAGCCGTGCACTAAATTTTCCATGAGCGAGTGGATTCGAAAACGAAACAGTTAAAGATGCGAAAAAGGAAAAACAAAACTAAACCAGTGAAAACGGAGCAGATCAGTCGGGCGGAAGGCTGCAGTCGGACGTAGCCAACAGTAGCAGAACCCTACTTCAATCAAGAAAATTGTCTGTTGCATATCTTCGCTCTTGCTTATCCAACCGCAATAAGCTACTAAAATCTTAAATTACAATTCTGTAGCTTTAAAATTGTGGCTGCTTTGCTTTCTTGTTGTGGTGAGAAGGGAAGAAAGTATACAAAATCTCAATTAAACTGGATCTGTTTACTGGCTAGGAGAACCTCGATACTTTGCGCCTCTCTCTGCCTGTTACACGCTTTTCTCATTTGCACTAACTTAATAGACCCTTTTGTGCTTTTTAAAGTACAGCGTCTCAATAGAGAAAGAGATTTACACTCGTTACTCTGGTTACTCCAGATACTCTCATTTGGCTGATTACTCTCGTTACGTTGGCCATCGTTAGTTGGCTTAATAAGTGAAGTAAAACTGAATAACTGAATGAAAGCAGTTGCTCATTGTGCTCTAAAGTACTTGTATTTTCTTTTCAGTTGATTTGACGATTTGTGCTTATCACACGCCAGCGATCGACAGCAACCTGGTCAGCTGGACAATGTGTGGCTGCGTTTGCTTTTCACTTTTCATTTTCAAATGCGATGCTGATGACGGCCCTCGAAAGCCGCACGAAAGTCGCTTTTATTTATTACACATTGAAGCGCTGTCTGTCCGTCTGTCCGCTGTCCCTTGTCCGCTGTCTGTTGTCCGTTGTTTGTTGTTTGTTTGCTGACGGAGAGCGGAAATGTGAAGTAACACGCCAGATATCATAATGTTTTGTGCTTTTAACAAGCGTTTTGTCTGCCTGATTGAATCAAGCAAAGCAGCAACTCAGCAACTCAGCAGCAGCAGCTGTAACAACCAGCAACAAAATAATTTTGTGGCCTACGCGTGCACTTAAAATGCAATTTATATTCAAGAAAACAATGCCAAATAGAAATAATGTTTTAATAAAGACGCCGCAGAGAAGATCTGGCTCTGGCTCTGACTCTGGCATTGGCTTGGGTTGGGTCTGCGGCTGCCAGTGTTGGCTGTTAGATAAGCCATTAAAAGCCATCAGCTAATGCCGACACTATCTGCCGATCTGGCTAATCATCAGCAACAACAACAACAACAACAACCTCACGTGTCATGCACTAACTACGTAATGGCACAATCAACAATTTAATTATGATTCGATTGAGATCTTAAAGCTAATAAACATTAGCCGCGCAATGCATGAAAATAATACCGAAGAGAGTGGCATATTTTCTGTTTTTACTGAATTATTCTCAAATTATTTGCATATTCCCGGCATATATTTAACCTATTTTTCGTGCCGCTTTAATGAACAAACGCCATAAATTGTGGTTTGGCAACAGGCCCCAACAACCAATCAATAGAAATTGGCAGCTCATAAAAATGCGCAGCGCATTTGTAAACAGAATAGCTAAAGAAATGCCACAAGAATGAAATAATGCCACACAAATGGCAGAGAGATCGTGGTATATACCGTACGGTAAAACTATGAATAAACTTTTTATAAATCGACAGAATTTTAAGAGAGCGAGAGATTGAAAAACATACCAAAACAAATATACATTAGGTAAAAACTTGACTTGGAATTTGTTTCTTTATTTAAAAGCTATTAGCTAATATTAGAAGTCGATAGAAATAAAGTAAAGGTAGATTGATAAAGACGTACAGAGATAGGAGAAGACCGATGAAATATCAATGGAATGGCATAAAGTTATACTATATATAAAGAAGTTAAAGATTGAGAATCAATCTGTAATGGCACAAAAAGGCAGCAAGATAATGCGAGAAGAATAAACAGAGAGGCAGTGGAGGATTGTCTATTAATGACAGTGAATGGCGAACTTCGAGAAGCTAAATAAATATCAGAGAATCGATAGACAATTTATTAACGATTAAATTCGTTTACAATATAAAATATTATATCTAAATACATGATTGGAGCAGCAGCAACAAACGCTCACCGCGCTGACAATTTATTGACGCTTCAAGTGTAGATGGCATTACAGAGATTTTGTCAAGCACAGATCGAATGATACAGCCAGATTAATAGACTTCAAAGTCTGTAATATAGCTGATATTAGCTGAACTTAATGCTGGCAGAGTGAAGGGAATTTTCGTAGTCATGCACTTTGACACAGTTGAGCTTAGGATTTAAACAGATGGAAAAATATGTGTCGATTGTCTTTGCATTGGCACATTGCGCATACGCCGCGTTGCTGCCTCTTATTTGTTGTTGTTTCTGTTTCTGTTATTGTTGTTGTGATTGTTTTGTTGTTGTTGTTTTTGTTTGGTTGCTGTCATTGCGTTTGTAACTTTGCCACGACCTTTTTTTGTGTCTTGTGCGCACGAAAACTCATTTGTTCATGCATAAGTTGCTGTTGCTGTTGCTGTTGTTGTAGTTTTTCTTTTGTTGCTTCTGAGAAAATGAAGTCAACTGTTGTTGTTACTGTTGTTGTACGCCTGTGACTGACATTTCCCATTAAATTGCCACGTTATTGTCTAAAGTCGTAGATATTTCTTTTAGCTGCCTCTTTTGAGGTTCTTGCAACAGCTGGTGGAGCACGGCCAGCGGGGCGGCCAGAGAGGGCTGGGCAAGTGAACTTTTGCATATTTGGTTACTGCATTTTCAACACGTCTCTCTCTAACTGGCTGACTGACTGACTGACTGACTGACTGACTAACTGACTCAGTGTCTTAATGTCTGTCTAACTGGTTCTCTGTCTGCTGGAGGCTGTCTGGCGCAGCTTCTTCTGCTATTTTGAGCACTTTAAGGTCTTTTACGCGATTGTTTACATTTATGGCTGCATAATTGGGTGCCTGCCTCGAAAAACTGTTGCCAGTTGCCAATTCCTATTGTTGTTGTATTTAAATTTTGTTTTTTACCACACTAATTGACTCCCACAAAGAGTGGAAAGGCAGCGAAGCCAAACTGCAGCTCACAGCGGCCACTTCCTTCCTCGACAATTGTCGCAACACCTACTGCACTTTTATTTAATTTTTTGTATTTTTTGTATTTTTTATATGATTTTTGAGGCACGTCGTTGCTTGATTAACTGCATTTGTTTTGGGGGCGTGATGACGACTCATCAGTCAGCCAGTTAGTCGCTCTGTCTGTGCATCTCAGTCGCAAAACTACTGAGACTCTGACTGTGAGTCTGACTCTGAATCTGAGTCTGAATCTGAATCTGAGTCTGACTCTGAGTCTGCGTATGAATTTGAATCTGTGCTTTTTCAGGGCCAACTGCCTATGCCTAGGCATAAGCAACTAACTAAGCAGCTTGTAGCCCAAGTCACAATTTGACATTGTATCGTTAATTCTGCACTAATAGTTTTAATTAGTCCCCAAAAAAAATATAAATATGTGTAGATATTTCCAGTTTGGTAGAGACTCATAAATATACATATAATAGACGCATAAGCTGCCATACGTTTGAAACATTTACTCAAAAGACTTGGATGTCAACCTTGAGCCGAGCTCGTCTCCGGTTTGTATCGCACACTTGCTGCTGCCAACAACATATTATTTTGTATTTAAATGAAAATGAAAACGAAAACGAAACCTACAACGCCGAGCAAAATGTAGCAAAATGTAGCAAAATGAATGAATGAAATACAATAAATAAAAAATTACTATAATGGAAAAAGCGTAGCAGGAAGTGCACAACAATACACATGCACACACACACACACTCTCACTCACACACTCACACAGTCAGACGCACATTGAGGCGTGTGAATGCATATGAGATGCAAGCGGTCTTTGGGCTAAATGTTACGCATACGCCATGTTCGGCAGGGCGAGGGCTGATGTTGCATGCAGCAGCCTTTGGCTTTGGCTGTCTGTTGCATGCGTGTCTGACATGCTACTCACCTTTTGCTCAATTACTTTTGTTTTGCTGCTACTGCTGCTGCTGCTGCTGCTGCTACTGCTGCTGTTGATGTTGTCGTGTCGAAATTGTTGCAAAATTGCAGATATTTTCCCAATGATTACGTAGCAGACGCTTGGCCCGTGTTGTGCCTCTGCTGCTGCTGCTGCTGCTGCTGCTGCTGCTGCTGCTGCTGCTGCTGCTGCTGCTGCTGCTGCTGCTGCTTTTCTCTATGCACTTTTTTAATGCTGTAACAATGATTTTTCTATAATTATTATTTTTTATTGATTTTGCAATTTGTTTTATTATTATTTATTATTATTATTATTCGGAATTTCTTTTTGTGCAAAGGCGCGTACGCTTTTCACTTTGCCACTTCAACTTGTTGTCGTTGTTGTTGTGATTGTTGCTAGTTTTTTATTTGCGTTTTACTGTTATTGCCATAATTTCACTTGATTGTTGTTGCTGTTTTATGAATAATTGCCAAACATTAAATTTGTCAATTGGCAGCAAATTTTGTGTGTTTTCGTTTGCTTTATTGTTTCAGACAAATTTCAGCTTTTAATTAACAATTACGGCAAACGGCAAAATATTCAACTTTAGACTTTTATTTGTTTTGTTTTTTGTTTGATTGTTTGCTATATTAATATTATTCCCTTTTTTTTGGACGCACTTCAATTGCATAACGACTGCGCGCACAAAAAAAATTTCATTTATGTGGATGACGATGACGATGACGATGTCGATGTCGTTGATGTTGATGATGATGAGATTATTTTTTGCTTTTCTTCAAATTTTGTTTGGCTTTGCTTTTCTTTAGCCTTTTTTGTTTGATTTTGTTTGTTTTGCTTTCGGCCACTGTAGCACGGCACAAACTTACTCTATGCGGCTGAATGTGTGCGCGTATGTGTGTGTGTGTTGTTGCTGCTGTGTGTGTGTGTGGGGTAGTGTGTGTGTGAGGTTTTCACTATGCCGCACCGACAGCAACAGAAGCAACGCTGACAACAAACGCACTCGACGACTTTCGCGACTCGACTGACGGCCAAGACGGTCTTGGCTCCGGCTCCAGATCTGGCTTGAGCTGGCTGGCCTTACCGTAAGTTCGGTTACGTTGGCTTCGTTTTTTGTTCGGCAGTTCGTTTTCTGTTTTCTTGCTTGCTTTTGCTTCATGGCTTAACTTGGCTTAATAGCATTTAGCGTGTCCGAAGCTTGCAGAGCGCCAAGCAACCAAGCAGCCAAAGAGCCAAACAGCTGAAGCTTTTTTGCCTCAAGAGCGCAGACTCTCTGTGGCGCTCTCTTAACTGTTGCTTGCAGCTGGTTAAGCGATTCTTGCACAGGTCAAAAGGCTGTTAGCCAAAGAGTCCACAGTTCTCAGGCAAGCCAGCTAATTTGCATGTTTCGATCATAAATCTTGGGGAGAAAAGATCGATACAAGCTAGAGAGATGCGGCAGCTTTCTACGATGTGATAATTACATCATCAGAGCGTTGCGATGCGGCGCAGTCAACAACGTCTTCGGCATTTCTTTTTCGTTTTTTATTTATTTTTTTACATATTAAGTTGATTTTTTTGTACCGTGTACACATATTTATCATCTTTTTTTTGCTGTGTGTTTGCTTAAAAAGCTTTTGCCGCCAGCGAATAAGCAGGCTGTGTTGATATTTACAATCGTACACGAATAACGGCAATTTTATATGGATGCGCTGTTAAATTCTAATGGCATTGTGAAGGTCAGTGTGTGTGTGTGTGTGTGTGTGTGTGTGAACGTGTGTGTATGTGTGTGACTCGTAAAATGTCAGAAAGCTTTTAATGAAATGTTGCTTACAATTTACACCCACAACGGGAGATATAAACAAAAGACTGAGGCGACAAACGCGACACCAGGCAATTGCCATAAATCAGAGCGATTTGCCATAGATTTATGTGACGGCAATTAAACGATCCGAGCAATTACACTATACCCATTGTAGTACGCATAATAAACAGCATTTTGTATGCATAGCAAAATAAAATATAATTATAATAACATGGTAACAAGTGCATTTCGCATTTGCATAAAAATTCAAAGAACTGACACACGTTTGGTTCTCCCATGAACCTGTTCAACTAAACACGAAAATACAAAAACAAAAACAAAAACAAAAACAAAATAATAATTACAAAATCAAAGTAAATATATGCTGGCAACGCGTCAATTAAAAATGCCAGGCCAAAGAGCCAAGCAACTAACAAGTTACCATAGCTGATCACAGTAGAAGTTGTTGCTGCCACTGCTGCTGCTGCTGCTGCAGTGCACCATTTTTCATGAGATTAATGGTCTTTTATTTGAACTCGGTAATGCTTAAAGGGTATATGCACACATAGTTAAGTCGTAACGACTTCGCTTTAAAGCTACGCCATTAAATCGCCATTAAATTAAGTATAATCAAACAAAATTTAACAAATAATTACAAATTAAAATACTGCGATTCAATGTACATAAAGTGCCGGTAAACGGTTTATTTAATTGAAATTAAATAAACAGCACAAAACATTGTTGGAAAGAAATAAAAAAAAGCAGCAGCTTAACTGCTGGAATTTTTGCTGAATTTAAAATATTAATAAAAGTTGGTATATAATATTTGGGTTGTATATAAGTAATGATGAGATTATTAAAATAACGAAACTAACTTGTCATTTAATTTAAGTATATAATTCTTTAATTATATAATAGAGTTTGAATTTAATTGAACTTTTAAATTTAAATTATAAACGATAAGTGCTACGTTCAACTGTATGGCAATACTGCATTACAAGATACGCAATTGTAATGCAGAGCGCAAGATGAGGCTGCGGCTGTTGATTACTGGTTACATTACTTGTAATGCAGATAGTGTCATCTTGAAAAATGCTTAAAGTCAATTAAGCAAGTGCAAGTGAAGAGAAGAACGAGAGAGAATGTGCCGAATACTGCATTACAATTGTTGGAAGAGTAATGCAAGCTGTCACAAGTTGTCTGCTAGAGATATCGCAATACAACTGCGTATTCTGTGCATTACAAGTGACACAATTGTAATGCAACACGGAAGAGAGCTAGGCAGCAAAAGTTCGGTCGAGAATTCGGTCAGCGAGAGTTCAACCAGAGTAAGTTTGGCCAGCGAGAGTTCGGCAAACACAATTTCTCACCAGCGAGTGCTTGGGCAGCGAGAGTTAAACCAATTAGAATTCGGCCAACGGGAGTTGGATTACCGACAGTTTGACTATCAAGACTTGCGCTAGCGAGAGTTAAGCCAGCGAGACTCTCACATTATGAAATAATTTTATGACGCCAGTTTTTTTGTGTGCTGGGTATTTCATAGCCAATCTTCCACAGCTCTTGATTCTAACTAGTTAACATTTAAGCGCTGACTGTGGTGGCTGGTGATTGCGTCCAAGCTGCACCCACCGCCGCATGGGGCAAGCGCTGAGATATCCAATTGAAACTGCAAATAAAATGAAGTTCTAGACGGGCATGATTGACGCAGCAGCTACAACTCGACCAACAACAATAACAACAACAAGAGCAACAGCAACAATGCTGGGAATGTCTAGAAATCGCAGCTAGTTAAATTATAATAATAATAATAAATTCGTGTGCTTCGTTGCTGCTGCTGTGAGCTAGTCAAGTTCGTTGCCTAAGTCTCTTGTTTGTTTAGCCGCTGCTGCTTTTGTTTGTTTCCACTATCAATAATAAACATGTGCACACAGTTTTCACACACATTTAATTTGTTTAAACAAATATCAAACAGCCACACGGGTAAATGACTTCATTTTTTGTGGTGTATTTTGAGGGCAGCATTAGCTAATACGCACATATAAAGTAATAACGCTGCAAACAGACAGTTGAATCTTCCATTCGCAGCTAATGACACTGTTTGTACACAATTTCTACAGTTATATTATGTTTTGACACCAGCGCACAAAAGCGAGGCACAAAGCCACTTTATAATCATTTAGTTGGGTGCTAATTATAACAACAACAACGAACGAGCGGCAAGAAGCAGCAGTGGGAGGGAGATATATAGAGAGATATGGAGAAGCCAGCTGCACGGGTTTATGCGCACTTTTGTTTAGTTTAATGGACGCTATTATCAAATTATGAACAGCTCACTCATGATGCCATCATAAACTGTTTAGCTCTGACTTCACTGTTTTTATAAGTATTTATTTTCGTTTTTTGTATTTTGCCTGGTTTTCTTTTTTTTTTTTTTGTATTTTGTGCGTGGGCGTAGCATGTCCAGCATACGGTATGCCAAGCGGATTTCCATTTAGTTTAACATGCGCAAGGCATGTACGATAATTTACTTGAATTTTACACAGAAATTTCTTCATTTTGCACTTGTTACACTATTACCGAAAGGCATATTTAATGGGCGCCCGAACTGGGCGTTAACTGTGAAATCCAAGACTCAAATACTCGTTTGGCATTCACAATATGCACTGTGGTATGCGACCATTACATAAGTCGAATATAAGGCGCCAAAATCGATTGGACGCGTTAATGAAACCAAAAGTGAAAGATTTTTTTGTGGACTGTGTCAAGTGAAAGAGACTGAGACTGAGACTGGAGCTGAGACTTTGGCTGTAAATGGCCCAAAGCTGAAATCTAATTAGATATAAACGCCATAGAGAAACACATAATTGTTTTTATTGAAAGCCAATTAAAGTCAAGTTCAAATGGCGCACCTCGTGCCAAGCCACAATACGCACAGAAACCGCCAAAAAAATAAAGTAAAACCGGGCAAAACAGCCTCGTGTATTTGTAATTAAAATTGGGCGAGCGTTGCAAATTTGCTAACTACAACAAGCAAACAAAAAAAAAAACAAACAAAAAACCCAAAAAACACATTCAAAATGTAAAGATAAAGTTGCCAACGGCTGAGGTCAACCTACAAAATATTATTTGTAAACCATGTGTAAATTAATTTCGACAAATTCCTTATGCAAAAGGCAATTGCATTACATATTTACTGCCTGCAATTTGACTGTAATCGTTGCTTTATGGCTGTAGTGCTGTCAACGGCTGTCATTAGCCAGCAGTTGAGCCTTGGCTTTAGACGTCATTTGTTGGCACTTTGTCAAAATAGCGGAGGGAAAAAACACAGACCACGGCAATAACCCGAAAAATAATCATAAAAGAAGCTGTAGAAAGAAGACACACAAAGTTCAAGCGCATAGCAGATGTTCAGATGTTTGTCGGCGTAACATTGACCCGATATGCTTATCGGCAGCTAGCTGCAACTCATTCATAAACCCTACAGATACCCAAACATCATGCTCAAATTCAAACTCATACTCAATGCCGTACTCACATAGTTTTTTGGTTATTAATTTTTTGTATATGGTATATATGGTATATAATTTTTTTGATTTTTGGCAAATTATTCTTGGTTAGGCCATAACAAAAGACTTGAGACACAAACTGGCTGTGGCAATCAGCGTTTGCCAAATACAATTACAAAACGGAAACACTTGAGAGTTCTGCAAATCAATTTCATATGATATATGACTCGGCTATATAATACAATAATACTCGCATTCGTACTTGTATTCATGTTTTCTATAAGCCGCTAATAACTCAAGTGCCCGTTCTTGTGGGCCATAAGCCATAAGCCATGAGCTGGTAATCAATGTCGTTCGATCAGCGCCACTTGGTTGCCTTTTGTTGAGGGCAGGTTGTGAACTTGACGCCAATATGTCACACACTCGACAAAAGCACTCGAATCGATTGGCGTTAAAAGTAATAAACACACAAACAGCCATACAAACATACAGATATACAGTCAAAAAATACATACTTATTGCCCGCATATGGACACGTTTCTTAGGGAATACAAAACTCTTTCTGTTTAGTTTAATTAAATCATTCAATGAAATGATTGTGCGCTATTTTGGCATTTGATGTCATTGCCTCAACGCGAAGGCTAACACCAGCTGGAGCTCTTAGCTCTTTTCTTCGACGCTAAACATTACGCAATGAGCCAGAAGTAACCCTTCTGGCATGTAGGTCAGTTGCAGAGCTAATATGGTTAAGCATGAACCACACCGCTTGCAGCTGATTTATGCATGTTTCTGCTCCCTCTCTCTCTATCTCTGCCGCTGTGTGGCATGCCACAACAGGAAATCCACAAACAAGTTTTTCGCCAGCTGCAGTCGGCAAAGAAAAAAGGGCGAGCCAAGCATAACCACAACACATGGGACGCACTTTCGCTAGCGGCAGACGCGACCTTTGACAAGCTGCCACAGCTTGTGGCAAGCGGCTGCTGCCGCTGTCTGTGGAATTGGCCTAATGATTTGTTATGCCACTGACTAAGTAACATTCCATGTAACTGCGCTTGCCGCGAATTCTTGCCATGACGACGCCAAAACATTTGGCCAAGTTTGTCGCCAGAGTCTTTCGTTGGCAGTTCCTGTACGGCCAGCTACTGTTTCAATTTTCGTTTTCGTTTTCGTTTTTGGACACTGTACTTTAAGAAGGTACAAAGGGGTATATAAAGTTGGTGCAAATGGGACAGGTGTGTAACAGGCAGAAGGAGGCGTGGTCGACCTCACAAAGGATGTATATTTATCAAGAATGATCATAACGACTAGCTGAAATATAGACTTATCCGTCTATCTATTGTAATTGATCATGCAAGGTAGGTAGGCTCTCCTATGCTGTACGCTGATCAAGTTTATTTCAAATTTTTGATAGCCCCCTATTTTATAGATTACCGCAAAGAATCACAGATGCAATCATTTTAAAGCTACCTACTTTTTATTTGGAATATAGGAATAAACTATATGCGTACTATTCAAACACAAAGTACATAGTCTTCTACTGTCGGTTACGTCCGGCTGTAGCCTTTCGTCCGAACTGCTCCGTTTTTGATGGTGTTTGTTTGTTTTTTCTGATGTTGACCAAATGTGTACTTGCGCTCCAAAATTTGCTAACTGATCTAAGCTTTTGTCGCGTGCATGTTGCTGCCGCTGTTTCTGTTTCTGTTTCTGTTCCTGTGTCTATTGTTGCTGCGAGTCATGCGTCTCGGAATGATATCGTGTAATTTGAGACAATGTGCGCGAACAATTCATTATAAGCCGCCAACTGGTTGCTGACAGCTGCGCTTGTTAAATGATATTCAATAAGATATATCTCACAGATACATGCATATATCTATGTCTGTGTCCAAACGGATTTTGTGGCATGCGCGTGTGCTTTTTGGCTAGACAGGATTACGGCATTTTTTTTCCAAATTGCTTTGTTGCCCGCCGCTGTTGGTCGCCTTTCACCTGCGGTGCAGGCTGCAGTTTTGTGGCATAGTGCTTGCTGGCTGCACTAATTGCACAATTTCTGTTGTCAAGTGCTTTACATTTTTGGGGTGGGCGTTATGAGTTGGCCCGTTTCTTGGCTTGGCCTTTTATTTTCTGAACTAATTTCAACGGCAGACAAATGAAATAATGGCCAAAAATGAGTTGGCTTTTTGTTTTGTGGCAAGTGAAAGGCCTCTGCGGTACCATTATACAATCAGCAAAATAGCCAACAGATAAAACCCAACAAAAAATAGTGTTGGAGTAAGTCGAGCAGCCCAAAAGGCAGGCTCCAAGTGACCCATGTGCCCGGAGTGCAATTAAAAAGCAACGACGGCGCCGGCTCTAACAAATTGTTATAGAAAATTATCTCGGTACACCCGCACCGCAACAATAAAAACAATGGTAATAAAAAAACAGAAACAATACCAATTACAACAACAGCAACAACAACAACAACAACAATAACGGCAGCTGTGAATGGCATACAGTTGCAGCCATATGGCCAGGGCACAAGACACAAAACTATACCTAAATCCAATATATAGAGTCTGCACCTCGTTTGCCCAATCAGCGCCAGCCGCAAAATGTAAGCCAATTAATTTGCCTTTACATTTGTTATTGTTTAGCCTTTTTTTTTTGCCAAATTGGCAGGCCATAATTGAGCAAAAAAATATGGGCTTTTAATTAGATATTGTGTGCAGCAATTGAATGCCAATTCCACTCCAAATACCTTTAGAATTCAACAGAAAAAACTCGAATCAACGGCTCAGCAGCGCCACAGCGTTACAGCTCAACAGGTGGGCTAACTATCCGGCTTTCTGGCTGTCCGGTTGTCCGTCCGTTCGAGTTAGCCCTTTTTAGCGAGGCCAAAGCACAAAGGTAATTACTAAGATTTATGCGTATAACTGCGGCTGCACTCTTGCCTTTTTATAATGCTCGAAAAATTCAAATCAAAACTCGAGCAGACACTGAGAAATTCATTTCAGCATCAAGGTTAACATGTGGAAAATTATAAGGCATCTGTTACTGTCTTTCATACATACCTATATACGAATATTGTAGTATTTCTATCGCAGCAGAATATGGGTTGGGCTAGACGAATGTACCGTGTATTGTATGCATGCAGTTAGCGTTAGCCCCAGACAAAAGACAGTTGAAGCTAACTGAGTCTGAGACCTGTGTCTGAGTGCTGATTGTCCAGGCTGTGGTGTTGCTGCTGTTGTGGTGCAACCTCTCTAGGTTGTGAGCACTCGCAGCAACAGCAGCAGCAACAACAGCAGCAGCAGCAGCAGCAGCAGTTGCGGTTAATTTGCTTGTCATTGCCCAGTTGAGTGGCGGCTTTGACTGTGGCTCGGCGTCTAGCAGCTCGTACTTACTATTTGAATACAAATTTAATTTGAAATTGAAACGGCTGCCGCTAGCCAAAGGTATTTCTTTCTTGATTAAGCAGGCATTTTGGGCAGCTGTTTTGCCACTTGAACGTGCCGTAAATTAGCCACCAAAAAAAAATAAACAGGAAGGACTGGGCAGTTCAGTCGGACGGAAGGCTAAAGGCGAACGAAATCGACAAAAGAACAGCTTTTACTTTGTGTACCAATAATACACAAACCGTCGTGCAAATTGTCTGCTGTATATCTTTGGTATTTCCTATCCAATCGTTTATAAATGTTAGACAGGCAGAAAGACAGTATTATATCCACTTATCTCCTCGTTCTGATCATGAACAAATAAGCCTTGTATATTTCTCATTTGCAACAACTTAATCGACCCTTTCGTAATTTTCGAAAGTACAGGGTCTGAACACAGTAAACACTAAACAGTATGCAGCAACAACTCGATTTAATTGGAAAGTGAGCGCTTTGTTCCACATTACGTGGCGACCTTAGACCGATAGAGAACTCTATTTAATTGCGGATTATCCCAGGCATTAGGCACTCTTCCTATTCATAACTGCTATCGAGCTATCGAGCAATTTAGGTATATCAAATTTAACCTGTGCTCGCTCTTTTGACCCCAGAGTTCACCCAGCCCCAAAACGTAAACAATTTCGTTAAATCAACTTTAATTTTGGCTGCAGCACGAATGTTAAGTGAGTGGCAGGAATACCACAACAAATACATAGTACGAATATACTTACGAGTATATATGTATGTATATATACCTACAGGCAGTAGGGGTATTCGTGCTGGGGTTATCGTTTTGCACACGCCACAAGCTGATATGGAATTGGTTTTGCTCTGGCTATTGCAGTATATGTGTTAAGCGCGCCTTGTTTAGCTATTTCTATTTCGATTTTTTATTTTTTTTTTATTTCATTTTCAGCTGATTTTGCGCAATTCTTGTCAGCGCCGGCAAGTCCAGTTTTAGTTACAATTTTCAGCTATTTTTCAGCTGCTTTTCAGTTCCAGTTTTGTGCAAAGTTTTGCTTTCGCTTCTAGCGCAAAATGTTGATTTGCTGCTGATTTGCAGTACTTTTATTTTTCAGTGGTTAATCGTATTGCTGCTGTTTGGTGGATGGTGGTTGGTGGTTTGTTGGCGTCTGTTGGTGGTGGTTAGCGCACTTGTTACTGCTCTAATTTGCCACGCTTGATTTAAGCAGTGATTAAAGGCGGCTCTCGTCACATCAGCTCGCCTCCAGTCGCGTCGTCATCCAAAACAGACATCTAATTTATGTGCGATTGCGTAATATTGGCCTGTATTATTTTGTTTAGTTTTTAGCTGGTTTTTTTTTTGTATTTCTTCGGTTTTATCTTCGTCCAGTTTCCATGTGAAAATGCCACAAAATGCGTTGGCTATAAGCACAGAAATAAAAACCTTTTTTTGTATTTTTGGTGTAGTACTACGCGTGGACATTAGTGTGGCAGCTGCCCCGCCTCCCCCGACCGCCTGTGACTAATTTATGCGCCAAGGTTTAATTTCGGCAGTCGGCATATCAAATCATGCCGTAGTCTGAGGCCCAGCTTTAAATGGGCATTGATGTGTTCATTCAGCGGGCTTGATGGATGCGTGTGAGAGCGCCAGATTGTAAGCTACACTCGCAGAAAATATGAGTGGATAACTATTACAAACTGCCCTAGGTCTTGCTGCATGCTAATGGTTTCTCTGTGTGCAGTCACAGCGCAGCTACTATTGTTATTAATATTTGCATGTTGTCTGGCAAGTTCGTTGCCTAAGTCTTTTGTTTTAAAATATGCACGCGAAGCTCGCCAAACAAATTAAACAAATTAGTGCAGACTTGCAGCACGCTTTTGGCAATGCAAAAATAAATAAAGACAGCAACTTGCACACGCCCCGCCCCCTCCCTGCCACCGTGCGACATGTGCAAACATTAATGAAGACGAATTGGGCGAATTGGGCGAGCTAAATAAATACGAGTATATTTCGGAGCATTGGCATTCATTAGAGCCAGTGGACTGCTTTGATGCATGTTATTTGAAATTAATCAAGCTGATACTATTTTGTTATTGTGGTTTTTATTGATAATTAATGCGAGATAAGCGGGCATGGCTGCGACTTAAACTACAGCAACAAGTTTAATGGAGAACTTGCCGCCGCCACTAAAAAAAAGCACATACACAATAAACAGACTAAAAAACCAGTTTGTTGGCCAAGTGAATGCGGGTGTCACTTAACTCATAAATCTTATGCGGACCACAGCCAACCTCATGGCCTTGAAGCACACACATGCACATACACATACTCGTGTGTATATACATGTATAGTCGGTGTCGGAGACAGGCTTGGGGCAACTGTAAAGACAGATGCCGCCGCCGCCTTGTGTGTGTCCTGACAAAAGCGTTTCCCTGGAATTTCGACGCGCTTCATTTCACATCAAGCTTGATTTCGTATATTGTGTGTGCTCGCTGTGATTAATTACGGGCTAATGTCAAATTTCTTCAAAGAGAAGCAGAGCGGAACCCAGAGAGAGGGAGAGGAGCGGTTGTAGTCAACGGAAAGTGAAACTGATTTCGCTCTCTGGTTTTATTTTTCACACTAATCAGCTAAGATTTGGTGCATTCAATGTGTATCAATCGCCAGGCAACGGCTGCAACTTCAGCTGTCATTATCAATGTCTGTCAATTAAACCTGGCCAACATGCCAGCTCACGTCACAATACACGCTGACCAGCGCAGAGACCTCAACAGCAGCTCCCATGTTCCGCTGTCACTTGCATGTCGACATAACTGTCGCTGTCAGCCCGACGAGCTTAGAAATCTCAAATTGAGACAGCAAAACCCTCCGCTGAGCGTCTTATCACAGTTGATATTCAAATTAATAGCTCAGCAGGGCTGGACTGCAAGGCAACGGAATACGCGCAGTGGTTGTCCAATTTGAATGAATTTGCAATTCACATAGAGAAACCAGAAAGTAGGAAGCAGATTAGTCGGACGTAACCGACTAATTTGAACTTTGTTTCAATTTTTGTTTAATTGTCTGTTACATATCTTCGCTGTTTCTCATCCGATCGCAATGGACAATGCCAAAAGCTATGTATATATCAAATCTCAAGCCCTTAGCTTTTAAACTGCGGCGGCAGTGCATCCTGGTTTCACATTTTTAGATTATCGGTCAAAGGAAGGAAGGTATCAAAATTCTAAAACTATCTTTATTTAGGTGCAGCATTAAAGAATTTACATTTCAAATATGGTGTTTTTAGCTCTTATAGTTTGCGAGATCTAGGTGCTCATATAGACGGACAGACAGACCGACTTACGGATATCGTCATCCCGATCAGGATTATAAATACTTAGTACGTCTTGACCTGACTGTTACACACATTTCCTATTTGCATTAACTTAATACAACCTTTTGTACTTTTCCCAATCTACAGGGTCTAATATTTATTATGATTATTTTTAGAGCATTGTAATTATAATTGGAGAAACAATCTAGCAGCAGCGTGTGCTCGTTAGCTAACGCATATTTCTCTTTGCCAAATTAATTATAAATTTAATCATTTAAATATGCGTTAAACGCATTTTGTTTGTATTAAATTAATTATAAATTTAATCATTTAAATATTTTAATACAAAGAACAACAATTAATTTCAAGGCAGCTCATATCAATTAGCAGACAGTCAACACTCGCTATAACAAACTGGCTGACACAACCTAAAATCTATTAAAGAAAGATTGTTTTATGGCCAGTCCTAAACCCATTAAATTGCATTTCAATAGATCATTTCTTCTTTTTATTGTTGATTATTCAGTTGTTCGTTATTTCGTATTCATATGTAAATAACACTGTTCAGCTGTATAATTAAACTGCCGGCCAGCAGAAATTTGCAACGCTTAATTCTGTTTAGACGTTTAATTAACATGCGCAGCTAAACAATAATTTTATGGCAAATATTTTTTTAAAACATTGGCCGACTTAGCCAGGGCTGGCAGCTAGAAAAACTCCTCCCAGCATGCATTGCAAAATTGAAAAAAAAAAAACAAAAAAAAACAACATAAAAAAATTAATATCAAATCGGTAATGCTAAAAAAATGCTCATAGGTCGAAATACATGGCTGAAACCCCAAACAGGTAAAACAAGCCGCTGCAGCAGCGCCGTGGCCAACGGGAACTAAAGCTTGCTTATAAGTACACACATGGACACACACACACACACACACATAAGCCAGTTACTCTCTGAGCAGCTTTTGCAGTTCGGCTGCAGTTGAAAAGTGAGAGTGGTCGGGGCAGTTGCGATTCGTACGCAGAGCGCCAGAGAGCGCTAAAGAGAACGGCTTAGCTAAAGCTTTCGCAGCTCTTTGCTGCGCTCTTGAGCTTTGCATTGCATTACAGTTTTTTCTGCCAGCGTATTTGCTTAATTTTTAATTGTTTGCATTCAAAATTAACAGTTGGTCGCGCCTGCTTAATATTTTCCATTGCATAGTTTTAGGCGGAGATTTAATTTGCATAGCCATTGCTGTTTCTTGGCATTTAAATATGCAAATTTTTATTTAACAAGAGAGCGGTTAAATAAATATGGCTCCTAAATTAATTGTTTATTATTATTAGCATAGATATTTTAAGATTATCATACATGTTATTAATTTTTATACCCTGTACCCATAGAAAAATGGGAAAAACAGGGTTATTGACTTTGTCAGAAGAATAGGCAGGAGAAGGCGTGGTAGACCTCACAAAGTATATATATTCTTGATCAGGATGACGAGCTACTTGAGTCGATATAGCCCCCCCCCCTCCTCTTCACCAAAAAATCGCAAAAAGCTACTGCAGCCACGATTTTCAAGATATTATTTGTTATTTAACTAGCTTACAGCATTCTGTATTGACACTGTAAATTTAGTTTTGATAGGATAGGAAACAGCAAAGATTTGCCACAGACAATTGGCCGTAATGGGTAGAGGGAGGATGGTGTGCCGTGCATACGTTTGTAAAGAGTCTCCTACTGTCGGTAACGTCTGACTGTAGCCTTCCGTCCGACTGATCTGCCCCGTTCATATACTTTTTCACTTGGGATTTTGCCATATAACAGCACTAATTAGGAGAACTGCAAAGAAAAACAGCGAGAGAGGAAGAAAGAAAGTTGAGTTTGCCAAAGCTTAGAGCGCCAAAGCGCTTATCAGTGATAAATCATCGCAGTAGGAGCGCAGAACTTGGGGTCGGTGGCTGCTGTCCTCTCTTTATACCCTGTACCCATTGAAAAATGGAAAAAAAAAGGTTTAATAACTTTGTTTTAGAATCGTCTGATCAAGAGACAGTGGAAGAGCAAGCTTCCAGCACTATAAAAGCAGGTGCTTGCGGTTCCGCTAGCCATTCCAGTGGTGCAGACGTGTGGTGGGTGAAAAAAAAGCTTAACAAGAGAGTGAAAAATTCCAAGGAAGAGGATTTGCCTGAAGTCAGACACTGGGCAGAGAAATTCGCTAGTCTGCGAAATAGTGCATTATCACCATTAATGTAGTATACTAAGTGAGTTCTTGCGACAATCGTCAGTGCTTTTCGGTTACAGGGTACAGGGATACAGCGCTGCTTTTATATGCGTTTACGTAACTTGTAACAGACTCACAGAGCATGAACTAATTTCTCAGATTTTTCTGTTCTGTGCTCTTAATGTGGCTGTAGGGCTTTTGTCGCTTTCTAATATCCGTTAAGAATGCGCCAAGTGCAATAATCGCAGTGTGAACGCTTAAGTGTGTCAGTTGCATTTATAAAAAGCCCTCGACTTTAGCAACGATTCAATTAACACATGACCGCCATTTGCTCAGGCTCAGAGTCAGATTCAGACTCAGAGTCGGGCTCAGACTGAGAGACAGAATGCGCAGAGATTGTTGCGCTTTTTGGCAGTCAAGTGGAACTTGGAAGAAGTTGTCAGTGCTGGCGGTGCTGGTGGTTTTGGTCTTGGTGGTGTTGGTGGTGCTGCCGGCGTCTGTGTAAACACATGTTCTTGCAACTGATTACAAATTTACGATTATGCGATTACTGTCGATTTTTGTTTCATTTTAGCAGACTTAATGCGATTTTTATTGCAACATGCTGTGCCAGCAAGTGGAACAAAAGGCCCAAAAGGAATATGACGAGACCCAACTAAAAACGAAAACAAAAAGAATGGCATCTGAAATTGCATTTGGTTAGTCATGCGCAAAATAGTAGCACACAAAAAGCGCCAGCAACAAAGTACGAAAACTTAAAATATAATAATAATAATTGTTAGGTGCAAACCAGCAGACAATTGTCTATTGCCGTTGGGGCTCTTTGTTACACTTGCCGTCAACTTGGCAGCAACAACAGCCAGAGCTAGAGCAGCAGTAATAGCCAGAGCAACTGTTGCCATTGCAGTTATTCTGTTACCGAGTATCTGCTTTTGTTATTGCCATTAATAATGATTTAATTTCCATTGTTTTTCCCGGCAACTCTGCGCAACTACGCCAAGGACGTGTCCATGCGTCAGCTTCCACTCGAGCTTCGACCTGTTGCTGATTTGGCAGATTTGTGCCTGTGCCAAGGCGCCGATGTTGACTCAATTGACCTTCACTGCCAAGTAATACATATCCGAATTGTTAGTCAGTTTAAATGTGTCATATTTGATGAAAGCTTGTTCTTTAAATACTTTAAATAGGGTCGAATAAGTTTTTGCAAATGGGAAATGGGTGGTATACCCCACAAAGTATATATATTCTTGATCAGAACAACTTTAAACCACAACGGTCACAGATTTGTAGCCTATGGCATTCTCCGTCAATGCTGTGAATTATATTACATTTTCGGATAAGAAAAAGCGAAGATATGCAACTGAAAATTGTTCGATTTGCCTCTGAGTGTGTGATTATTGAAACACATGGTACAGAGTGTCCTACTGCCGGTAACGTCCGACTGTAGCCTGCCGCCCGACTGATATGCCCCTTCCTTTCTGGTTTATCAACAGTTTTATCGCTGTTTAAACTCAAACAGAATGTCGCCACGTACATTTAGAACTTTCACCCCGATAATTTCAGAGCTCTGCAGATGATTCATTAAGTCTTCAAAAAATCCCTGAACAGAAATTAATGAATGCGCAAGCATAATCAGCATTCATACGTTTATATTTAAAAGCCCAACAATTGTGGTTTGGCCAACGGACTTTCCAGCTGTGCTCAGAACTTGAGCAAATGTTTACAAATAGCCAGAAATCAGGTCAAGCAAAACAGCAACACAACAAGAACGAACCGAACAAGCCACAGAGATCATGAACAATTTGTTCTAATTTCGCATTTTGGCCTGGCTAATACAGGCACCCCATGGCCGTCGTGGTCCTAAACGATTTCATAATTTGCGCGCATGATGCAGCGCATTCCATATAGCACTCCAAGTACTTCCACAACAACTTATCTTCAGACTTCTACGCCTACTTACTACCTATCGTACTCCTTTTGGCTGATGTCTGTGTTTGTGTCCTCCTTTTTTGGGGTCCAAACGGGGCTCTGACCTTGCTGCCGGACCAGTGGAAATTTGCATAACGGCAAATACGTCTTAATTGCTGCCGGCTTATGACACAATTGTACAATTTTGGGCTGATTGCTGATTAGGCAAACAGAGAGCAGCTCGATGTCTATGTCTGTGTCTGTATCTATGTCTGTCTCCCTCTCTTTGATGCGGGCGCCAGGAGTTCAATGTCAATAATTGCGCATGGCGCAGAGCAGAGCTCATAAATAACGGTGCAGTGTCATTGGCAACAACAGCCACAAGTAGGACGATGTGGACAAATAAAGTTATTAACAATGCGCCAACATGTACGTGCAGCTCTGAAAATGGCCGAACGTGACAAATACCTAAAAGCCAGCGTCCGACTCGGAGTCAGAGTCTGAGCCAGACATCCCGATTCCCAACTCCCAACTCCCAACTCCCAATTTACAATTTTACAATTTCCAATCGCAATCCCAGCCTCAACTGTGGTCCACAGCCATGAGCAATGTTTTCACAACAGCAACAGGCACTGCACAGTGGTCAATGCCATACGAAAAATATCAGCAGCAAGTGCTAGGCAAGCGCGAGTTCGGCCAGCGAGTGGTCGGCTAGCGAGAGTTCGGCCAGAACAAGTTGAACAAGCAAACGCTAAGCAGCAAGAGCAAGGGAGCAAGACCTAGGCAACAACGATAGTTCGGCCAGCGAGAGTTCGGCCAGCGAATGGTCGGCCTACGAGAGTTCGGCAAGAGCTAGTTCGATCAGCGAAATTTTGACCAGCAAGAGTTAAACAAGCAGGAGCTACGCAGCTAGAGCTAGGCAGCAAGAGCTGGTCCAGCAAGAATTGCGCAACGAGAGTTCGGCCAGCGAGAGTTGGGCAAGCAAGAGCTATACAGTAAGAGCTAGGGAGCGAAGCGTGGTTGCAAGGGGGCAAACCCCTAGTTAAGCTAGCTTTAGTTATAGTAGGCGGGTGTGGGAAATTTTGTTATTATATTTTTAAAAAATTTAGCTTGATTTTTGTTAAAAGCTACATCTCGATATTTCCACTAGAACTATTTTGGCCACAGACTTCCATGCAAGATCGACCACTGTGCAATGCAGCAACAACATCACATTGTCCATCAGTTGGTAGTTGGAAAAGGGCAAAGCGTTGTGGCTTGGCTTGGCTTTGGCAACACCGTTAACATTTTATTTGACTAAAATTGCCTTTAATTTATTGCTGACGTGGCTGCATTTGCATGTGGCATATGGCATATGGCATGTGGCATGTGGCATGCACTGTGCTGCCTGCCACGTGAAATGTTTTCATTGTTGATTTTGCAGCGCATTTTTGTTGCCGCCCCTCAAGTGCCACTTGTTCTAATTTTTCCATTTCAAAACCAATCAGCATCTACTTGTTGTTGTTCTTCTTGCCGCTGTTGTTGTTGTTGTTGCTGTTGCTGTTGTTGCTGTTGTTGTTGGGTCAGGGACCCTGCAAAGTCAGTGTCAGTGTCAGGGCCATAACTACAGCATAGAGTAAGCGAATCGTAGGCCCTGTGTGCCATGTTTCAACTCATAAATAAAGCTAAGCCGAGGCATTTAAATAAATCAATTAAACGTATTGTGATATTGTTTCGCTGGCTCTCTTTTGGCTACTCAAGTTGCCACATCGCTTCCCGCGAATCTACATTTCTACTGCAGGAAGTGCGGCTGAGGCCGTGGCAACAGGTACTGATGCTTGCAACAAGTTAAGGACATGCTTTTTGGCCCGCAGAGTCGAACACGTGTAGCAACGAAATCTCTTGGCACGTACATGAAAATATTACAAGAGATAAGCGCACAGGCTGCCGTGTGGGTTAGCTATGGGGTTGGCCTTTGGCATAACATCCGCATTTTAATAGCTAAATAAATAAACAAAGCAAAAAAAATACAGTAAAAATGGAGTGGATCGGTCGGGCGGAAGTCTACAGCCGGACGTAACCTACAGTAGCAGACCCCGTACTTTCCGCTGCCGATTTGATCGATTAGATAGCATGCATGCCACATACTCCCCTCTGCTCAGCTGTTCGTTACATATCTTCGCTGTTTCTTATCGGAACGTAATGTAGGTATCGATATCGAAGAATGCCATAGCTTTAAATTCCGACTGTTGTGGGTTGAATGGGAAGAGGTATGAAAAATCAAAAACAAACTTAAAATGCTTGCAGGATAGGAAAACCCAAATTTTAAAAATGCCATTTCTAGCTCTCGCTTGTACGGACGGACAGATGGACATTACTATATCAACTCAGCTGAACGTTTTGATCACTTCCTTTTGCTTTTTACACTTATTTCCCATTTGAACTAATTAAATATACCCCTTTGTACTATTTGCAGGTACAGGGCCTAATTATGTATGTATATGTATCGTATTAGAATGCTTGCAGCTCGGCAAATGCGGCGTAATTAATGCTCGAGCGAAACAAAACTGTCAACGCAGCTCAAAATCAAAATAATGTTAACTACATTGCGGTACATGGTACACGCCCACGCCCACGCCCAGCCCACGCCCATACACACACGCCCACGCGCACTCGCTGGACAACCGGACAACTGGTGACTACAAAGTGGACAACGGCAGCAGCAGTGACAGCTGCAATTAGCATTTCATCCGGCAACAGCAAGTTTGAATGCAAAGTTCAATACCAACTGCAACTGTAACACTCGTGCATTCCATTCGATACCATTCGATTGCTCCAAATCTTTGTAAAGAAACTTGGTCAACACACACACACACACACACACACGCAGACAGACACACATGCTTAAGCTGGAGTTGCATTTGGCTCTCTTGGCCCAAAAAAGTGGGTCAACACTGTCAGAAGACGTCAAAAGCTGGCAGCTGGTGTGGAGGAGTTTTGCACTCAGCTGCGTCCAAATTCGCTGCAATTTGACATGCTTTGACAGTTTTACACGCGCCGGCAACAGCAACAACATCCAGCAACATCGGGCCACATCAGCCAACAAGCAGCAGCAATCAGTAAACAAGCGAATCAAGCAAAATCATCAGCCACAACAGCCCCCCCGCTGCAAATACTGCTCGAACCCCTTCCCTGCTGCACTCATTTCAAGCCGTAAGCTGTTTTTAAAGGTATTTCTTGCTCTTCGAGCGATTTGCATATGCTCCAAGTTTGAGCAGCGCGTTTGCCGAAGGCTGATCTTAATTATAACATATCTAAGCCCTCCACTGTTAAACGAAACAACCTCTGCTGACATCTATTAAAGTTACTTCTCCATAGAATCTCAACATGATTTGATGGTTATTAAAAGATTTTATAGCATGCCAAGCATGGCATGATTATCAAAAAATCATATGCAGCAGAGCATTATGTTTGTAATCTGGTTTTTACGCAGTATTTGTCAAATACAGACGAGACTTAAAATAACTTTACAAAATGCACACAAGGTATCGATAAATTCAACTCACATCAAGTTCGATACCGATAACAAACGACACTGGTTGCATTCACCAGGTTACCGCTCCATGGATCGCTCACCCGATAACCGATGAAATCAACCCTTCGCTCCATGTAACCTGGTGAATGCGTTTGATACATTTTGCAACTTGCAACAGTCTTTTATGCAGAAAGTCTACAAATAATTAATTTTTAAAATGCATACAGTTCTTTTTGATTTATTTGTTTACATTTTGAATTGAAATCAGCTGTTTTTATCGACTATCGATGAATGCAGCGGAAAAAGCAGCGATGGATTAGAAAAATTTTATGATACATGCGCTGCAATTTTATGATGCATTAGGGTTGCTTTCATCGGTTATCGGGTAAGCGATCCATGGAGCGGTAACCTGGTGAATGCAACCACTGTCGATACGCACACATTAAACGGGAGATGTTAATTGAATTTATCTGTCATAAGTGAGTATAAAATATGCACGTCTTTATAAATGCAAGCCATAATTAAGTCGTGTCAATTCGCTTTCTATAGTGTTGCCGCAAATTCCTTTCGTTTGAATCGATAAACTTGAGATGGCGTACTGTTAGATAGCACATTGAATTGTTTGGCCCATTAAACCCTTTGCCACACACATTCGCACTCAACGGCTGAAAGTAAGTACATCGCCTGCAATGAGACCCTAAATTACAACAACCAACACTATCGGCCACGAGTAGGGGCAGTGAAGGCAAAGGCTAACCACGATCCAGAAGACTTTTGGCTCGAACATGGACCGCATGGGCAGCGGGTTCTGACTCCATTTCAGATTCTGACTCTGACTCTGAATCCGAGTCTAAATCTGACCTCACAACAAGAGCTGGCGGCGCTGTGAATGTTGCATGCGCCGCCTCGTTGCATTTAACGCCTCTCTCTCTCTATCTCTCTCTCTCGCTCTGTCTGTTGTCTGTCGCTCTCGCACAATTTCGACACTTTCAAGATTTTCCTATAAAAATTTGCCATAAATTAGTGCCACAACGGGCAACAATGTGTATGTACTTCAAGTTGCAATTGCAATTGCTGCCTGTCTATGAAGGCTATGCCCTTGCTTGTTGCTTGTTGCCTGTTGCCTGTTGCTTGTTGGATGTTGCTTGTTGCTTGTTTACTCTCGCTGGCGATGTTGCTGTTGCTTAGGGCAGCCTACACGCATGTCCAGCGCCTGATGATATGTACTTTCGCAAACATAACTGACATGTTTGCCTAAGAGGCAATAAAATAAATCCCAAACTAAACACAAAGCCAAGCGGACAGCAAGACCAAATTCCCTGATTCAGCTTAGGGCCACAGATCGCACGTGTCGCTGCAGCAAATGAAGTTAACTCAATCAAGAGGCCCCTGGCCAGGCCAACAGCAACAAGCCAACGTGTTGGCCAGTAATAGTAAAAATGTTAGAATAACTTGTATGAAATTTATCAAGGCTACCACAGGGAATAGCTGCAACCTAAATGTGTGTAGCATGCACCTTCAAAAGGGCGGCAGCAACAACAGCGCCTGCCACACGCTCTAGGGAGCAGCAAAGCGATATTTATGCCAATTGTTGGCTTATAAAACTGGCCAACTACAATGCGAGTCCGAATGCGTGTGGGTCTTAGAAGTGCTGGTAGATCTAGCCAGGGATAGGGCTCTTTAGCTTTGTCTACACTTAAAAAAAATGTAAGTATAGAATGCTAAATAATGCAGACTTAATCAAGCTGTCCATATTTATATTTATTTGATTTTATAGAATACTAAAAATAGAATAAAATTTTTAAATTCAATATTTTTTATTTTTATACCCTGTGCCCATTTGAAAAATGGGAAAAACAGGGTTAGTAACTTTGTGCGAATGTATGTAACAGGCAGAAGGAGGCGTGGCAGACCCCACAAACTATATATATTCTTGATCAGGGAGACGAGCTGAGTCGATTTAGCCCTGTCCGTCTGTCTGTCTGTCTGTCCGTCTGTCTGTCTGTCTGTATGAACGCTGAGATTTTCTAAACTATAGAAGCTAGAGAAGCCGTTTTGGTCTCTTTTGAAAGGTGTGTACCATACGCAGATCAAGTTTATTTCAAATCTTGGATGCCACGCCCCTATCGCCTACAATGAATGAAATAAAATACATTCGCCAATTTAAGAGTCACTGAGCTATTTGCATAAATTCTGTCTTCAGTAGTTTGTAGGTCTATATCATACGTAGATGAGGTTTTGTTAAAATTTTGGATGCCACGCCCCCTTTACGCCTTAATCGATAAAAACCGAATAACAAGCGTAATATTGAGCATAGAACGTTGTTATTTGGTACATATACTCTCTTTCATTATATTTAACTATCCTGAAAAGCGCATTGAAATCGATCAATAAACACAGGAGTTATAGGCGAAACAATATTGCAGGCGTTGCACGCTCGCTCACTAGCTGCGCGGCCAATTAAGCGACACATATAGGAAACGTAGCAAAGAAAGCATTGCTGCTACGCTGCGTATGACAGTTTTATAAAATTTTATAAAAATTATAGGGCACAGGGTATAAGACAGTCGGGCCCGTCCGACTGATCTGCTCCGCCCATTCTGGTTTATAATGAAAAAAATATAAATAAATACAGATACAGATAAATGTATGGATAGCAAATATTTTTAAAATACGTATTGTATATTTATTTTTTTTTTGTATATTTATTATATACCAGTACTGTAAGTCTTCATTGTTTTCAAGATTCAAATAATACATTATAATATTATATAATTTAGAAAAATAAAATTTAAAATAATATACATAGATCAAACAGCATATTTATCTATATATGTATATAAATTTTTTGTCTTTACTGAGTGACGGACGGACTTGCTATTGAAGAAGTGGATGACTTAGCAACAGTTCGGCCAGCAAGGGTTCAACCTACAAAAATTCGGACTTCGAAATTTGAGCAAGCAAGCTAGGCAGCAAGAGTTGGGCCAGCGAAAGAATGGATGACGAGCGTTAGGCTAGCGAGGGTTAAGCTAGCTAAAGTTTGGCTGGCAAGAGTTGGGATATTCATATTTGTAGAATAATTTGATTTCTGTATTATTCTATTTATTTTGCAGTGCATGGGCAAAGGGAATCGCATTGTAGCTGTGACTGCTGCACTTTGGCGCACACGCAGCCAGACACAAAGGCCAAATTCAATTTATGGCGAGGGCATTTCAAACTGAGGTTGAAGTTGAGCTGCAGCTTGTACCATGTTGGGTTCTATGTTTGTCGACGGCTTATCAGCCGCAACTAATCCCTTTTGGGGCCGAAAGTAAAATGCAATTATGTGTAGTTTATGCGCTCGCCGGGTGCATACGTTTGCTCTGATTGACAAATAAATTAGCGATGGCTGCCAGACAGATAGCTACTGCCTGGAGGAGAGGAGGCTGCCTGATAAGCCCAGAGTTGTTTGTTTTCCCTGCAGTTTTCCCATTTTCAATGTCATCAGTCAAGGCAGCTAATTAAGCAGAACAGCAGCGGCAAGCGAAGTTTTCACTTAAGTGCAAGTAAATTTCACAATCAGTGGCAACTTTTGCTTCCACGTTGCCAACAGCTGTTGCAGCTGTGCAGGAAGCAGCAGCAGCAACAGTTGCTGCCTCGCCTGCCTAGCCTGCATTTGATTGCAGTTAGAATTGTCAATAGGGAAGACATCATTAGTAGTTGTCAGTCTCTGGCTTGATTTGTGCGGTGTTTCCTGCGTTTGCCTGCTCTGCTCCTTTTGCTCTCCTACCCAACTCTTGCTTTAATTACTTCAACATATTCTTGCGTACGCAAACAACTATAAAATCAATGGCAAAAGCCCAGAGTGAGCTGCCGCCTGCCCACGTAGCTGCCTAAGAATTTATAGACAATGCAGGTATTTCAATTATGGCGATAAGATGCCGCCGATCCATAGGCCACAACTGCCCCAACTTAAGGCATGCCCCGCACCCCCAGAAAATGTCAATGCCTTTTGCATAAAAATGTCGAATGTCGTGCGGTGTTTGTTACTTATTACATGAGACTATGCGACCGATATCGATATTGTTTAGGCCATAGCGATCACTCACACACACAAAGAGCTTCAGCTGCGGCTCTGTTACTGCGTCGACCTTCAACTTTGTTTGCAACCTTGTTAGTTAGTTGAATGTTGTTGCTGTTGTATTGCTGCCGCTGTTGTATATTTCGCTTACCTTTTGTAGACCCTGCACTTTAAAGAAGTACAAAGGGGTCTATTAAGTAAGTTTAAATGGGAAATTTTGTGTAACAGGCAGAAGAAGGCAAGTGATTAGGACTGAGTCGATAATGCCTTATCCAGTCTGTCTGTCCTTTCGTTCGAACACCTAGATCTCGCAAACTATGGGAGCTATTGATACCATTTTTGGTATGTTTTAGATTTTTTATACCTTTTCTCTTATCCCCGCTAACCACCGATATGGCATATACCTAGCCTATAACATTCTCCTTCTATACTGTAAATTTCACTAGAATCGCATAAGAAACAGAAAAGATATGTAACAAACAATTTGCTGAGAAGGGATAAGTCGCATGCAAGCTAAATCGCTTTGTAGAGATTATTGAAATGTAAGGTAAAGGGTCTTCTACTGTCGGTTACATCCGACTAATCTGCTCCGTCCCCACTGGTTCGCTTAACTTTTGTTTCTCTATTTTATACACGCCGTATTTTCTTTTGGAGTTCAGCGCAATCGCGATCACTTCTGTTGATTGCAAGCGGCAAAGGCAACGCCTCCAGCAGCACGCAACTGACAGCAACAACTGCAACAGCAATAGCAACAGCAACAACTGCAACAGCAGCAACAACACCCTCAACAAAAGCACGACAACTGCAAACACTGTCACAACTGAGTGACAACAAACTGTGCTCCTTTGTGCTGCATTTTCATTTTCGTTTGCCTCGAAATTTGTTGCTCCCTCGGTTGTTGCTGCTGCTGCTGCCCTTGTGGCATGTCGCAAATGAAGGCAATCAGACGGCAACAAGCGTCTGGCTGCGCGAGCCCATCATTAAATTGAAAATAAAATAATGCGCTGACCGCCTCTGTCACGCCTGCTTTAATAACTTTGTCCCGGCTGTTGGTTGTTGGCTGTTAGCTGTTGACTGTCTGCTGGTATCGTTGTTCACGCATCTTTTGTGGCAGCACGGCCAGCGGCAACAAGTCAGAACAGCGAGCAACAGGCACCACCAACTCGTGGCAAGAACAACGTGCAACTTATTGCTCTATTTTCAGCGCTTGCAACATAGTTTCAGTTTCAGTTTCACTCGCAGTTTGAGTTCAGTTTCACTTTCAGCTGAGCTGCCATTGTTTGCCGGCCCATTTGCTGGCCATCATGTTAACAAGCAATGCATGTACTAGCCCCTCTCCTTCCTCCCCCACCAACCCTCTCTCAGACTAGTTGCAGTTACCTATAATAAACAACTTAAACGACATCGTCTATGAGTGGGCATTTTAGCAAATCAGCCAACTCACAATCACCACAAATTCTGAAAAATCCTTGGAAATTCTACAAAATACCTTGCGTCATATAAACACAAAAATATGCATGTAGTTTCTGATTGTGGTAAAATATGAAATACAAGATTGTTACAGTTGTCGCATGACTCATCAACGCCATCAACATCAACATCAACATCATCAAGAACATCTTCAGGCTGTTGCCCGCATGTCGAAGAACAGGTAATACTCCATGCAGATGGCTTATAATATGAACATGCTACAATATCATCTATATCTATATTTATATCTAGCTGACGTGACGTCACAAGGTCGTTGCATGACATTGCCAGCATCGGTTTTGTGGAAATTCCTGTGAAGTAATCGCAGAGCAACAATATCTACGGTTTTATATATATTTAGAGCTTGCCATAAATATTCCGTCTATATGTATCGTTTTATTATTTTATTACACTTGCCAGTCCCCAAGTTTCCAATCTCGAGTTGCCAGGGAATGAACCGCTTTTTGAGCAACGTTTTTTTGGCTAGCCACAGAAATCATTCTAAATACTGCGATACACACAGAATGTACATATATATGTAGTATATATTTATTTATTTATTAATTGTTACCACATCTGGTTTAACTTGTTTTACCCGATGTGCTTTCGCCTGTGGAGTGCATAACGGTATCTCTTAAATACATGCCTTCTGCATACTAATGAAAGCAGTTTAGCTCTCAAATATACTTATTGTTGCATTGACATTTCGGATTATCCATTTTTTATTACACTTTTTTTGCGTGCAATATTATGGGCCATCATTTAAATTTATAATTATTTGATTTGAGTTTGGGCAGCTTTATAAATAGAAACAAGTCTCCGAAATAAAGGCAAGAGTAATCGATGGGGGAATACCCTGCATTATGTTAAGTGAGTTATCGGTATCAGATCATATCGATAAAGCCAAGCGTAATCCAAATTTCAGGTATGTATATTTTAAATGTTTAATAAATTACACATAAAATTAGCGCCAACTTCAACAAACTTTAAGCAGTTCACAAAAAATTCAGATATAATTAAAACCAACACTGTTCGTCAACTTTATACCCCGTTTTATAACCATTTTAATAACTGGGTATAAAAAAAGTTGAAAGTCAGCGAAAAACCGAAAAAACGAGCATTGAACTTGATGCTGTGCTTAGGCTCAGGTCAAAACACGAACTTCAGATTGTTCAGAAAGCAATCTATATACATCTTACGACTTATATCTTATATAGCAGTAGTACTAGCCAGTTCCAGTTACCAATTGTGGAGATTACACACCCAAAAGAACAAGCTCGTTTGCACTTTTGACATTTCTCAGATACGAGCGAGCGAACAGGTTTAGGTAGACACTAAATAAAATACTAAACACTTTTTAGCGAGCAGCATAAAATTTAATAATTAATTTTTTGTTTTGTGTGATAATTTATTTTGGTATTTAAGAATACATATCAAATGTCTCGGCTGGACACGAGTCGAATCGAACCGGATATAAACCTGGGGTTCAATACTGTCTTTAAGATATTATGTCATACGATAAGTGTTCACGACTGAGAAACTAGTTGCCAAAAAGTGAAACCGCTTCGATCTATGCGTTTATTCTGTTCTCAGGAAAAGTGAAATTTTTCAGCGATTATAATGATTGATTAAACACTCTAACAAATTTGCTTAAATGCAACATAATTCTTATCGTTAATTCAATTAATAAATGAAGCTCTAAGCTGTTGCCCCCCCTGGGCAAAACGATAATAATTATTATATAAACTGTTTGGGGCGATTTCTTTGTTCTTAGCTTAGCCGATTAAACATTAGCATAAAACACACAATGGCATGGAATTTTATAATCATATATGCAATATCTTTAGAAGGTGCTAAATATACTTTTATGTACATAGCGACAACTAATGCTACTTGATCAGGCCTACGAGCAATTAATGTCGCGTCGAGAGTGTGCAGAAATAATAATCGACAGCTTGGAATCAATTAAACCATTCAAAATGAATATTCGCTAGCGGAAGTAAAAGCGCCAGCCAGACAGACAGACAGACAGACAGACAAACTGCAGGCAGTCGGAGAGACAAAGAGACAGACAGACAGACAGACCATGTTTGATGCTTGGGTGGGTTAAAGCCATTAACATTGGACTGTGACTCCGATGGTACAGATATGTACTCGAGTTTCATTAATCTTCCGTTTTGTTTGTTGTTTTTGCTTAATTTGGTGCACACACATATACCCAGAACTGCGCTATACTTTGTTTATGTATAACAAGCCAAAAAGCCAAAAGCACACCCGTTTTAATTTTCTGCATATTAACCAAATAGGAAATCGCGCTAATTGCTTGGCGTCGCTTTTTGTCTCACAACAAAAATAAAACAATAACGAAAACAAAACAAGTTGGTTCAATATACCCACGCCTCGGCCTGGGCAACGGAACAGAACTGTTTGAATTGGATTTTGGTTTGGATCGATCATTGTATGTAGATTACGTTAGACCGAATGATGCTCAATCAAATGGACAGACTTGGACATCGATTAACATTTGACGCAAATGATTTGGCATTAACAATATTCGTATATTAAATTATGCCATTCAAATATTAACAAATTAATAACAATTAAAAAACATTCGTCAAAGAGTCGAAAAACTAGTTAATGCTAAGTGCCATCGGATCATCAGCAAAAGTAAAAACAAAACGTGTATCCCATATGAAAACCGAAAACAAATCACTTTTATTTTCAGGCTGGCATTAAAAAGAATTAATAATACCCACTGTCAGTTGGCTGGTCGGTTGGTCGGTTGGTATGGGGTTCCAGTTATCTCCACATGGTTATTTTTAAGCTCTGTGCTCATGTGAAATCAAGAGTTAGCAGGAGTTCAATTTTAATAAGTCAAGAAACAAAAAGAATCGCATAAGCTTCAAGTCACACAATCGCACACCTTTCGGTTTCAGTTTCGGTTTCGGTTTTGGATTCGGCTTCAGATTCAGATTCTTCTGGCCATTCTTCTAAGTGGTGTATGAACTATAAAGATTGATATCATTGCCTGATGCCAGATAACCAGCTGGTCCTTAACTGGTAGCTTATGGCTTATGCCTTGACGTAAGCAGACACCACACCACAAAAAACTGGTTACAGATTCTAATTGTAAGATTTGTTTAAAAATTTGGCCTCTGCGTTTAGATGTCATAAAATTTAAACTTTTGTCGCTGATTTTCATACAAAATGGTATTGTCTGAGACTTTTTTCCCGCCATGCTGCTTGTTTCGTGTTGATTCAAGGCCAGGTCCAGTTTAACCAACAGGCTGTTTTCGGGGCGCACACCAAAGCCATTAGCATACTCACTCGGCTCAGCTTAGACCGACTTACACAGTGTCTCTGGCATGTTATAGATCAGATTTAGCAACTAGTATGCAGATTAAGCGATCACAAGCTTAGAACGTGTTACCCGCCACACAGCTCGCGTGATCTAAGCACCTCCACAAAAGATACCAGATACCAGATACTAGTCGCGACCACTTAGAACAGAACAACTGCATTTCCAGCCTGGCATCTAGATCTTAAAGCTGAAGCTAGAGTTGTGGCTAAAGTTGGTAGCCAATGGGCAGGCTGCTTCATAAATCAATCGTCTATAAATAAGTCAAACTTAATGGTCTAAACCTATAGCCAAAGCTCGACTTGATAACGCTACATAATCACTCACATAACTATTTATAGAGCCAGTGTTCGCATAAAATATTGCTGGCAGGTTCAAAATGTCCTTGCTCATAATTCCAAAGCAGCCCAGCAGTGTTGTTAGTGTTGCTAAGTGCTTGTTTTGCCGCCCAAAATAGGCCAAAAGTAGCTAAAAATAAATAAAAATAAATTAATAATTAATATCTAACGTCATAACACTTTTTTGTTAAGCTGGTATATGCAAATTAAAATTTAAATTATGCCTAATTATATCTTACGCTGCTTTATAATAAAATATGCTAGATATAACCTTTAAAAAGCTAAGCCCGCAGCACTGCAGCACAGAGAAGCCAATGGAGTGTGGCCTAACGCCAGGCAGTAAGTCCAACGCGGAAGACTACACTGCTCAAAATATTTGCAGCGAATTTGCAACAGCTTAAAGAATATGTATAAAATAAAACAAAAATAAATTTTATTTTTTATGCAATCTTGCTAAACGTCTGCTGACAAATCGATAAATGCCAAGCGATACCAATGCCTCGAGTTGCATAAATTTAAATTTACTTTTCATAAAGAATGCAATTATTAATCCTTTTGTATATTCTAAATAAATTTCCACCGATTTCTGCAAGTGTATAGCATATTTATTTATCGCCTGCTACTTGTAATTGCCACAAATTGTATGACATTTTTATGCCATTTGGCCAGCTTGGTGTGCATAATTGATTTACGTGCTGTTTGTGTGTTTCCCAGACTGGCAATAAATTTATATTTATGTGCAGTAGCCGCATTTCAGAGGTGCCTTATCGTTTTCGCTTTCTGTCCACTCCAAGTGGACACATTAATCAAGGGAGTCCGCGAGTCCAGCAGAAAGCAGAAAACAGAAACGGAGTAGCACAATTGAGACGCCCACGCCCACAATCACACGCCCCATAACCCAGCCATGCGATGCGCTCTAATGGCTCAGATAAATTGCGGCTGCAATTGAGCATATAAATCATACGAATCCCCTACGACTCACCAATGACCCCCCTCCCCCTGATGCTGCAGTGGGTATTTTAGTAGTTGTATTTGTCGCCCCCGATATTTCAATATCTCTCGCATGCGATGGCAATCGTTGAGCGTTGAAATTGCAATTAACGCAATCTGTGTGTTAAATCTTAGCACATTAATTAGTTTATTTAAAACGACTTGAGGCGGCTTAGTGCACTCGAGACAGCTAAATTGCAGTAATTGGGTATTAGCTTACTTGCAATGAGACAGCAAATCGATGCTAGGAACGAAAGTTGTCTCATGAGAGAGCTGCAGTTGGTTCTCAAAGTGAACTGGTTCCAGAGTGAAATTGATATGTAAGTATTAATCTGATCAGATGTTTATCACAGCAGTTCTTAATTGTTATTACACATCAAAATCTCAGATTAATTTATAAGCTAGAACTATTAATTTATCAGCGGGATTCCTGATATGCATATGCTTGCTGCTAATCTAGTTAATTAAATATTTAAGCAACTGAATTTTAATTTGAAAATTTCACAAATACCAGAAGATCCAACTCTAATTTAAACCTCAACCGTACACTCATAAAAGTCAGCTTAACTAGCAGATCAGCTGATTCGTTTGGCAGCGATTATCTTAATGTCAAAAACTTAGGTTCGCAGTGAAACCGGCTCACAGAGATTTCTCTTTTGTTTTTCTGTGATTTTATGGTATTGAAATGAACCAGCATAATTAATGCTTTATTAACTAGAATAACATAATCATGGCAAATAGAGAATTTATATTTTATAAACGGAACTGCCGACAGTTCTGAGCGCATTTGTTTCGGAACCAGTGCGAACTAGCACAGCGCTTGTGGGCATTCGCATTTGGCTTAATTACATACTATTTAAAGCTGACATTTATTATAATTAAAGTACGTTCTTGCAGCTCATGGGACTGTGCTAATTTGGTTGAAAGCTTGATTAATAAGCCGCCATAATTTTGCTATCACTGTGAACAACATGCAACATACTACAAGAGTCAGCAAATGCAAGACCATTCATCTTGTAGACAAAAGAGCATCGTCAAGTCAAGTTCTGGCACTCTTCCTTTAGCAGCGAGGTGCTGAAAACGAAATTCATGTGGCTGCAACGCGGCCTTGAGCATGAATTATGTGTGCAATTACTCTTCAGGTTGTCATGGCTGCAACACAGACACCAGCTCTCCTCTCCCCTCCTCTGCTCTCTCCCAGCTGCAGTTCTATTCTGCTCTGGGCTGCTCTGTTTCTCTGTTCTAATGCCCGGTAAAAGTGCAAGTTGCAAGCTGCAAGTTGCCAGTTGGGATTATGGAAGTGTGCCACTTGTTGCGTGTTCTTTCTAATGGCGCCACACGGTGGCAGTTTGGCTGCTGACTGTGCCACAGTCTGTGGCATGAAGTTAGCAGCGTTGGCACTTAATTACAGCTTGTTGCTCATGTTGCAAGTCAGCATGTTGCCTGGCACGTTGCAGCGTGTGAAATGAATGTTGGCTGTCAGCGATCTTGCTGCTTGCTGCTTGTTGCATGTTTGTTGATATCATCGAACATCGAGCTGGCCTCTGCTCCGAGTTTTACTGCGATAGCCATCGCATTTTGTGATATGTGAAAAGTCGTTTGCTGACTCATCATCCACTTGATCCCTTGGCCAACATTTGACAGCGAGATTAAGATGTTGGAAGACGCGTTGAGTCAAGGCCAAGACAGTCGGTTTGTTGCCTGTTGCTTGTTGCTTGTTAGAACACACTTGTTAGCTAATTAATGCCACACAATTTCATCAATTAGCATATGAGTGGATTGGTTGGTGCGGCATAGATCTAAGTGTGGTACGCTTTAAACACTTTCAATTGGCGCTACGTCATCGCCATTGGTTTCGGGTTCAACAACAATTGTTTTAACACATATTTTACTTAATGTGCACACAAATTGTTTTCCAAATTATAACAAGATTGCTTTACACGCGCCCAAGAACTGCCCTCGAAACCAAACACTACACAGTACAATACAAAATAATGTGGTGTACAAGTTTCCCAAAGCTCAAGGTTACATTCCCAGCTAATAAGTTGATTTCCATATGCGGAAATTGCAAATAACTTGAGGCAGTGAAGCAAAGTGCTCTCCGTTCAGTTCAGTTCAATTAACGAGCTGAAAAATGAGTGTGTTCCCACCAAGAAAGAATTAACTAAACCAGCAACTCACGGCAATCACAAATGCTACTGTTTAACGCTACCCTCTAGATTGTAAAGAGAGAGGTTGTATAAAACAGAGGTACTACTGTCTAACGCTACCCTCTAAATTATAAAGAGAGAGGGTGTTTAAAAAAGAAGTTCTTGTTCCAACAAAAAAACAGTAAGGATTGGACAGATCTGTCGGGCGAAAGGCTAAAAAATTGTGTCTCTAGCTCTTATAGGGTTTGAGATCTAGTTGCTTATACGGACGGACAGACGGACAAGGCTATTTCAAATCAGCTCGTCATCCTTATCAATAAGATATATACTTTGTGGGGTCTACCACGCCTCCATCTACCTGTTGGCTACATTTTTCGTTTACACTAACTTAATATCCCCTTTTGTACTTAGTACAGGGTCTCCAAATATATATAGGGTAACTTTGCAGTCGTTGACTACGCTGTCTTGTAATCTGGCTGGGAATCGAACATGAATTAACTACCTGACTTGTTTGGCCGTAAAACAAAACATTTTCAACACTCAGAAGACGAATTGCAATGCTTCTTGCATGCCAAAAGCGAAAATGCTGAGAGTGTTGTGAAATTGCCAGCGTCAAGGTCGACGTGGTGACAACCTGTAGTCGAATCAAAACACTTTTGACCTTTACTTTACTTTGGTGTCTTTTCATTTTCATTTTCAATTTGTTGATGGTGTCGTTGACACCTGTTAATTTTGTATCATTTCAATGTTTTACTTATGAATTCTGTTACGTCATTGTAGCCGCCATGAATCAGAGTGCTTTTGTTGTTGGTTTTCTGTTTCTGTTTTCTGTTACCTTTCCTAGCTTAAGAGACATTTCCGTTTCAGTGAAGGACTTTGGATTGATCGATTGATTGAAACTATTGCAAAAGGCGAGGCGTGAAAAGGGCCCGGCTTGCCACAAATCAAATTGAAATGAAATTGTATTGTCTCTGGCATACATGGCGTATGCGCAACCAGGCAGTTCTCGAGACGCCCATACAGGCAGCGTCTAACAGCTTCACAGTTTTGTGTAATTTGCTTATCAATCATACGCAGCGTTGTCTACGCTTGACTTTATTCAGCATTTTTGTTATAGCTGCTGCTACCCACACTGCGTGCACTTGAGTTTCAGTTATTTTTTTGTTGTCTTCTGATTTTGTTTTTATGTGTCAGCGCCGCACGAATTATGGCTTTAAATCCCCAGAGATGAACAAACAAAATAGCTAGAAGAGCAAATAAATAAATAAAACACACACTGCAGAAGAAGAAGAAGCTGTTCTAGTGCCATGCGGAAATTGCTTGTAGTAGTATTGGTACGACATGCAAAAAAATAACAAATAACAAAACAGAAAAAACACAAAGCGCCCAAACACGCGCAATATAACATGAGGCAAACAATTCATTATTATTATATATTATTTTATTATTATTTTTTTTTATTATTGCACGAGAAGTGCGAAGTGAGAGAAGCAACAAACAATTAAACATAAATCGTCGTTTAAGCTTTGACTTTTGCTGTAGCCCAGCGGCCATCGAGACTCAATCCTCTGGCACTAAGTTTGAGTTTCAATTTCAAATTCGATTGAGATTGAATTATGCATTGCCTCGGCTGTCATGTAGTCTGTCCGTCCGCCTGGTTAGACACGATGATCAGAATTTACAAATGTTTTCAACTTGTATCTACAAAATGCCACAGAGCACTCTGACAAATCAACTACGACTACGAATAATCGCGTTCGTATTTGAATTCACATTCGAGGTCTTCTAATTTGCATATGGCACGCTGCAATAAACATTTATTTAGCGAGCATAGCACCAATTTGTCATGAAATTGTGTTACGCATTCAGGCATGCATTAATCTGTGATTTTAGTTTAATTGAATTCGTACTTCGCTTATTTTTATTCAACTACTGCGTCCTCGCTTCAATCGGACGCAAACCCCCGGGGTGTTTAATTAATGTAAAACTCTCGCCGCGTAACTCTTGCTGGGACAACTCTCGCTAACACAACTCTCGTAGGTCGACCTCTCGTTGGCTGATCTCTCGCTGCCCAGCTCTTGATACCTAGCTGTTGCTTGCCTAACTCTCGTTGGCCGAACTTGCGCATGTCTAACTCTCGCTGGCCGAACCCTTACTTCCTAGCTCATGCTGCCCAGCTCTCGATGGTTCAACTCTGGCCGATCTCTCCTTGGCCGAACTCTCCTCGGCCGAACTCTCTCTCTGGTCGAACTCGCGATTGCCGAATTCTCGTTGGCCAAACTCTCGTTGGCTGAACTCACGCTGGCCCAACTCTTGCATAATTGGCGCTGCAAGGTAACGGGATACGGTGACGCATTTATTGGCAGGCCGCCACACTTACGACTAAACTAAGTCGATTGTACATGTTATTGGCAAACCGCCATAAATTTTGCTGCGCTTTAAATACTAAAATTATCATAACTTTTTTATGTAGTTCAAATGCGGTCACATTTGAAACTCTGACACCTTTTGGTTTTATCTGTAAATAATGACAGCTCATCTAAATAACAAGTAAATTAAAATATTTTAAAGTGTGTTAAAAAGCAATTAAAATTTCAATATACCAACTTCGTAGCAACAACACCCTGTCAACTTTAGCGTTTACTAAGAATAATAACATAATTACTACGTTTATAACACCTCTGCTGATGTTAGGCAAAAGTCTTAAATTGGCATAAAACTACAAATAATACAGCGAAGTTTATGTTTCTTAAGCATATCGCAACTTGTAATCGATACAGTTTTTAGTTAATTTATTACATGAAAGAAACTTGTAAAGCCAAAATCGGCACATAGCCATAAGACAGATCTCTTGGAAAAGCTTAAATTGTCAAATAATAAAGTAATGATATATATATTTTAACCATAATAAATCTGAAGAGAGCATACATGTTTCGGCATGCCCAAGTTAGAAGTATTAAGTTCTTATCTCAGTAGATTAACATATCACTCAAACTGACGCGCCGTGTTAACGTTTTGTTTGACTTTTGATATGTGGTTTTTCTATCTCAGTGTTACTTCAAGTCTCTGTGAATGTTTCCCAAGCTACTGGCGATTTTCGCTTGTAATTTTACGAAACCCTTTTTCTTTGGACTTTGTTTTTTGTTTTTGTTTGAAAATTTCAGTAGTTAGTGTTTTTTTGGGCTGTCGCAAATTTGTGGCCGTTTCTCTTGCGTTCGTGTTTATCAGGTTGCTTGTGTAGCAAGGTCGTTCGTTGGTCTCCGGCTTGTTGTTCGTGTTGTTGCTGTGCGACGCCAAAGCAATTTGTAATGATTATTAAAACAACAGCCCACTTGGCATGCCCCAACATACCCAAGATACCCATGCTAAACAAGACAGAACAACAACAACCAACTAAAACTCAGACCATGAGTACTACGAGCGTAGTTTTGCTGTACATTTGTTTTGTTTTTATTTATATTTTTATTTTTTTCCAGTGGTAAGCCATTCACCAAAGCGCTAAACTGTTGTTGTTACCATTTTTAATTGAAAACAATAACAAAAAAGCCAAAGCCAAAGCCAGAGCCAGATAATAATAACAAAGCAGCAACTAAAATTATTGTGAATTACAACACGACCAGTCCAACCCTCTACCCTGCCTTTGCGTGGTATAATTCTTGAGCAATTATTACCACATATTTTCATTATGCTTTGTGATTGAATATCCATGAACATTGATTATGACAGCCGGCTGGTCAATTGAAGAGTTCTATTTCGAGCAACAGGTATCAGAATTCCAAACGCATTCGCTCACTCCACTAGAACTGTATCACAGCAATAAATACATAAAAATAAAAATAAAATGTACTCAACACTCAAATGAATGTATGTATATGTATACTATATGTGTTTAAGTAAACATTATAAATTTGTATATCATTAGCAGCAGCTACTGAGTAACCGCAGAGTTCCCACAAAATTTGTAGTATTAAATTTAATTAGGCAAAATTTAACATTAATTTAAAGTTCAACTTTTGCAACAGCAAAAAATAAAGCAATATTTTTTGTTTTTATGCATACATTAGATAACTGGTATAGAGTTTGTGAAGTCTATAAATATGGCAAAGTTATGACGTTCTTTCTTTTGAATTGTTAATTTCTTTCTTTCTTTGTTCAATATTTATACGATTTTTGCTAATTTTTGCCAAATATTGAATAACCAACGTATTCATAATGATGCTTAAAAGAGCATAAAAACTGAAGATTTGAATAATTTGAAAAGAAGTTGGGCATGTTTTAAGAATGGGAACTATGTGAAGCAACAATGTTATGCGCGATTGCCACACCTACAATGCAGCACATGAATCACGCAATAGACGCCAACTTTTTGCATGTGCATAGTTTTATAGATTTGGAATTGAGCGTATAAATTGCATTAAGCTGTAAGCCATATAAGCCAAATGCCAAAAACAAACCAAACTCAGCTGAATTATGTCGCTCGTTGAGTTAATCAAAAGCCAAAGAAAAAAACAAAAACTAGCAGCTGCCAAATAAAGCAGCTTGTAGTGGTTTATAAAGAGAGAACACTAACCGGGAAATACCCGCAGCGGAGCAGTAGCAGCAATTGAAACCTAACTGAAGCAGCGGCAACATCCGTAAACCCAACAGAACTCCGCTGAATATAAGTGTATAAATCAAACCAATTCACACGCCCAAAATAAACCGAAAAAAAAAGAATATATAAAAGGAGCCACAAATTGCGGGGCAATTGAACGAGCTGTGAATTAGTTATGTTAAATTGAAAGCGCCGCTTAGATTTTTGTAGAACCTGAACTTTAAAAAAAAGTACCAGAGGGTCTATTAAGTTAGTATAAATCAAGAAAGTGTCTTACAACTAGAAATAGATGTGGTAAACCTCATGCCCGTCTATCCTAGATCTCTAAAACTAAGAGCTAAAGGCACAATTTTTGGTATGTAGTATGCCCAAGATTTTGCTATCATGCCCCTATTCCCCCGTTCTACTAAAAAGCCAAGCAACCTCATAGATATTTCAAGATAAATTGCATTACAATCGGATAAGAAACAGCAAAGATATGCAGCAGACAATGTGCTCGACACAAGGGGCAGGGTCTACTACTGTCGCTTACGTCCGACTGTTGCCTTTCGGCCGACTGTTTTGCTCCGTGCTTACTGGTTTATATTTGTTACTCAGTTATATTTTTTTGGATTTTTGGTGTTCTTTCTGGGGCGTGTTAGCTACATTCTTAATGCTCAACACATTAGCATAAATGCTGAATTTACGTGCGTCATTCAATGACAGTGGGAATTTATAAAATATATCGCTTTGCTGCTTTTGGCAATTGGCTAAGAACAAGGCACAACCTCATTGTGGAACTGTTGCCAATCTTCTGAAAGTTAAGTCTAGCCAAAAACTGGCAACTGGCAACTGCCAACTGCAACTCGGCTTTAGTCATGCTACATCGCTACGTCTTCGGCTGACAAGTTAGCGTCTGCGTCTGCGTGTTCGTTAACGTTTCGCGTCTTCGTGTGTGTTCGGGTTTTTTTGGCCGCTTTTGGTGCTGTCTTGCGGCCTGGCACACCGTTACTTGGCCAGTTGAAATACGCAGCTTGGAGCGAACGGTTCTAGCGCGCGCCTCTGCAGCCTAAGATCTTACTAAAATACTAACAATAACAACAACAACAACAACTGAGACACAGCAGCGCGTCGTCAAGTGTGCTAAGCAGCGAAGAGTGTTGTGGGCAGAGACAAAAAAAAATATAAACAAAACAAAAACACAAATATCAAATAAAATTAAAAAACAAAAAACTACAATTAACGCCAACAACAAACAAATTCCACAATAGATTCAAACAATTAAACAAAAAACAACTGTTAAATACAAACGTTGATTGATTGTGGGCGTACAATATTTAATCATAAAACCAAATTGACTGTATAGATTCTAAAGTAAAGAGCTGCAGCAAATCGCATCATCTACAGCGCTGTTTGGATAAAATCATCAAACGTTAAATTGCGCATACGCCGCATTGCACACAGTAAGTGGTCCAATTGGCTTTATGTACATACATTTGTACGTCTTTAGTTTAGTTGCTGATGCTGCAACCTTGACATTTACGGGAATAAAATGCACACATATACTACATATTTAATTTGTCATTCTGTTAATTAAAATCACCGCATGCATCGCACGTCTTTTGATTGGCAGCTAAATAATGTGCAATAATTTCTGATAATTTGTTAAAGGCAATTCTGCTTTTATTGTATTCCATTATTTTTTCCTATATTTGCTTTGGCGTTTAATTAGCGATTCGCTGTGTGGCTTATAAATATACAAAACATGCATGTCTGGGCTGTGGTTTTATGGTGCATGTGTGTGTTGTGGATGTGCTAAACGCTAAAGGCCACTATACAAGCTCTAGCTGTCCATGAGTGTGAAATAAAAGCCAAAGAGCAACAACAGCAACAACAGCAACAACAGCAACTGTTAGACATTGTAGGCATGTAAATTACAAAATCAAGTTCGTTGCTTGAGTCTTTTGTTTGGCCACAGGCACAAAAGGTTCTTAGGCATGAAATAGAAACTAAGCCAACGCATTTAATAAAACATAATAATGCTGCCTGCCACATAGCATATAATATACCATATCATATACACACAATGCAAAGTGGATAAAAATTGCTGTGCAGCGTTTATTAAGTATTATAAGTATTATGGTTGTTGTTGCTGTTGTTGCTGCTTTTGCTGCAACCTTCAATGTAAAAAAAAACCCGTTCGACTTCAGCTTGAACTGCGTGTGCTTAATTTACGCCCAGATTAGCATTTACATTAATATAATTTCACATTTTTATTAACTAAAATGTCAGCTTGCCGTCGCGTTTGCCTTGACAGAATTCAGTCGTATTTTTTTCAACCAATTCTGTTAAGCCATTGCGATGGCATCTGCAGCATGCAAATATTCAAAAAAAAAATCTGCCCAAAAATAAAAGCAAGTTTATACTCTCAGGAACACGTATATCTGATGCGTAAGCTGCGAGTTGGGGGATCATAGTCTTATTTCTTATGTCTTTACCTGTGCGACAGATGTTTATCGTAATACCCTCGGGGTCTTTGGCCTACGTTCGCCTTGTTATAAAATCGCCAATCGGAACGAGCGTCTTCATTTTGGCCAAAAAGAACTGCATATAGTATATAGTAGTATCTCACGCTCATTTGCATGCGACCCAATTTAGATGTTATGGTTGGGTCTGTACTATGCATATATATAGTATATATAGATACAATCCCTAATGAATCAAAGCTTAAACTTAATTTGCTACATTTCGACGCATTTGATTAGTATTTGTATTTGACCAAAAGCGAAACCAGTTCGCTAAGTCTTTTGCCCCTGAATTTTATACGCTTTTCTATTATCGATTACTTTGTCTAGAATTTTACAGCGCTCGTAGACACCTATTTATGTGTTTTTAATGATGCATATAGGTATATCTAAATAAATTGCCAAGCATTTCATATTTAATTAGCGACTTGATTGTACACAGCTCAATTTCAAATATTTCCAACTGAAATTAATGAACTCCAATTAAGCATAAAGCAGCGAATAATATATGAAATCAAATTGAAATAAGTTGGCCCTGCCTGCATGTGTCTGCTCTGCTCTGCTCTGCACTGCTCTTACTTTGTTTTGCTTTCGTATTATTATTATATTGTTAGTGTTATAACTGCTATTATTATATATATATTCGTAGGGGTATTTATTGTGGTTTCAGTTTTCGTTTTAATGATTTGCCGACAATAATTATCATTGTATAAAGAGTGTCTAAATTCGGTTTATGATGTAATTTCCGAGCGGTTGTAACTGAAAGTAAAACTGCAGTACCTGCAGACTTGATGTACATACATTTATGATTCATGCATTATTTAACAAGTGAGAAATTAACATAGTCAAATTAAGTGATGTGACTGATGAACTGATTGACTGATTGAATGATTGAGTGATTGTGTGAATGCTGTTTACGAATGACTAATTGAAATGAGTTGCTGTCAAAGTTTCGAGCATAACGAGACAAATTTAATTAGCAGCTGCGTTCAGCATGAACCGTTCACACACAAAGAGCAAACATAATCGAAATGCTTATGGTTTTTATTGTTCTTGAAGATTTTCTGATATTGTTCGTTTTATTATAGATTCTTTTTTATTTTTCGGCACTTGTCAAAGCCTAAGAATAGCCAAAGAAACGAGCCAAGGCCCAGAAAACGTGCACGTTCATAAAAAAATGTTTTTGTTTTTGGTTTTTTGCAAGTAATTTGGTGGTGCGCAAACACATTGAAACAATGGCTGTATATTAAAATAATCACTCAATAACAATAACAATAACAAATAACAATAACAAATAACAAAATAAACAAAAGCGGAAGTTAAAATTCGAATTCGTAGCCACACGAAAGCGCTGTGTAATTTTTGTCTTTTCTCTTTCGCGCCTTCCTGGCACGAATACGAATAACGAATACGACTATGAATGCGAATATGATTATAAATATATAGATATAAATATATATATATATATATATTTATGTGAGAATTCTCAACAGTTGCAAAAGACACACAGACACAAGCACCTCCAGTCTGTTGGCTAGATAGGCAGGCGATAGAGAAATAACTAAGCGAAAATATTATGAAAGCTCGCTGAATGAAAATGCAAGTGAAAATTGGAATTTATAATTTCGTGCCATGCAGCGCGGACGATTTTTTTCAAAACCGCAACGCCAGGCCTCAGTCCCAGCCCCACTGCTCCCCTTGCCTAGCCATGCAGACTGTGGCACTTGTCACTGAAGCTGCCGCTGCCGCTGCCGCTGCTGCTGCTGCTGATGTTGCAGCTGATGATGATGATGTAATGAGCGACATGCACATCAAGTGACAGAGCAAAAGTTGCGCATACGCCACATTGTGCACTGGGGGGCCGCGCGCAAAACTCACAACTCACAACACTCGAAGCAACTTGAAAGCAAATGCAATGTAGAGCAGCAGACTCAAGATAAAAGCCGCACAGTTGCAGCTTCTGCTTTGCACAAATGCATACCAAATTGACCCAAAAACCTTTAAAATGAGACCAAGAAAATTGACAACAAACTCGTAAAATTTTTTTGAGTGCATTAATAGTTGTATTTATTGATTAAATATACAGAAATAGTTATTTAATCTAACAACTAAAAACGGATAAATTCCATTTGTATTCAACGTTTGAAATAAACTTGATTTGCGTATGGTAAACATTTAGCTTTATGGGGTCTGCCACGCCTTCTACTGCCTGTTACCTACGTTTGCAACAAGTAATTAACCCTGTTTGTAGCCATTATCAATGGCTACAGGGTAAAAAGGCAAAATTAATAAATATATTTTAGCTGCGTGCAGTATTAGCGTTGCATTTTAAATGCCAACTTTAAGCGCCAGTTACTACTCTGCCAAATTAGTTCTGTACGTGCTGTGCAACCCAAAGCGACACAGATAAACGCAACTTTAATATCAGAGTATAACGCCCAGTCTTGACATAAGGTTGCATGCCCCTTTTACGGGTTGCTCACAGTACTTACTACCTGTCCAAGCTGGTAGATGATATTTCTGCTCATATGAAACAGGCAACAAAAAGCAGCAGCAACAATATATGGCAAAGTAATTTAAAGTGCCAACTCATAAAAGTAAAGTTAACCACAGTTGTTGTTGCTGTTGCTGTTTCTGTTGCTGCTGCTCGTTGTCATTGTTGTTTGTTACAGTTGCAATCACAACAATAACAACAATAAGAGCGCCGCAGTCTCCCCGCCCACGAGTCTATTATGATGCAAACAATACACAAAAAGACAATCTTATATGGCACAAGGCATCATATAGTTTAGTTTGCAGAATTTGCATGTATAAATTAATTGATTGCATCAGTTGCTGCCGTTGAAATTGAAGTGCAATTAACAAGTTTATTATATGAACTTAATTGTTGATTGACTTGGTTTTAATTGGCAGGCCACAAAATTTGCAATTGATGGGCTCATTAAAGCAAAAGTAAAAATGCCCAAAAAGTGAGTGCGTTGCATAGAATTTTTGTTGCATTTTATTCGAGAACAAAGCAATTGAATAAACGCCAAAATACAAACTCGTTTAAGCCGGAGCTACAGCCGGACATGTAAGGCCGCCACCCCTGCTGCTGCTGCCCCCGCGCATGTGGCATAAATGCGCTCACAGTTCAGTTCAAGTCGTTTTGGTTTCCACTTTCAAGGTTCCAGCACATGCCAAGAACTTGCAAAAAAAAACGTTATGTTTAAGAACCAGAAAAACAAAATAATCATATCATAATGAAACAGTATCAACTGAAAGGCAGCTGTGTGTGTGTGTGTGTGTTTGTGTGTGCTGCATTTGGGTGTGGGCCTGCCGCACGCCCCACTTGGTCCACTTGAGGTTGACAAGTCAGCCAGCTTTTTGAAAGGCAAACTTTTGGCCCACTCCGTGGCATGTGCCAAGCAGCAGCGGCGGCAGCTGTTGCGCAATTTGCGGCATGATTCATAAAACCAATTAAACATATAACAAATAAAACAATGCCACCGTTTGCGGCTACATTCTGGCCAAGTCAGCAAGTTTTTCACTTAAGCCGCTTAACACCAAAACGAAATACAAAATAAACAAAGGCTTATACTAGCAACAGCAAAAGACTTCCTTCTGCGCAGGAGAACGACAACCAACGACCTTGTCTCGCATACGCAGAGAACAGTTTCAGTTTCAGTTTCAGTTCCAGAACTGTGCGCTGTTGCTAAAAATAAAGCAGAAATAAATAAAATAAAATAAAATAAAACAAAACACAAAACTGGCCCCGTTGCCGTTGCGATTTGCGGCCTTGAAAACGGGCCCCAGCTTACATAATTAATTGCAATCAAGTTGCGGCTAGGCGGTCACATATACCACACACTCACAGACACGCACACTCACGCACAGTTACACACACTCACACAGCTGCATGTTGCGCCTGGCATGCGGAAAAAGAGCGCGTGCAAAACGAAAGACTTAAGACACGAACTTGACTGCGACTTGAACTACGACTGCGATTGCAACTTGTGACGCACATCAATCGTCGCGACGGCGTCTCAATTAACACTTAATGCACTTTTAACAGCTCTCAGCATATATTTTAAGTAACTAAATTTCGTTTTTGCCCTGTACATTTTTGCTGCTTCTTTATTTTATTTGATATTTTTGAAGTGACCGCTGATTAATAAATATACAAAAGTTGCTCAAATACTTACACTTTGGTTGGCCACACAAACAGACACATGTATACAAGTGGCTCTTCGCTGAGAATAAGTGCAAAATAAATCTAGCTGAAGATAAATAAGACTACAATTTGTGTATGTGTAATAATTGGTTAATTTTTAATGCAGTTTCAAGAAAACAACAACAAACGGCAAGCAAAAGGCCAGCTAGCTAATTAAATTTCATATATGTATATAGTATAAATTTTGGTGTGCCATGTGATCATCGCTAAAAAATCAACAGCACGTTCGGCATATACACAAATTTTATATACAATCCAAGACCACAGAGAGAGAGAAAGAGGAAGAGAGCAAAGAACGAAATGTTATGCGTATATATCGTAGTATTATACAATACAATATAAAACAGATGAGCGAACTGGCAGCTAAAAAGCAACTGCGAAACAGTGTAGTGGCCATAGAATCAAACATTCTGCTGGAACTTAATCACAGCATACGAAAATAGAAGATGAAATACACATTGGTGTGTCAAAAATACCCTTTGGGGTATTTCAAAGGGGCTCCAAGCGTTGACTCACGCGCGGAAACGCACAAAGAACGATGTAAAGACATCAAATTAATTTAATAAAAAACAACTAAACTAAACATCAGTATATGCGCAGATTCATATATGTATGTGCTCACTTATCTATTTTTCGGTGGGTGTGACAGCATTATAGATTACGAACAGCTTTAGCAAATTAGCCAGAAAGCTACCAAATGGCGTCGAGTTGAAATTAGAAACTTGAGAACGGCAGGTAACGGATTCTGTATGTGTATTGGTAACATGCGTGACATATATCACTTTTATGAGCCATTCGGTTTGCTAATTAAAGCCCACTCCAACGCAAATAGAAAGCCAGCTTGTCGATGACTTCAATCGATTTGACCGATTTTAGCGTGCTGAGCGACCCCCCGAGAGACCCCATTAAGCGCCAACAATTCTAGCTGATTAACGAACACTTAAATTAGACCACGATTGCAGCTCATTTGCTGTGCAGCGCGTGTTGTGCCCTTAATTTGAGCGGGGAAAACACTTAAAAGACCATTAAAAGCGTAAGCAGCAGTATTAGGAAGTATTTGAGCATTGCAGCCAATGCCCAGCGGTTCTCAGACTCACTTTCAGTGCCCAGCAAGTTCGTCTGTGACACACATAACTGTGGCAGGTATTGATAAATCGCATTTACCCAAAGGCAAATGGCATGCCAATCACGTGCATGACCGCCAATACACCTGATCCATCGTTGGGTTTTTGTTAGCCGTTGTTTTGACACAATACGAGTGCGTTAAACAAATCAGTTTGGAGCTGGCTAGTTTGGCTGTTTGACTTTGAAACTGTTTTCAACAATTCAGTCAAGAAAAACCGAATGGTCAATTGAAATGCAATGCGAGCTTTTGCCTGCAAAATAATGGTAAACAAAAAAAAGAGGCAAGAAATTAAATTGTCACCAAGGCGCATACAATTAGAGGCGGTGACATTGATAATTTCCAAAGCATAGTTATAGTTTGACAAGCAAATGTTTCAAAAGCAAATGACTTAAGTGACGAACTCGCACAATACCAGTATCAAATGACTTAGACGACAAACTCGCGTACGCGCGTTTCTTTGATTGAAGTTCATTGGCTTGCAGATTGATTGGCTGATTGCTTAATAATCTTATGCCGGATTAAAGTTGCTTTACACACTCACACGCACACGCACACACTGACAATTTAGTGGAGCCCTGATCTAATCATTTCATCAGAAATTAATTGTGGCATAACATACAGCAACAGCTGCTGCAATTATATTCATATCGTTAAAGAACATAGAGAATTAAATAATAATAATAATTTGGAAAACGCTCTTTTCAGCATCCCACAAACAGCCAGACGGACAAACAAACAAAAATGATTTCACGCCGCAAGATTATATCGCGTTCTCTGGACAATTTGGATGCCATTGGGCAAGACGAGCAAGAGGAAGACGTGTGGCACGATCGCGAGAAGTTATTCCGCGTAAGTTAATAATTTGTAAATCAATCAATACGCAAACAATCTACAGCTAACTCTATCTCGATAGGATCACATCAATGAAGTGCTGGCCAAATGGGAGCAAATCGATGATGAGATCTGGGCCAAGATTATTGTGTTCGAGAAGAATCGACGTGTGGCCAAGGCCTATGCCCGCTCCAATGTGATAACCATAAACGGCTCCAAGCATGGCTTCGATGGTGTGCGGTAAGTCAACATCCAAACCACGTCTATAACTTTTGATTAAACTGTACTCATCTGCTCTGTAGCATCGGGCTGAATGGCTTCGAGAATCCCATGCGAGACTCGGAGACAAAGGTCATCAAAAAGGCCATTGGCGATGGCTTCAAGATCAAAATGGACGACACGGGCAACATATTCGTCAAGCGGTATGGCAAGAGCAGCATCTATGTGAACAACACCTCGCTGGCCAACGAGGAGACCGTCATAGGCGCCGACATCATACAAATGCCGCAGATGTCCCTGACAGCTGGCACCTCCGCCAAGCTGTTCGATATGAAGAAGTTCCAGACGAATATCAATCGGGAATTTGCACGCAATTATCCAGAGCGAAGTCGCCTGGAGCGGCAATGTCTGTCGGCCGTCTCGCTGGTCAAGTCAAATAACAATCTAATCAACACACCACTGTGGATCATGGTGGTAAATGTGGTGGCCATGGACATGCTAAAGAATCGCCTGCAATCGCTGCCAAAGTCACTCGATGCGCTTGGCATGCGCGTGCCGCTCACGCAGAGCAGCGAAGATCCCTATTCCACCATCGAGAGCCAAGTGGGTCTTATATACCCCACGCCAGCTGCGTCCGATGATTCACAAAACTCGAGCAATTCCAGCAAGGGCAGACGCAGCGTGTTCAGTGCAGCCTTCCTTAACGAAAGTCCATATGTGCCCAAGGTAAGCAAAAGCGTTTTGAAATACATGGACGGGGCAGATCAGATGGACGGAAGGCTACAGTCGAAAGTAACAGACAAAAGGAGACATAATCTAGTTATATTCCAAATAACAAATGAATACCTTGCAAACTGTGGCTAAAGTAGATTTTTACGATTTGCTGGGAAAGGGGGGGAGGTGTTCAAAATCTTAAACAAACTCGTGCTGCTTACTAAATACTTATACTTACTTATACTTGCTGAGATCTAGGTATTCATATGGACGGACAGACGGACATGGCTATATTGACTCGGCTTGTCGTCCTGAATATATATACTTTGTGGGATCTGCCACGCCTTTTTCTGGGTGTTACACACAATTTCACTAAAAAGTGTTTAAAATGCTAATTGATCTTTTACCTGCTAGCCGGACTATGAAACTACGCCGTTGGCGCCTGTTTTCACGGACAAGAAACGCCAGAAGAACACACAGCAGCGCAAAAAGCAGGACGATCCCTACTATTGCGGTCTGCTGGCGCGCATTCCCAACTTCATCAAGTCATCGAAGCAGCCCAGTGCCAGCAAACCCAAGAAGGAGCCGAAGATCTCACGCAAGATCTCGGCGCAACATCATCAGTTTTTGTTGGCCGCACAGCAGCAACACCAACAGCTGCCGGAGATGACAACCCCAATTCCAATAGCGACATTCCATCATTCATACTTCCCGTATAAACTATATCCGCCACAACATCGGCTCTCTCAATCGCAACTGTCGCTCTGGGATGCGCGTAGTCTAATCAGCGCACATGGTAGGTTAATCTCAGTCCTCATTTACACGATGAAGTTCTTTCATGGAGTTTCTTCATTTTGCAAAAACTTCATGGTGTAAATGCAGGCTTACGCTATTCCTATATTGAACGACGGCACTAAAATTCTATTTTCTTTTTCAGAATGATCTATGCGAGCTGACCCTAATTTATTCATCGTCTAGCATTATTTTAACGAGTATTTAGTCAAAGTCTACGTTAGTGGAATGCATTTCGCTCAGTTTTTGTGATAAATTATGCGAAATGCAGCCATTTATATCAGAGCATACTTTCGGGCGTAAATCTAAAATTAATACACATCTTATTAATACGTACTAATATTAATTTACAGCAGTTAATGGGTAGACACCAGAGAAGAGATTTAATAATTATGCAATTTGTAATAATTAATTAAAATTTTGCCATAGTTTTTAAATCGTTTAAGACTGAGAACGTCCTAGAGTCGAGTTGTGCACAATTAAAATAATATCATAAAATAGTAGTACACTTAAAATGCGCACATTTTAGAGCAAAAGAATTGAGGATTTGTCATAAGCAAATTGTTTGCTACTTTAGGCAAGTAACAAATATTGATTTATTTCCTGTAAATACATTATCATATGTAAATAAGTTCGAATATTACACATTATAAACACTATGTAAACATTTATGCATTAAAAGAAAATTCTCGAAACATTTGTGTGTATTTAATAAATACCAAAAACTATCGAAACAAACACAGCAAGTAAGTACACCCACAGCAAGTAAGTACTGATAATATATTTTACTTATAAAAATACACCCGCCTCTTTTTATAAATATTTATTTGCTTAAATAAATGTTAAATATAAATAAATCTTAATAGAAGTTGGTTCTTTTTTCCTATTTTTTGGTGCATTGACATAAATTTGTGTGGCAACCATGCAAACGATCGTGTGAACATATCGATAACACATCGCTGCAGCCCTGCTGTCTGGCGACGCCAAGTAGCCGCTTGAAAATATTTTAACTGGTCGTGAAATTTTATATTGTTTGTTTTAAAATTGTGAGTATATATAATTAAAAGCTTTAATGTTGATATATAACGCTGTTGTTTACCAATACAAATAAAGAGCTGGGGTAGCTTTGGTTTTACGTTCATTATTTAACGTTGATCATGTTATTTTAGTTTTCGGGAGGCTCCAAATTTTCAGTAATCTTTTAAAAATACAATAATTTATATGCAATTGACGATCAATGGCAAAAAGTGCGTTTAATTAATGGATTATGGTGTATATTTAATGCACGTCTGCACATTTCAGGTACAAATGTTAAAATTGTGGATATACATGCATTAGAATCACCGATAACCCTCCCACTGAACCCAACCAAACTCGGCGCTTCGTCAGGAATTCCTGATTCCCGTGCGTGCAATAAACCCCTCAGCCCCCTGGAGCACATGCGCAAGGAGATGCTGCAGCAGGACGTCAACGCCATACGGGATGGATTTGCCACTGCACGGAGCGTAAAGTAAAAAATTAAGATCAAGTGCCAATTTATTGTATCTCGTTTAATTTCAATTTGTTTTGCTCACCACAGCAGCCCAAAGAAGGCAGGCGAACAGTGCACGATCGCAAAAGATAATGGAATTCCCCCAACTCTTGGTGAACTTCTTCAGGACTTTGTGATCTACGTTGAAGTGCGCTCTGGCAATCACGATAATTCCGATGGCGTCAAGAACTTCATCTCCAAGCTGGGCGTCCGCGTCAACGATCGTTTCTTGCGGTAAACCAACACAACTGTAGCTCTATTCTAAGTACTAGCCTTAGTTTAAAAAAGTGAAACGTGTCTATTAAGTTAGCGAAGAGGAAATGTGTGTAATACCCTGAAGGAGATATATATTCTTGATCAGGACGACAAGACAAGCCGATGTAGCCATGTCCGTCTGTCCGTCCGTATTATTATTATTGTTGTGGAGAATTCTGCACTTTGCCATGCATACGCGCGTAGCTCTGTGTCTGCCTCTAATTCTTTTTGTAAGCACATACATATACACAAAGTAAAGGGTCTTCTACTGTCGGTTGCGTCCGACTGGTCTGCCCCGTCATTGGTTTACAACCCAATTCACTTTACAGGAGCACCACACACGTGGTATTCAAAGACGGTTTGCTGTCCACCTACAAGCGGGCACAGAGCTGGAATATACCGATTGTGTCCATACTGTGGATCGAAGCCTGCAAGGTGCAGGGCCGCATCTGCGATACCCAACAGTTCCCCATAAGCAACATGCGCCTGTATGAGTATCCCGAAATATATGGCAAGATACCGGTAAGTACTTAAATTAAATCTCTGTTTGACTGTTTACTACGGGCCATAATTGAATCTGGTCATTTATGAACTGATTTTATGGCTGCTATACAACAAAAATCAGTTAGTAGCGCTTCAGTTTATGAGCTCCATAAATCTATGGGCTCTAAAATACACAAATTGATTAGTTGTTTAATTGATAATGCATAGCTGATAAGACACACAAAATGTGATAAGCAGGCAAGCAATATTTAGAAGAGAGCGTAGCTCATAGAAACTGCATTCGAGTTTTTTTTAATCCATGCCAAAGGGCATACATGTTGTAGGTTCTAATATATATCTAATATATATATATATAAACAGGGTATAAAAAGAGTATAAACTACTAACGATGTAGCTTATCAAACGGAAATACCCGATTGTAGATTACTATGCACTTTACTTTATAAAAGCCCAAGATTCGCTGGATTAATGTTTCTTTTAGAAGAGACAGATAGGTAATCTAAAAATTTTTTATTTATAACTTCAAATTTGATTAATAAAGTAATATAATGCCAGACAAAATATACGCGAAATGCCAACAATGAAAATTTAAATCTGTGCAAGTTGTAAGATTTTAAGTCGGTTTGCTATAAAACATTTAAACTAAACTCGATCTGTTAATGGTATAGTTTTCGAAATCGATTAGATCATTAAAACAAAGAGGGCTAGAACCACTCGACTCGCCTTCCTGATCAAGAATCGGAGCTCGCAACAAGTGGAGTCGTGTTGCATGCGGTTCAGGCATGTTTGATTTAAGCGATCACTTCAAGAGAGTGTATGAACGATCTGCTCTCTGATAAACCGAATTAAGCAGACATTTTTGAGGCTTCGCTCAGATACTAACCCTCGATTAACGATTGGTAAAAGTCAAGTACTGAGAGCAAGCGAAACTAGAAAAATATTTCTGCTGAGAACATGAGAGATAATATTAACACTCTCTAATGATTTATAATTTGGGGAATTTGTTACGCCCTTCTGCTCTTTACAAAGTTATTATACCCTTTTGGGTATAAAATGGGTAACATTTAATAGGAACAAGGTATAAAAATACATGCAAGATTTATATAAGAACTTAGTTAAATCAAAGTGAAGTCGAGTTTGTAAACTAATATACCCCATTAACCAATAGGGTATTGGGTGGCAAGCTCAAGGCACTTGGTGTGTGCAGGTTCACGTAGTTCCCTTTGATACCAAACTGTTTTTAAATGGGTTTTGTGCGCCTGACAGACAGATTCTTATCACAGCCAACAAATGTCAAGTGCTTGGCTACGCTTGTTGTTGTTGTGGGTGTTATTCTTGTCGTTGTTACCAACATGGGTTATCTAATTAAATTTGCGTGTAACGTGTTCAGTGTTCGGTGTCTTTTTGCTTATCAGGCAAAGACAAGAGAAGGAGAGCGTCAGAGTTGGCATTGCTAATGGAGCATCGTGCGCAACAGAGCGCTACGAATGCAATTAATGCCAGTTTATATAATTTGTATAGTATAAACAATGTTTTATTACCTAAATATTACGACAGTTTAAAAACGATGCGCCGTTGAGCGCTCTGACAACTTAAAACCTAGTTTACATGCACGTCTGTTTACCGCCGCTTCACAAGAATTGCGACTGCATGCATACATCAAGTTATTATTATAATATAAATACATGCTATATAGATATATATATTCTCATTCATTTACATAACTTGCTGGCAAAGATTGTAAAAATAGTTGGCTCAAGTTTGGAATACTTAGGGGGGTTTTCTCTATACCATTTTTTGCTAGTTACTTTCGCTTAGAGTTTTTCGTATTTCGCTTTTCGTTTTTGGGCTGGCGTTGAACGCGCTGTAGGCAACGTTTGCTGAGATTGTATCAACTACATAACAAGGAGACGTACATGGGTATAAAATTACTAGACATATACATAGAGTAGCTATGGAATAAAGCCTGTTCTATTTACATACGAGAAATGCGCACTTTAAGTACATGCGATGCTTCATAATCTTATAGTTTTTGTGGCCATGAAGTTGGCATAATTTGCGTAATTGGCATGTGGCCGCATCAGGACAATGCCACCTCCAGACACATCATGATCAGGAATCCGGCCACCGTGCCCCATGTGGCAATGGTGCCGTTGCCGCTGGCATGCGCCTCCGGCAGTATATCATCGGCCACAATGTAGATCATGGCGCCGGCGGCAAACGACAGCGCGTAGGGCAGAATGAGGTTGGCAAATGTGACCGCGACGGCGCCCAGTACGCCAAAGATCGGCTCCACCATGCCGGACAGTTGGCCGTACCAGAGCGAACGCATCACACTGAAGCCGGCGGCGTGCAGGGGCAGGCTGACGGCCAATCCCTCGGGAAAGTTCTGTATGCCAATGCCGATGGCCAGATTGCGTGCGCTCTCGAAGGTGGATGAGTTGGTGGTGCCCACGGCGCCGAAACTGACGCCCACCGCCAGACCCTCTGGGATGTTGTGCACCGTTATGGCCACCACCAGCAGCATGATGCGTTTCCATTGGGACAGCGCCTCCTGCTGGCGCTGCTGCTCCAGCGTCGCCTCCGCCGTATAGGTGCACTGTTCCACCTCATTGATGCTGGCCTTCTTGCGGCGTCGCGACTCCCCGCTGTGCTGCACGCTCAGGCAGTCCGAGAAGCTGTCCAGACTCTTGGAGGCCAGCTTGGCCGCCTCGCCGTTCCGCTTCAGCTCATCGATGGCAATCTCCGCCTTGTCCTTGCTGCTCTGCGTCATCTGTATCATCATGTTGGTGCTGTTCAGCCCCAGATACGACATCAGCTTGTCGCAGCCATAGACAAAGATCGAGCCGAGCAGAAAGCCGCCGGCCACCGGCAGAAAGGAGTAGGCGCCGTACAGCTGCGACGTGTCCGCCATCTCAATGGCCGGATTCAGCAGCGACCAGAAGGAGGCGGCGATCATCACCCCGGCCGCAAAGCCAAGCGCCGCATCCAACGAGCGCCGCTGCGTGCCCCTCACGAATATGACCAAGGCGGCGCCGGCGGCGGTGAGGCCCCAGGTGAGCAGAGTGCCCAGCAGGGCCTGCGTTACGGGTCCATAGCCAGGTATCATCTTCTGCTCTGCCTTCAAGCTATAATTGTTGCAACTTCAAAGCGCGTCTCGTGCCTGTCTCCGGCTGCTACGCTGGCTTTGTAATTGCAGCGTGTTCTTTTTTTTTAATGTTCTTGCCTTAATTTATGTGCTGGCGTTATCGCCACAATTGTCTGTCTGGGGGGGAAAAACAAGTTTTCTTGATTGTTTTCCCAGCAGACGTCTCGAAAGTCTGCCTGCCGCAAACTGCCACGTTCTAGCTTCTGCACTGATTCCGTAAATATATATATTACATATATATTTATTTACTAATTTGTTTTGTTTTGAACTTGTCACAAATAGCAAAACAAACAAGAGTTAAAATTTTGAGTTTTTGAGGCTGAATCTCGCACTTGTTGCTCTTAAGCTTATCGCTTGCTGGCTCTAATCGCTTGTCAATTTGTTTATAGCTCGCTGAATTAAATGCGCGTAATACTGCTGGGCTTTTTGCTTAATTGTTGTTGCACTTTTTTAGCAGCTTTCGAGCCGACTATAACTAAAGAATCAACTAAACAACTGAGGCTCTCCGCTGAGCGGTGGCAATTTTTATAGGGTAGCGGGGGTTGCCACTGCGGCAACTGCGCGTGCGCAGTGAGCGCAAGACCAGGGCTGCAGGCGCGCGCATCAACAGTGTTGCCACATCAACCCAAAAAACACACAAAATTAATAAGGCGCAAATTAAAATCAAGCACAGATTGAAAATGCCTAAAGCGCATTTTACAATAAAAAATATAAAATTGCATTGTGTATGTATTAAATTGTGTAAATTGAAATTAAAAAAAATCACTTTTGTGTAATATTTGCTAAACAACAATTTTTAAACAACGTAAATCGTGCCTATTTTCAAATAATGCAGTTTTTTTTTCCACTTTTCCATAAATTGTAAAAAAAATCATGCAACAATTAACCTACCTTTTAACCCTTTTTTTAATGGGTACAGGGTAGATTTCCGGCCACAACCCACAAAAAAAAACTAAAAACAAATTAGAAAGGCCCAAAATTCATGCAATTAAATGGCATTCGATATTTTTGCTGTAATTTCAAACGGTTACGTAATATAGTGAAAATTATAATTAAATAATTATAAAATTATAACAAAATAATTATTACAATAATAAGGAAAAAAGTCAACAAGGCCCAATATATAAAACCAATATTATATTATATATTTTATTGAACTATTGCAATTACAGTAAGAATGTTGAACATTTAAAAATTGTTTTGTTTTATTGTTTCTGTAAATCTGTAAATCAAATTACTTAAAGTTCTGTTTGGAGGATTTAGAAAGCAACTCGGGATTTATAGAATTGGGAGCTCAATTGTTGTTGAAAAGCATGGACAATCTTAAGAAGAACTTTGCTTTTTGCGGCCTATTTAACAAGATTTTTTATGGGTAAAAACGGGGTCAATAATTCAATTTTTTGCTTTGTTTCCAAATCCTTTTTTCTCGATAAAATAAATTGGCAACCCCGACACTGAGAGATTCAAAAGCTGCGCCAGAGAGCGTCTGGCTAATGTAAACAAACTACAAAGTTGGCAACGGCCAACGACCAACGGCCAACGGCTCTGATATCACGTAGATTATAAACAAATAAAACAGTGTTTTTAGCTAAAAAGTGACTGACAGTCGCGGCTGTGGCTGCAGAATGAGCTGGCTGCCAGTGCGCATAACAATAATAAGCGCAAACCCTTCACTTTATCAGTTGTGCCTTATCAGTTTTATCAGTTGACGTTTTCCCCATTCCCACACAGCGTGTTCGATGCATTAAATCCTGCCTGGAGAGTCCCAAGCAACCACGCAAACGGGCAGCAACGCCCACAAATGAGCAGGATAAGGAAAATGCGGCCAAGCGTGCGGCAGTTTCAACGCCCAACGGCACGCCGAATGTAAGTTTTATACTATATATCACTTTAAATATATGTTCTTGAACTGCATGTTTTGTGTTACAGCAGGTTATTACACAATACTTCAAGCCCGCGAGCCAAAATAAATACCTAAGCGACAACGACTTTGGCGACTCACCAGCCACGAAACTTATAAATAGGTAATTTGATTTAGAATTGATTCAGAAACTTACGCTCATTACTATTCCGATTCTCCAGAATCAACAACGGCGTTTACACTCCAGTGAGAGCAGCAACTTCAACTGCTCTAGGCAAGGCACAGAAACTAGTTAACATTGGAGATGCCGCCAAGCAGAAGCCGAAAGTGCAGCAGGTTTTGAGCTTCTCCCAGGAGGCGGACAAGTCCAGCGACAACAGCCCCTTGACTGCGCTCTCAACTCAGCAAACAGACGATGTGCAGATCGAGCCTCGCATAACCAGGCGTCGCAGCCTCTCAATGCTGGCTAATCAGGCGGATAAGGAGCAGATCTCCACGCCGCTTACAGCGCAGAAGAGGCGCAGTCGCTCCACTCTCAATGTGCAGACGACGTCCATGGAGCTCGCCTCACCAGCACCTACAATGACTCAGATTTCCACGCCCCTAACAGCGCAGAAGAGGCGCAGCCGCTCCTCTCTGAACGTGCAGACGACGTCCATGGAACTGGCCTCTCCAGCACCCATGATGACGCGTCGTCGCAGCTTGCTGCAGCTGCCCACTGCGGAGTCCAGAACTCCGCTGCCCAAGAAGCCCTCGTTTGATTCGATTGCCGAGGAGCCCATGTGGGAAGATGGTGCAACAGGCCGCAACAAAACCAATCTGCTGCCACACACCATGGACATAAGTGCAACGCATTCGCAAGTGGCAACTGCAGCCGCTGCACGCCGCACTAATTACAGCTCGCAGCATATGGACATCAGCGATGTAAACGATGAGAACTTCAATCCCAACCACATCACAACGCAAATATCGCTGGCCAACTTGAGACCCATGCAATGGGACGATGATGAGCAGATGACGCCGACGCCGGTGTTCAGCTCTACGCGATTGCCCGGCAGCTGCAAATCCAGTTCGATGTTTGACAAACGCCGTTCGCTGCACAGCTTATTCGATGATAAGATAAGGGCGCGCAACGCACAGCGACGATCCATAGCACTGGCCAATGAGGCGGAGCTGGGTCAATGCAAGATCGTTTTCCCACCGCTGGCGGCGGGAAAAGCTACAGAAAACATCAATCCCTCTACCAACGGGCAACCGGTAATGCGACGTCTGTTTACGCCCAACGAAGAGGTTGTAGTATCGCCGCCGAAATCCTCCAAGAAGCCACGCCAAAGTCTCTCCGGCAGCAACTTGGCAACATTGACTGGCAATCCGGCACGTCGTCGCACCATGGACGTCGCCCCAAAGCCCATGGCTGCGTTGATGCAGAAGGACGCCTTAACAACGCCAATCAGATCATACACGACTTTTAGCAGCGCCTCCGCCAGCGTTGCAAGCCGCAAACGGCAGCAACAGAAGCGTCAAACCATATCGTATACGCTGGTGCACACCAACATGCACAAGGATCAGGTGCAGATCATCCATAAGGTTGGTAGTTCCGGCTCTACGCCGGCCAAGAAATCCAACCAGTAATGCTCAGTTTTAAGCCAACACTGTTGTTTTATCTTTAGCTTGTAGTTTGTTTTTTAAATAGCAGACTTATTGTATACTGAATTGATTTTAATTTTCATTAGTCGCTTTCCCAGTTCAGTAATTATTGATAAAACATACAATGTACTCGTCGTAGTCGAAAAGTAGGAGTCCCCTGCACGCTTGCACCTCACACAGCAATAAACTACACATTTAATGTTGCAAACACAAAACGTAGTCGTATTAATTTATGCCCGATTCAATTAACAACCGATCCATCAACACGCAACCCGCAACCCCAGGCTGTGAAAAGGCTGCAGGGAGTGCGCATCGACCCCACTGTAACCAAGCGCACCACGCACCTCGTCAGCCTGGAGCCGCGTCGCACGCTCAACCTGCTGCGTGGCCTGATGCGCGGCGTCTGGATTGTCAACTTCAACTGGGTGCTGGACTCGGTGCGGGCGGAGAAGTGGCTGAACGAGGAGCCCTACGAAATGACTTCGTTCTCGCGTGCCATCGAGGTGAGTCATCATCAGATTGGCAACTGTTAATTCGATTCTCCCAATTCTCATTATTCTCACTTCTCTCTCAGATTTGCCGCACCGAACGCCAGGCCTTTGGCTCCTCCTATCGCTGCGAGCTGTTCCGGTACATGGAGACCTTCTACGTGTCCTCCCTCTGCCGGCCCATCACCTTCAACAACATCAAGGAGCTGCTGCTGCTGGGAGGCGCCAAGCTGACGGAGAACCGCTACAAGGCCAAGTTCGTGGTGGGCGACAAACGACGCGCCGAGGACGACAGAGTTTACCTGACGCCCGCCTGGGTTCTGGACAGCATTACGGCCATGCAGATCCAGAAGTTTGGCAAATATCTGATGAAGAGCGCCATCGTAACGCCCTACGGCATCCGCTACGAGGATCCCCGATCCGGCGAACCAGAAACCGATGACAGACGCAACCTAAGAACGTGTTATCGAGACCCCGCTCTGGTGATGAACAAATAGTTTCCGTTTCTCCTAGTTTTAAAAACATTTTAATTGCGTTCTTGAATAAACACAAACTCTGTAATCACGCTTCAATAGTGTTCTTTATTTAGCAAGTAAATGAGGTAAACGGTCTGTTTTGTACTATTTGTAGTTCTTCTCTTGGCGTCTAATGATAACGGATAACGTGTGGGCGGATCGGGAACAAAACGGAATGGGGGGCGCAGGCCAAAACTGAAAAGAATGCTGAAAAACCAAAGGAGGCAACACAAAACATGTGGCAAGAGGCGAGGGCTTTGTACAAAATGAATAAATACAAGTGGAGTTTATTTTGTTATTTATCTCTTTTGTTTCTAGTATTTGAAATGTAGTACAAAGCAGTGCGAGCAAACGAATAAACGATAAGAATGAAAACCAAAACGTTAATTTAATCAATGAATACACGATTTAAATGCTGTACGCCTGCGCCACTGCTACGCATATACGAACTAAATACGATACCGACAAATCGAATCAATTCATTACAATATCATACATATGTAGGTAAACTTAAGATTGGGGGTTTCTAAGTCTTCTGGTGATTCTGCTCGGCTGCTCCTCCCACTCAATCGACTCGGCTCAAGCAGCTTCGGTGGCGTTGATCATTCGTATCCGACGGAATTCTTTGCGATGGAAAAAATTAAACTTTTGCTTCTGCTGGAACATCATCTTATCATTCATCTTGCCTAGGACAGGTGTTGGTTGTAGTTGTTGTGTTGGGGTACTACTCGTGTGCTTGTTGTTGCTGTTATTGTTGTTGTAGTTGCTGTTGCTCTTGTTGTTGTTGTTGAGTTGCGGGTCTTCTTGCTGTTTCATGATAATGTTGTTGTTGTTGATAGGGGAAAGCAGCTACTTCTTGCCCTTGACGGCCTTCTCGGCGGCCTTGGTGACCTTGCCACCGGAGGCATCCTTGAAGTTGACACCCTTGATGACGCCGACAGCGACGGTCTGTCTCATGTCACGGACAGCGAAACGACCCAGAGGAGGGAACTCCTGGAACGACTCGACGCACAGGGGCTTGGAGGGCACCAAGTTGACGATGGCAGCATCACCAGACTTGATGAACTTGGGGTTCTCCTCGGTGGTCTTGCCGGAACGACGGTCAACCTTCTCCTTGATCTCAGCGAACTTGCAGGCAATGTGAGCAGTGTGGCAATCCAGCACTGGGGTGTAGCCGTTGGCGATCTGGCCAGGGTGGTTCAGCACGATGACCTGAGCGGTGAAGTCAGCGGCACCCTTGGGGGGGCTGGCCTTGGAGTCACCGGCAACGTAGCCACGACGCAATTCCTTGACGGAGACGTTCTTGACGTTGAAGCCAACGTTGTCACCGGGAACAGCCTCAACGAGGGCTTCGTGGTGCATCTCCACGGACTTGACCTCAGTGGTGATGTTGGCTGGGGCGAAGACAACGACGCATCCGGGCTTCAGGATGCCAGTCTCCACACGGCCGACGGGTACTGTTCCGATACCGCCAATTTTGTAGACATCCTGCAGGGGCAGGCGCAGGGGCTTCTCGGTGGGACGGCTGGGTGGCAGAATGGCGTCCAGAGCATCGATGAGGGTCTTGCCATCGGCGTTGGCCTCCTTGCGCTCGACCTTCCATCCCTTGAACCAGGGCATGTTGTTGGAGGGTTCCAACATGTTATCGCCGTGCCAGCCGGAAATGGGGACGAAGGCAACGGCAGCTGGGTTGTAGCCGATCTTCTTGATGTAGGAAGACACCTCCTTCTTGATTTCCTCATAACGGGCCTCGCTGTATGGTGGCTCAGACGAGTCCATCTTGTTGACACCAACAATCAGCTGCTTGACGCCCAGGGTGAAGGCGAGCAGAGCGTGCTCACGGGTCTGGCCGTTCTTGGAGATACCAGCCTCGAACTCGCCAGTACCGGCGGCAACAATCAACACGGCGCAATCGGCCTGGGAGGTACCAGTGATCATGTTCTTGATGAAATCTCTGTGGCCAGGAGCATCGATGATGGTCACGTAGTACTTGGCAGTCTCGAACTTCCACAGGGCGATATCGATGGTGATACCACGCTCACGCTCGGCCTTCAATTTATCCAAAACCCATGCGTACTTGAACGAGCCCTTGCCCATCTCCTGGGCCTCCTTCTCGAACTTCTCAATGGTACGCTTGTCGATGCCACCGCACTTGTAGATCAAGTGACCGGTGGTGGTGGACTTGCCGGAATCGACGTGTCCAATGACGACGATGTTGATGTGAATCTTTTCCTTGCCCATGTTGGTTTATAGGATGGCTGTGGGTTCAACATATGGCATTGTTGTGGGTTTTGTGGGGCGTGGTTGTGGGCGTGCATCAGGTGTGTGTGTCAGGTACAATCGGCAATTTGGCAATTGGGGAAGAAACAGATGGGTAAACAAATTTTGTTAGCAAAACCACGAATTTTAGCTGGGCAAACATTAGTCGAAACAAGCAAACTCATCAAAATTCAAATTAAACTGTTGCCAACGTCAAACTTTTTTTCTTTCATTGCTTTGCGTGCCAGCAGCTCGACATAACCTCAAAGCAAAACGTGTTTGAAGCGAAGCAGAGTTGAGGTTATGTTTAGCTGCTGCCGCATGCTTGGTGGTGGAACTGTGTGTGTGTGTGTGTTAAAGGCACAAACAAAACTGGCAAGAGAGAGAGAGAGCGTGCAAAGAAAAATGTATATTTAAAAAAATCTACAATTACAAATGAATTAAATTAAGGAAATTACTCGATTTTTATCAGGGTTTTGGTATTATTTGTAATGTCGTCAAAGTTCTTCAGTAGCAGAACTGAACAAAATATTCATCATTAAAAATCGAGATAATTAAAACAAAAAAATTGTACAAGTGTGTATGTATGTACACCTAACTGTATATATGCAAAAGGAAAATTCCAGCAATTTAACACAACCGTGTGTATGCGTGTGTGTCTGTATATGTGTATGTGACGCTGTTACCGGCCGCTTTGAAAGCGCAAGAGTGCGAGTGAGAGCACAAGTCAAAATGGCGACCGGGCATTTATACGGACAAAGGCAGACGACGATCAAAGAAAAAAAAAAAAAGATCGAAAAAAAACCTAAAGTGCAAGCAGAGATAGCACAAATTTCATTTCGATTGAAATGAAAAAAGCTTTTATTTCACAATAATGAATTCATCAGATTTAGATTGATAAGTATTGCCTATTGGACAGTTTATCAGTTTGCTGCAAGCTTTTTTTTAATTTAGAAGTCACACCATTAGCTGGTGAAAGCCGCCATTTTGAAATTCTATGCCCGTACGTATAGAGAGAAAAGAGAAGAGAAATTTGCAAATGCAAAAAGCAAAAATTTACACATGAAGATATTAAATTGTGCAATTTAATAAATTTAATTAATTGCGATTTGCTGAAACAGCAGACAGTTGGCTGCAATTGCCGTTCGAGCACATATGCCACGCACACGTGGGCGTGGCATTTTCTGCCAATTGCACCATATTGCAAAAAAACCAAAACGGATTCGTGACTCATGGCCAATTAAATTATTAACAATTGTGCAATGCTGCATTTTGCTAATTGTCTCTGCTTGCCACGTGTGCAGCAGCCGTCGTCACCGCCTTTCACTTTGCACCGCTTTTAGGTTATTTCATTATCTTTATATATATACACATGTCGGAAAAATGCTTGTTTATAGTCCAGTTGCATATTTGTTTATTCTGCTGTGTGATTGCACTTTTGCACTGCATTATTTGCATATTTATTTCAACTACCAACTGCACTTGAAACTTTTCCACTTTTTCACTTGGCAACCAACTTACTCTCGAATAAATTGAATGAGAAATCACAGTCTATGCTGATCCGGCGACAGACTCGAACAAAGTGAACGAGCGTTCGGCTCGACAGGAAACTTGTAGCCTCGCTGCTCGCTGCAAGCGTGGCGCTCAGAGTCGCACGCGGGCTATCGAATCGGAATGCAATCTTGTGAAATACCAAATCCATTTCGCCGTCATGCGAAATTGTCGCCGCACTCTGCTTACTTTCCAATAGATGGCGCCACCACAACCGAGCAAGTGAGAACAGCTTTATCTGTTCCATGCTGCTGCAACATTTTAACAGAACACACAGAGCGTGAGAACAGCTTTATCTGTTCCATGCTGCTGCAACATTTTAACAGAACACACAGAGCGTGAGAACATGCTGCTGAAACATTTTAAAAGCAACCACAGAGTTTGAGAACAGTTTTATCTGTTCCATATTGCTGCAAAATTTTATAAGCAAACACAGAGTGTAATAACACCTGTTCCATGCTGTTTAACATTTTCAAAGCGAGAACAGTGGTATCTGTTCCATGCTGCTGCAACATTTTATCAGAACACACAGAGCGTGAGAACATGCTGCTGCAACATTTTAAAAGCAACCACAGAGTTTGAGAACAGTTATATCTGTTCCATGCTGCTGGCAAACATAGAGCGTGGGAACAGTTGTATCTGTTCCATGTTGCTGCAACATTTTAAAAGCAAACAGCAAAATCCATTTCGCCGCCATGCAAAATTGTCGCCGCACTGTGCTTGCTTTGCAATAGATGGCGCCACCACAACCGAGCAAGTGAGAACAGCTTTATCTGTTCCATGCTGCTGCAACATTTTAACAGAACACACAGAGCGTGAGAACAGCTTTATCTGTTCCATGCTGCTGCAACATTTTAACAGAACACACAGAGCGTGAGAACATGCTGCTGCAACATTTTAAAAGCAACTACATAGTTTGACAACAGTTTTATCTGTTCCATATTGCTGCAAAATTTTATAAGCAAACACAGAGTGTGATAAACACCTGTTCCATGCTGTATAACATTTTCAAAGCGAGAACAGTGGTATCTGTTCCATGCTGCTGCAACATTTTAACAGAACACACAGAGCGTGAGCACATGCTGCTGCAACATTTTAAAAGCAACCACAGAGTTTGAGAACACTTGTATCTGCTCCATATTGCTGCAGCATTTTAAAAGCAACCACAGAGTGTGAGAACAGTTATATCTGTTCCATGCGGCTGGCAAACATAGAGCGTGGGAACAGTTGTATCTGTTCCATGTTGCTGCAACAGTTTAAAAGCAAACAGCAAAATCCATTTCGCCACCATGCAAAATTATCGCCGCACTGTGCTTGGTTTGCAATAGATGGCGCCACCACAATTTTAGAACCAAGCAGGTGAGAACAGTTTCACGCTGCTGCAAAATATTTAAAAGCAATATATTCTCTTATTGTTTTTACACCTCAAAACACGTGTAATGTGGATTTCCTGTAGTCATAAAATATGTAATATTCACATTTTTTTATCTGACTGATCTGCTCCACCCATTCTGGTTATGAATAATTGCGAAATAAAAATCGTTGTAAACAAACTTTTTAAATACATTTTTGAATATATGCTTCACGTTGTCATATCGAAAATAAAATATATGCCGATAGGCAGTCATCGATGACAACAAGTTCAAGTTCGTGATCCGGCCTGTTGAGAGAGAGGCCCCTATGCGGCACACTGTGTGTGGAAGCGAGACAGTTGTTGCTCGTATGCCGGCCACTGTTCAGTGTTGTACAATTTAATGACGTGGCTTAACAGTTTTCGGTTCAGTTCTCGCAGGGCATTCGACCGGTTCGGACGAGTTGGCGGTGTTCAGGCAGTAATCACAAATAATACTTAAACAAAAAACCAGAATAACTGTGCAACTACAAATAAAAAAACAAAGATGTGGCGCTCAACAGCTGCAGTAGTTATACTGGGATTAATTGCAATTGCAACCGCCGCCGAACACGACGTCCTGGAGCTAGGAGATGACAATTTTGTATCAACTCTGAAGCAGCATGAAACCACATTGGTTATGTTCTATGCACCCTGGTAAGTGCCCAGTGGGCGTGACCAATCGGCTGCAGCTATATCTCGTCATTACACTGCCTGCCAACTGGCAATTAATTGCCCGCACGTAGTGCACGCAAAGAAACCCCAATGTGGCGAATTAAAGTACACGTCAGCGTATGAAAAACTCTATAGGGATTAGCTCTTTCAGTGTGTGTGTCGGCCATCTTACAATCTGATGACTTGCATACATACAGACGTACACATATACATATCCACACAAATACATGTGCAGCTGTGGGGCTGATAAAAGGAAGTTGTAAACAGTGATGCCAGAATTCTGCAAGAACAGTGGCTAAAAATAAATAAAAAAGAGGCAAAAAAGAACCCCTAGGCAGTAATCAATCAGTAATATAATCTTATTTAACACTAAAAATATATCACTTGTTTACAAAAAAGGTTGCAAATTTCAGAAATAGACGGATTTAAGTTCAGAATATCTAAAAAAAATGTCTTTAAATAAATATAAAAAAAAGCAAACAAGAACAAAAAAATAAATCAATAAATGAAAAATGTATATTTTAAAATAGTTTGATATTAATTATATACATATTTATACTTTTATTTAAAATCTATATATATGATGAGCTGTAAAAGTGGCTCGATCTAGCCACAAAATGGCCAATGTGGCAGCACTGGCTGTAAACTTGTCTATTTCAATGAACTTGCTGGCAGTGGCTGTGTGTGTGTAAGAGAGAGAGTGTGTGTGTGTGTGTGAGCACAGATAAAGCAGAAACTAGAAAAGAAATGTTGCTCTAAAATGCCGGCCGGCCGGCTGGCAGACGCAATCGGAAATTTGGAAATCAACTGTGCTTATCAGCTGGAACATAAGCGCAGAACAAGCTGTTTAATTGAGCCGCGATAAGAGCCGCTTTGATAAGAGGGAACATACTTAATTCTAGAAATTATGTTTTCTGGAAGTTGTGGCAGCTTCGATAAATGCGCAATTATTGCTTGAAAGTGTGACGTGTCGCTTTAAATGTTTCCCCTAACTCTTTTAGGTGCGGACACTGCAAACGCCTGAAGCCCGAATACGCCAAGGCCGCTGAGCTGGTCAAGGACGACGATCCACCAATTGCCTTGGCCAAGGTATATATATCTATATAACTATTTAACTCACCTTCTAACCGATGTGCAACTTGCTAGGTTGACTGTACCGAAGCTGGCAAGGAAACTTGCGGCAAGTTCTCGGTGAACGGTTACCCCACGCTCAAGATCTTCCGTCGGGATGAGGTCTCCCAGGACTACAATGGACCCCGTGAGGCGATCGGCATTGCCAAGTATATGCGCGCTCAGGTTGGACCCGCCTCGAAGCAGGTGCGCAGCGTTGAGGAGCTGAAGAAGTTCCTGGACACCAAGGACACGACGATTTTCGGCTACTTCAGCGATGCGGACTCCAAGCTGGCCAAGACCTTCCTCAAGTTCGCCGACAAGAATCGCGAGAAGTATCGCTTTGGACACAGCGAGGACAAGGCCGTGCTGAAGCAAGCCGGCGAAACGTAAGTGCGGGAGAAGCTCAAGTTGCAAGATCGGGGTTATATAATGTTCTTCTCATGTTGCTGTTTATATATTTTATAAGTTGAATAAAAATTTATCTAGTTTTAAGCTCCAACTCAAATACTAATCACACGCATGTTGCTTATCTTTTTCTCTCTCCAAGCAGCGATAAGATCGTGCTCATCCGCGCCCCACATTTGAGCAATAAATTCGAGTCTTCCACCGTCGCATTCGACGGCAGCTCCGACTCTGAACTGTCCACGTTCGTCAAGGAGAATTAGTAAGTTGCTAGCTGCTACTTTGCGCTGATTGCTAACGATTTGCTTTTTCTAGCCATGGCCTGGTCGGACACCGCACGCAGGACACATCGCGCGATTTCCAGAATCCCCTGATCACTGCCTACTATGGCGTCGACTACCAGAAGAACGCCAAGGGCACCAACTACTGGCGTAATCGCGTGCTCAAGGTGGCCAAGGAGTTCGCTGGCCAGATGAACTTTGCCATTAGCTCCAAGGATGATTTCCAGCACGAATTGAACGAATACGGCTATGATTTCGTCGGCGATAAGCCCGTGATTTTGGCTCGCGATGACAAGAACCTGAAGTATGCCCTGAAGGAGGAGTTCTCCGTGGAGGCGCTCAAGGACTTTGTTGAGAAGCTGCTGGCCAACGAACTGGAACCCTACATCAAGAGTGAGCCGGTGCCCGAGTCGAATGACGCTCCGGTCAAGGTGGCCGTGGCCAAGAACTTCGATGAGGTTGTGATCAACAACGGCAAGGATACGCTGGTCGAGTTCTATGCCCCCTGGTGCGGCCACTGCAAGAAGCTGACGCCCATCTACGACGAGCTGGCCGAGAAGCTGCAGGACGAGGAGGTGGCCATCGTGAAGATGGACGCCACCGCCAACGATGTGCCGCCCGAGTTCAACGTGCGCGGCTTCCCCACGCTCTTCTGGCTGCCCAAGGATGCCAAGAACAAGCCCGTCAGCTACAACGGCGGACGCGAACTGGACGATTTCATCAAGTACATTGCCAAGGAGGCGAGCACAGAACTGAAGGCCTTCGACCGCAGCGGCAAGGCCAAGAAGACCGAGCTGTAAGCGAGCGTTTCACCTAGCGTCTAACTAAATAGCATTTCCATATTTTTGTATAATCGAAAAGCATTCTCTCAGCCAACAGCAGTGTAAGCAAAGCAACATCCAATAACTAATAAACACAAAACAAATTATTGTATTAAATCGTGTACAACGTGATGAATTCATTCAATTAAATGCGTCGTTGAATAACGAAAAAAAAAGATATTGCTCAGCTGCATCAAAGATTGCTGCACTCGGCGTTGGCTTCGGGCGGCGGCTGCAGAAACAGCGCACGGAACCATTCCGGAATGAAGGTGTGCTCGTTACGGGCCTCGCTTACGGTGTAGCTGATGGTCCAGTTGACGGCGTCGTACTTAAACAGATAGACCGTGTTGGGATTGTCGACGGCGGTCAGCAGATGCCTGACTGCGGCCAAGAAGCGCATCATAAAGTTCGCACTTGCAGTGGCCAGCCAGTCTTTCTTCTAGGACAGAAAATATCCGGGGATTAGTGCAACTCCAATAAAGTTCCAATAAGGGTCAACTTACGCTCTCCTCGTACAATTCGCGGGGCGTCACGCGCTTCATGTGATTGACCACGCCCTCGTTGTTGTGCAGCGCTATGAACATATGCTCGATGCCGGCCAGAAAGCAACGCGCCCACCACACGGGCACCTCGTTCGCATTGTGCGCCGCCCACTCGGAGGCGTTCATCACCGCCGGGCGGAGCTGCACGTCCGCAAACCTCCTGGGTGCGCCGGTCCTGCAATTAGATCTTAGATATTTCAGTAAAAAGTAGTCAACATAGTCATACAAAGCTGCTATACAGTTGTAATGATACTGTCGTATTAATAATTGAAGAAGTGAGAGTTGGGCCTGCGAGAGTTGGGTCAGCGAGACAGACAGACATGGCTGTATTAACTCAGCTCGTCAGCCCGATCAATTTTTCAATGGGCGCAGGGTCTAAAAAAGAGAAAAGTGCTTACAGCTGGTTGGGCCCATGATAGGCCAGGACGGGCGCATCGAACAGCAGCCTGAAGCCGCCGAAGTTCAGGTCGAATACGGCGTAGTATTGGCCGATCTCCTCGCAGTGCCGATAGCCCTCCGGACGCGCATCATCTAAAGCGTTAACTTGGTTAATACGAGGAGTTATCGTGGATGCGAAGTCCTTACCCTTGACCATGACGCACTGTTGGCGCAGTTTCTTCAGCCAGCTGGCCCTCAATACCTTATCCAGGCGATCCTTCTCGAAGGCGGCCAGGCGGGCGTTCTCCGTCTCCGCCCTGCACATATAGATGGTGTTGCGGAATTTGCTAACTCCGATCGTCCAGTTGGATTTGTTGTTGTAGGGCGCAGTCATCAGCAGCTGCAGAACGTCCCTGGAGCAAACGATATCGATCTCTGGCAGCTTGTGGAGCGTTGGCTTCGATGATCGCAGAAAGTAAAACATATTGTCCAGATATTTCTTCTCCAAGCTGCTGTAATCATTGTCGTTGAAAGTCTCGTCGCGATTATGTCTCAAGTTAAACTTTGTGTTTGGTGGAAAATTCGGTAAAAAGCGAATGCCTGCATCGGAATTATCAAATAAACCATCCTTCGTCAGACTGTATTCGCCCTCAAATATGGGCGGCTTAATGTCGGGAAATGTATACTGGTCCACCTTTTTAGCGCGCACACTAATATTTAATATTTTATAATTCATAACCAGCATCTCGAGTTTTTTTTTGTTTTTTATACCCTTTTTTTTAAAACACAATTTTTAACTGTTATTTGTCTAGTGATGCGAAATCATCGACTAGCGCGCCAAATATCGATGAATCAATCGACGTTCGACGTTTCTCTTGCAGAACTAGGACGCTATGAAGCGTTTTAAAGCAAATTTATATCGTTTGTCACTTGAGCACTAAGTTACATTTTTGTGATTTAAAACCACGTTAAGCTTGCAGCCACTCCAAGCTCGTTTTTTTAACATCACAATCACTAACCATTCACCACGAAAATGTAAACAAACCATTGCTTGCCGTTACCTTTGTGCGAAATGTTTTTTGGTATTTTTGAGCAAAACGGTCACACTACCACCGCACGATTGCATTGCACGTGTTTTCAAAATTCGCATTGTTGATGCGTCTCGGTGTGTTAAATTAACAATTTAATGCCATTAAATGGACGTGCACATCAACAAACTGCGCCGCAGCGCGCAAAAACTATTGCACTTAACCATTGGCCAGCCCCAGGATGATGTATTCATTCTACATCTGCAAAAGTTTCTCAAGAAAAATGTAAGTTACCACATGGCATAATTTGAAATATGTAATTCAATAATATTTATATTCATATGTTAATGTTAATGTTAGCGGTACGTGGAACAAGATGTTGAACGACTGTTTAGCCATCTTAGCCAACAGCTAACGGTTCCGGAGTACACCGTGCCCCTGGCCCTGAGCTTCGAGGAGCACTTGTTGCTGCTGCTGACGGTGTCGCTGAAGAGTCTTCCTGCTGAGCAGCCAGAACAATATAAACTGGAATGTGTTGCCCTGGCCAAGCTATTGACGTTATCAGTGGATGCCAAAAGGTAATTATTTTCATTAAAAATTGATAAAAAAAAAAAGGTTTAATAACTAGGAGGCGTGGCATACCGCACAAAGTAAATATATATTTCTGATCAGGAGGTCGAGCTAAGTCGATCCAGCCATGTCTGTCTGTCTGTAGGAACAATTGTCAGAATATAGAATATATATACAGTATGCAGATAAAGTTTATTTCAAACTCCGCCTCGTGGGAGTTAATTAATGTGAAACTCATTCTTGCTGGGTCAACTCTCTCTGGTTCAACACTTCCACTCAACTTTCGATGTTCGAACTCTTGCTGGCCGAACTCTCAATCTCTGAACTCGAGCATGCCGAACTGACGCTTGTCGAACTCTCATTCTCGGAACTCTCACTGACCGAACTCTCGTTAATAATAAAACTAATAAATAATATATATTTTTTTTAGATTTTCCAAGAGCTACTTTCGCCATAGACCCGCACCCTTTGAAGATCAGCCCAGAAATAACCACGTGCCCACTAAGAAGGCGAAAAAGACACACGAAAATGGTACCGCTGACTTGGATTTGGATATATTCAAATGCTGCTATCAACTATTGAGAAACGACACAGCCTACTATCGAGAGCTGTGGGATTGGTCCAAGTTCTTGGCTGATTATTTACACAAGGATTTCGACTGTCAGCTGACAAAGCTGTACTGCAACCACATAATGGCCATGCTGACGGATATGACTGCCACGCAGTTGCACGCACTGAATAAACAGATTCCAGCCCAGGTGCAGCTCAGATTTGAGCAAGATCAGACTCTCCCCGAGCCCAGCGAATGCGACTATCTGCCCGATCTGCTGGACGCTCCGATGTTGACATTAAAGCTGGAAAAGGCCGCACAATCCGTTACGAATATCGAAGGTGTGCTGCTGCCTGTCTTTAATGAGGAGAATCAGAAGTTTTATGCCGAAACCGATGGATGTTACGATCGCATTGTCAAGGTTGATTCAACCATTGTGAATCTGCGTTCTATTGCATTGGGCGTGGCTGCCTCCAAACCCATTTGTCTGTCCGGTCCAGTTGGTTGCGGCAAAACTACTCTAATTGAGTATCTGGCACGCAAGACTGGACGCATTTGCCCCAAGCCCAAAGAGATTGAAATGCGTGAACAGACACTACGTAAAATACAGGAAGCGGATGAATTGCTTACACCAAAGCGAAAGAAGAAAGCGATCAACACTGCTGGAGAAAAGCGTAAGCTTGCAGACGTGCCCTTGGAAGAGCTCATGGTCCTGGAGGATGGTGATGCGCTGGCACAACGAAACGGCTTCCTGCGCATACAGCTGGGCGATCAGACGGACAGCAAAATGCTTTTGGGCCAATACCGCTGCACCGATGTGCCCGGGGAATTTGTCTGGCTGCCGGGTGTGCTGACACAGGTAATTTATTAAATAGAGCTCTTTTGTAATGCTAGTTGCTCTTTCTTATGGAGTGAGCCTTCTCGTATGTGTGAGAGCTCTGCCTCCTCGTATGCAAAGCAAATTACAAGAACAATTGCGTGTATTTTTTTTCATTCCAGGCTGTCATGCATGGACACTGGCTGCTTTTGGAGGATCTGGATGCCGCCGCACAAGACACCTACACCATACTGAGCAGTCTGCTGGAGAGGAACTATCTAAGTGTGCCGGGCTTTCGGGACTGCGTGAAGATAGAACCCGGTTTTCAGCTGTTTGTAACGGTTCGGTAAGCCAAGTGTTTGACCTATTTGAATGGCACCATGAACACCATTATTTATTTTGCACCAACAGCACCAACAAATCGTCAAGCAACTCTGGACAGAAGTCGTTGTATTCCCTGCTCGAGAAGTATCTGTACACCATCAACATATTGCCCCTCTCCCGCAATGAGCTGTGCAGGGTTGTTAGCACCAACTATTCCCAGCTGGCAACCGTTGCCAATCGCATCGTCGATGTCTTTCTGACCTTCTCCAGTGGCGATCACACGGCCGCTGATAATTTGCGACAGCAGGAGAGCAACGACAAGGCCGACACCACAGAGAATTACGTGGCATTGCCATTCGAGCAGATTCTGCCATCCAGCATAGGCACCAACTCCGGACGCTTGGTCTCCACGCGCGATCTCATCAAGCTCTGCCAGCGTGCCAACGCTCAGTTCTCGGTGACGAGCGCTGAGTGCGCCTACTTTGTCTTTCAGAATGCCGTCGATGTGTTCTGTTCGTATCTGCCGCAGAGCAAGGAAAAGAACGCGCTAATTACGAACATCGGAGCCAAGCTGGGAATCATACGCTCCCGCTGCGAGCACTTTGCCAATGAATACAAACCCGATGTGGAGTTCGACAAGCATAGCTTCAGAATCGGACGTGCAACATTGCCAGCCACAGCCTTGGAGGAGCAGAGCAGCGACAATCAAAGCGCCCCAAAGCGGCAGAAAGTAACGCTGCAATCGAAGAAATTAATCTCCAAGCCGAGTGTTAAACGTGCCACCTTCTCCTTTACTCGCCTGGCCAGCTGCATCTTGGAGCGCATTGCGGTCTGTGTGAACCACTCGGAGCCGGTGCTGCTGGTGGGCGAAACGGGAGTGGGAAAGACTTCATCGGTGCAGTATTTGGCGGAGCGCACGGAGCACAAACTGGTGGCAATTAATATGAATAATCAATCGGATGTCTCGGATCTTGTGGGTGGTTTCAAGCCGGTGGAGCTCAACTATGTGGTGGCCCCCCTGCGCTATGAGTTCGAGCATCTGTTTAGGGAAACCTTCAATGCCGAAAAGAATCAAGAATTTCTGCATATATTTGCCACACACTTCAACATGGGGCGCCACAACGTCATCGTACGCAGCATGCTCAATGTGTGCAACGGCATCTTCAAGAAACCGGAACAGAAGCTCAACCCGTTGTTGCCACGCTGGCAGACGCTGCGCGAGAAGCTGCAACGTTTGCAGATTCAGCTGGAGAAGAGCATCAACATATCCTTCGCCTTCATACCGGGCTCGCTGGTCAACAGCATCAGCAACGGGGATTGGGTGCTGCTGGATGAGATCAATTTGGCCTCGGCCGAGACGCTGGAGTGCCTGTCAACCATACTGGAGCCCGAGGGATCTGTGGTGTTGCTGGAACGTGGCGATTTTATGCCAGTGAAGCGGCATCCGGACTTTCGCATATTCGCCTGCATGAATCCCAATACGGACATAGGCAAAAAGGATTTGCCCGTCGGCATACGCAATCGCTTCACCGAATTCTTTGTCGACGAACTAACCACAGATGCGGATCTGGGCCTGCTCGTGGGCGACTATCTGGCCAACACGGGCATACAGCGCAAATCGGTGCACAGCATTGTCAAGCTGTACAAGTCCCTGCGGCGTCTCTCCGAGGTGCAGCTGAACGACGGGCTGGGCAACCGTCCGGTCTACTCACTGCGCACACTCTGCCGCAGTCTGCGGATTTGCGCTCGCAATCTGTGCGGCTCCATTGAGCGCAATCTGTACGAGAGCTTCTGCTTGAGCTTCCTCACCCAACTGGACCCGGAATCGCATCAGCTGGTGCTCCTGCTGATACGGGAGGCGCTGCTGCAGAATGTTAAGGCGGTGCTGAATCAATCGTTGCCTCGTCTGGGCGAGAATTATCTGCAGTTCGAAGGCTATTGGATACAGAGCGGCAATCTGGAGTTGCAGGCCTGCGATCGCTATATACTAACCGCGAGCGTCAAGAAGAATCTGGAGGATCTGGCGCGCATCATTTCCATTGGCAAGCTGCCCGTACTGCTGCAGGGTCCAACCAGTGCCGGCAAGACGAGTCTCATCGATTATGTGGCACGTCGCAGTGGCAATCGTTGCCTGCGCATCAACAACCATGAGCACACGGATCTGCAGGAATACATTGGCACCTATGCGGCCGATGTGACCGGCAAGTTGAGCTTCCGGGAGGGCGTGCTGGTGCAGGCAATGCGTCACGGCTATTGGATCATCCTGGATGAACTGAATCTGGCCTCCACGGATATTCTGGAGGCGCTCAACCGTGTGCTGGACGACAATCGGGAGCTGTACATTGCCGAGACGCAAACGTTGGTCAAGGCGCATCCCAATTTCATGCTGTTTGCCACACAGAATCCGCCGGGACTCTATGGCGGGCGCAAGACGCTCTCGCGTGCCTTCAAGAATCGCTTCATTGAGCTGCACTTTGCCGACATACCGCGCTCCGAGCTGGAGATTATATTGGAGCAACGTTGCCTCATCCCACCCACGTACGCACGCAAAATGGTGCAGTGCATGACGCAGCTGCAGCAGCATCGCAAGAACACCTCCAAGCAGGTGTTCACATTGCGCGATCTGTTCCGGTGGGGCAATCGCTATACCCTGGCGGACAAATCGCTGCAGCTGGACAACAAATACGATTGGAATCAGCACCTGATCGAGGAGGGCTACCTCGTACTCTCGGCCAAGGTGCGCACCAGCGAAGAGCTGCAGCTCATCGAACAGACGCTCTACAACAACTTCAAGAAGCGCATCGACTTGCAGCTGCTCTTCGACATCAACAGCCAGCGGGAGAGCTCCGCCGTCAGCCGCAAGATTCTGGACGCCATCAGGAACTTCAGGCAGCGCGATGACATCGTCTGGACCCGCAACATGACCCGGATGGCGGTGCTAACCGCCAAGGCGCTGCAGTTTGATGAGCCCGTGCTTCTGGTGGGTCCAACCGGATGTGGCAAGACCACCGTCTGCCAGCTGCTGGCGAGCATTGCCAACGTGCAGCTGCGCATCCTCAACTGTCACATGCATACGGAGGGTGCAGATTTTCTGGGTGGACTGCGTCCCTGTCGCAGTCAGAGCAACGACACGCAGAAGCTCTTCGAGTGGGCCGACGGACCGCTTATCTATGCCATGCAGGAGGGCTCCTATTTTATGGCCGATGAAATCTCGCTGGCTGAGGATTCGGTGCTGGAGCGTCTCAATTGCATACTGGAGCCGGAGCGCAGTGTGCTCCTGGCCGAGAAGGGCGGCGTTGTGGAGGAGGATCTGACCGACGATGCTGTCAACAAAGACTTTGTGGTGCAGGCCAAGGCGGGCTTCCAGTTCTTGGCCACCATGAATCCGGGCGGAGACTTTGGCAAGAAGGAGCTGTCGCCAGCGTTGCGCAATCGCTTCACCGAGGTCTGGTGCCTGCCCTCCGACAACAAAGCGGATCTCATCGAGATCGCCTACAACTGTATGCAGCGTGGGGCAGCCAACGCTGACTGCTTGCAGCGCGTACACAAGATCGCCGAGTATCTGGTGGAGATTGTGCTCCACATACGCGACTCGAATGAGAAGTTCAAGTTCTCGGTGCGTGACATACTCGCCTGGGCGAACTACATGGTCAGCAACGGGCATCTGTCGTTTGCCGCCCAGGCCATCTTTGGGCTGGAGACGATCTTTCTGGACGCACTGGAAATGCTGCCGCATGAGTCGCAAGCGCAGATCGAAAGCCTCAAATCGAGCATAATCGCCTATGCCATTGAGCAAGCTGCCAAGATACTCGACGAACGCTTCGAGCTGTCGCAGCTGGCAGAGCAACGTGGTCAGGAGGTGGAACTAAATGGCCAAAGCTTTGGCATACGTCCTTTTTTCATTGACATCAATCCAGCACGTTTGACAGCGGCCAATGTAGATTTCCTGTTCGATGCGCCGACCACAAAGCAGAATCTATTCCGTTTGCTATCGGCGCTGTCGCTGCAGAAGCCCGTGCTCCTGGAGGGGCCACCTGGCGTGGGCAAGACCTCCATTGTGGAGAGCATAGCCCATGCCATTGGCTACCAGATTGTGCGCATCAATCTGTGCGAGCATACGGATCTGGCGGATCTGTTTGGCACGGATCTGCCGGCCGAGGATAATCTGCTGGAACGCGTGGAGGCCCAGACGCAGCTGGGCAGCTTCGTCTGGCGTGATGGGCCACTGTTGGCGGCCCTCAAGGCGCCCAACACTTGGATACTGCTGGATGAACTGAATCTGGCGCCACAATCGGTGCTGGAGGGCCTCAATGCTGTGCTGGATCATCGTGGCGAGGTCTACATACCAGAGCTCAACAAGAGCTTCCAGCTGACGTCCTGCACACGCATCTTCGCCTGCCAGAATCCGCTCAAACAGGGCGGCGGACGCAAGGGGCTGCCGCAGTCCTTCCTCAATCGCTTCAACAAGGTCTATCTGCGCAAGCTCACCACCGAGGATCTGCTGCATGTGGTCAACATCAAGTATGCCGAGTACTTTGAACAGCTCAGCGGTTACTTCAACGAGCTCTTGGATGCCGAACAGCTGCCCAGGAGTAATCTCTTCGAGCCAAGCAAGGCCCAAACCAATGAGGATGCCATTAGCTTTGATTTGGCTGTGCGTCTAGTGCGCTTCTCGGAGCAGCTGGATCGTGGAGTCGCCTCCATGGAGTTCGGCTACAAGGGCGGTCCCTTTGAGTTCAACCTGCGCGATATTCTGCGCTGGTGCGACCTTCTGCACAATCCCGAAACTGGCTATCTTATGCTGAGGAACATCGACTTCCAAAGCGCCTTCCAGCAGTTTCTGCTGACGCTCTACGAGCGCATGCAGCTGGTCTACTATCAGCGCATGCGTTGCGACCAGGACAAGCTCTACATACGCAACGCCTTTGCCAGCGTCTTCAACTGCGATGCCGAGCAGCTGAACGGCGTGGCTGAAGACGTGGCGCTCTATTGGACAGCGGATAAGGTCTATCTGAACGATGTGGTGCTGCAGCGGGAGCAGGTGGCTCTGGGCGCTGTGCAGCGTCAGGAGCAGGCGCCGCTTTTGCTGGCCACACAGCGGCAGCTGCTGAAGCAGATTGTGGAAACGGTGCACATGGAGAAGCCGCTGCTGCTCTGCGGCGCCACGGACAGTGGCAAGAGCAAGCTGATCGATGCGCTCTGCGTGCTCTCGAACCGCGTCTGCAACACGGATAACATCGATGACTCTGTAACGGGCAGTTTTCAGCAGGTAAGCGCATCAACTATGAGCTATAAAATTCTATTTAACAACGAACCTTTGCTTTAGATTGATTTGAATCGTCATCTGGAGCAGATCTACAACAACGTGCAGTTGCAGCTCTTCTTGTTTGTACAAAAGGCTTGCCTAGAGCCCACAGCTGCGCATGCCAAGCTTGTGGCGCCGCTCTGGAGCACTTGGAGCAAGTACAATCAGCTGCTGCAACAGACATCGGGTGAGTTAAAACACTGAGCAGCAGAATCAGCATTCGGCTATAACTGTTCCACTTCACAGAGACCAAACAACAGAGCGTGGCAGAGGAGCTGCAGTTGTTCCAGCAGCGTCTATCCGTTTTGGCCCAGATCATGGTGCAGCTGGAGCAGACGGGTCAGTTTGCTCTGCAGAAGCACAAGCAGCAGTTGTCGCTGCTGCAGGCGTATGTGGAATCTGCAGATTCACTCAATACTGGCGGCTCCTTTGAGTGGGTGGACTCTCGCATTGTGAGCTCACTCAAGTGCGGGCAGTATATGCTGCTGGAGCACGTGAATCTGTGCTCTTCGGCTGTGCTGGATCGCCTGAATCCAGTGTTTGAGCCCAATGGCAGTCTGCTGATCGCAGAGAAGGGCATCAGTGCGCAGGCCAGCGCTGAGGTGGTGCACAAATCGCCTGAATTTCGTGCTTTTCTCACTGTTGATCCCAAGAACGGAGAGCTCTCGCGTGCCATGCGCAATCGCTGCGTGGAGCTGTCGCTGTCCGGCTCCAAGGATGCCTACGATGTGGATGACATGCGCGCCATCGTGCATGGCCAGGGAGTGCAACAGTTGGCGGCCATCAACTGCATACTCGCCATACATCGTGGCATTGTGCAGCTGACGGAGTTCAATGCCTACACCATATCGCAGCTGACGCAGTTCGCCTTTCTCAGTGCCGCCTACAGACGCATTGGATACGAGCCGCGGCGTGCCATCTACGTGGCAGCCATGGAGGTGTACGTGTATGCAGCGAACATGGACCTGCTGGGCTACGGCCTGGCCTACTATCAGAACAAGCTGCGCGATGTGGTCATAGCCGAAACGGAGGCGTTCGATGCAAGCGATGAGCTGCAGCCGGATTATCTTGGCGATGCCATCATTGCCACTGATCAGCTAAATGCCTTGACACTGATCAAACTGCAATCGGTTGTATTGAAGCTGCTGTTGCAAGCGGAAGAGGCAGATTCAGCGCAGCTGCCCCAAGCGCAATTGAGCTCGATATTCCACTCTGTAGAAGAGCTGCAGCTGCATCAACTGAAGCTGCCACAATTCAGACGTTACTTTGTCTATATGCTGTACGAGGTGTGCTCGTTTGGGGATCTGCAACTGAGGCATCTCTATCTGCAGCAGCTGCTGCAGCAACAGCCGCAACTGCAGCAGCTCTCGGCTAAGTTCTTCGATTGCCTGCAGCAGCAGGGCGCACGCTTTCAGCACGCACTAGCCGAACTGCCCTGGCATAGACGATTGCTGCCACGTTTGAGGGACTACTCGACAGTTCCGGAGCCACGTGATACCCTGGCGCTCAGCGCCAGCTTGTTGGCTCAACTGCTGTTGCAGAGCATTCCCAAGCGAACGGCCAGCAAGCTGCAACAGATGAACGCCTTGGAGTACTCCCAGGCATTGTTGGAGCAGAAGGTTTCGGATAAATACAGCAACAAGTTCCTCGAAAACCTTGCCACATTCCTGGCCAGCCTACAGCAAGTGCTGCAGCAGGAGCTGGGCTCTGTGCGCCTGCAGCTGCCACAATACGCCAAGTTCGTGACCAAATTCAATTGGCTCAATCGTCTGCTGGCCACGGCTCAGCAGCAGCTGCTGCAGCACAACCAATTCCAGGCCACACTGATGCACAAGCTCGTCCTGCACTTCAAGTGGCTGGAGAAGCATCTGCTGAGCGCCCTGCAGACAGCCTGGCCCGAATTCCTAAAGCTGCATGTTGCAGTGCGTTGCAGCTTGGGTGAACTTAACGCCTATGTGGAGCAGACCAAGCGACCCATGAATGAAACCGCCAAGGCTTATGGCAAGCAATTTACACAGTTTCAGCCTTACTTCATGGAGCAGCAGGTGAGTAGAAGATGGCAACAACTTAAGGGGCGGGGCAGATGATGTGTCTGAGAGTTCGAAAAACGAGAGTTCGGCCAGCAAGAGTTTGGACAGCGAAAAGTTAGGCCAAGAAGAGTTCGCCAGAAAGAGTCAGGCCAGAAAGAGTTAGACTAGAAAGAGTTATTCTAGAATGAGTTAGGCCAGCAAGAATTGGAGCGGCAAGAGTTTGGACAGCGAGAGTTCGGCCAACGAGAGGCAGGCCAAAAACAGTTAGGCTAGGAAGAGCAAGGCCAGAAAGAGTTCGGCCAACGATAGATCGGCCAACGAGAGTTCGGCCAGCGAGAGTTGATCAAGCAAGAGCTAGGCAACAAGTGTTAGGTAGCGAAAGTGCGGTCAAAGAGAGTTCGGTCAGCGATAGTTGTGTGAACGAGAGTTAAGCCTACAAGAGAGATTTCAGCGTTTATACAGGCAGACTAAAGAACATGCCTATATCGACTCTGCTCGTCGCTCTGATCAAGAATATATATGTTTTGTAGGGTATGCCACGCCTCATTCTGCTAGTTACATTCATACAAAGTTATTAGCCCTGTTTTACCCATTTTTAAATGGGTACAGGGTATAATAAAAACTAGCTAGATTACTAACGAACACCCCTTACAGATCGTGCAGCATGAGCAGACCGAGCAGCTGCAGCAGCTGCTGGATGTGGTGCCACAATACGGCAACATGGACAGCAAACTGTGGCTGCACAAGTGGTTGGCGCTGCAGTCCGATGAAGCGCCCAAGTGGCGTGCCTTTCTACGCCAATGTAGCCCTGGCTTGCGAATGAAGCCCTACGAGCTAACTGCCGTGGACAACGAGGAGTTGCAGGCGACACTGCGCAGTCTGCAGAAGATGCTCACAGATCAGCAGCTGCAGGCAACGGAGCAGCGCTTGGATGCGGAATTGGACTTGTCACAGATCAAGCTGCAGTTGCCGCAGGACAGCGATGAGCATCAGCTGCCACTGGACTCCAATCGGCTGCCGATTTATCAGCTGCTGCTGCCGGTGCTGCGTGAGTACTTCATGCAACGTCTGCTGAGCTGCACACTTGGCGGCGACTACGCCGAGCAGGTGAATCCCGATTACAACGAGCAGCTGCTGACGCTGAACGGACATCTGTGGAGGTGCCTCAATACGCTGAGCTGCGACACGCATGCCAGCATTATGTCGGCCTGGCAGCAAGTTATTAGCACGGACTTTGAGCTGAGCAAAGGCGGCGGCTGGTACAAGGCGCTGCGCAGCTATCAGCGGCAGTATCGCTACGAGCTGCAGTGCTATCAGCTGCAGAATCTGGCCACACGCTTCGACTGCGCCCAGGTGCCCGAGGAGACGGAGCTGAGCAGTCGCTACAACTATCAGGGACCTGGTCTGAGCAATGTGCTCCTGACGCTGCTCTGTCAGCGCAATGGACAGCTGCTGTCGGTGGCACTGAGCGAGCTGCAGCCGTGGCGCCAGTCGCTGCAGCAGGCACGCCAGCTGCTCTGGCAGAATGCGCAGCTGGTCAACCGCCAGCACAGCACGGCGCTGCATAATCTGCAGCTGGCCAGGGAGAGCGGCAGGCAGCTGGTGCGGGAATTGGCGCATCTGGCAGTGCCCATGGAGGCCGGTTTCGAAAGCTGTCTGCAGGAGCTGCAGCAACTGCTACAGGCCGCAGATCAAAGCCAGTCGGATGTGGATGCAGCATTTGCAACAGCCGAGCTGGACTTGCTGGTGGGCGTGCTGGAGCTGGGCGTGCTTACGCATGCGCCGCTCATCGATCCGGTGGAGAAGAATCGCCTGAAGAATCTGTATGTGGCCGAGGACATCGACTGCCTGCAGCATTTGACGGGCGTCTACGACTTCATGAAGATCGTCATGAAGTACGGCCACTTTGGCCAGCAAATCTATGCGCAGCTGCAGCAGGAGTTGCAGCTGGCGCAGCAACAGCAGCAGCAGCTCAATCAGAAGCTGGCGTTGCGTCCGGAGCTGTGTCGGTATGCCAGCTTGGTGCAGCATCTGTTGCAGTTCCTCCAATCCAATTGCAATGCGTCCATCCTGCATAAGCTGCTGCTGACCATACGAGAGCATCGTTTGCATTTCGCAGGCCCTCAGCGTGCCACAGAGGCGCAGCTGAAGGGCGCACAGGAGCTGCTCAATAAGCTGCAGCTGTGGCTGGCGAATGCGCAGCGTTTCGTGCACCATACGCTGGCTCCTTACGCCGCCTACTACCAGGACTTTGTGCAGCCCATCAAATGTGCCGTCAACCAAATGCGATACGGCCTGGAGCAGCTGAAGGTGCTCTTCAGCCGCCTGCTGCTGGCGGGCAGCGCGCCGGAGGCGCAACGCTTGCAGCAAACCATCAGCACGCTGGCGCAGTTCCCCGCGCTGCGTCCGCTGGCCATACGCAACAGTCACGTCTACGGACTGCTCTCCAAGCTGCCACACAGCGAGCACGATTACTTCCGGCTGCTGAAGGCGAAGCTCAGCGAGCTGCGCAACTTCATCAGCATCGCTGCGAGCATCGATGAAACCATCTTTGCGGCGTACGACGACGCGCTGAGCATCTGCAATCAGACCTGGCAGCTGGAGGAGAAGCGTCGCTGCGAGAAGAAGGCCGAGGAGGAGAGTCTCTACAAGACGAAGACGCTGGGCGGCGTGGAGGACGACGAGCTGCTGGAGCTGCAGGCGATTGAGGAACATTTCCCCACGCATCTGGATGAAGACTATGCCGAGTTTGTGGATCAACCCACGCTGGAGCAGGTGCTCAAGCTGGACAAGAAGGCGAACACCAAGGCCAAGCTGGCGGAGATTGTCAACGAGCAGGACTACGCATTTCTGGCCAGGAATTTCATCGAGCTCATGAGCAATCACACCAAAGTCAGCTACAAACAGCACAAGCAGCTGGAAATTGGCGAACTGCAGCTAATATCACCATTCCAGGCCCGTCTGCAGGTCTTTGTGCAGCTCTACGGCCACTACAAGGGCGCCCTTGATCCACAGCTGGATGACGGCATCTACAATGGCCTGGCCCTTGCCCTGGCCCTGCAGCAGCGTCAGCTGAAGGATCTGCAACTGGAGGAGAGCCAACGAGCTGAGCCCTACGACTACTACAAGCACTCCAACATAACTGAGCTGCACGATTGCCTGGATGTGTTGCAGCGCATTGAGATACGGGTGCTGGAGCAGCTGGAGCTGTATCCGGAGCACGCCGGACTGGCGGACATCAATTTGGTCATCTCTCGCATCCGCAGGCTGCCGGCACACGCCTCTGTGGGCCGTTTCAATACGGGTTTCCAGCTGCTGCGACAGAAGCTGGCGCTGTGGAACGAGGTGGCGCATCGCAACAACAATCTGCTGGCCGAGGAGGTAAAGGTGGCGGAGTTTGTGCAGCGCTGGACCAAACTGGAGCTGCAGCATTGGCGCAACTGCCTCAACCAGACCGGGGAGCAGGTGGAGCTGCAGGCCTATCGCTATTGGTTCTTCATCTACAATCTGCTCCAAGCCGATGCCGACTTGACCGAACTTGTGCGCACGCTGCGACAGTTTGTGGAAGCCGCCTGCTATGGAGACTTCCACGTGCGGCTGCAGCTGCTCCATGGCTTCGAGATGTATCTGCACAATGTGCAACGTGCCGGCGGCAAGGGCAAGCTGCAGTTGCCGGCGTTGATTGCGGCATTGCACAATCTTCAGCTGTACTTCGCGCAGTTTGCCCCTGAGGTGGCGGATGCGGTGAAATCCCGTCGTGCGCCCATTGAGAAGAAGCTGCGCGAGTTTGTCAAAATTCAGAGCTACAACAAGGATCTGAGCTACTTCAGCATGCGCCACAATGTGGCCAATGTGCACCGCAATCTGGGCAAGTTCCTCAAGGAGTACCGCCTGGTGCTGGAACAGAAGATCACCGAAGTGTTCCAGCCCAAAGACGCCACCGTCAAGGATCTGGCTATGGCCAAAAACAAGCCCATTTCCTACCTGCTGGACAGCCGTCACTTTGTAGCCAGTGAGCAGCTGCGTGTGCAGTACCAGGCCCAAGATCTGGGCGAGCATGCGCCGCTGCTGCAGCGTCTGGGCAAGCACTTTGCCACCGCCCGGAACATAGTGGAGGAGACCATCCGTCAGACGGGCTATGGCCAGCTGCAGGCGGAACTGGACGAGCTGGTGGCCCAGCAGCTGGAGCGTTGCGAGCAGCTGCGCAGCCTGAACGTGGATCGCAGCAAGGAACGCCCGCAGCAGAAGCTGCAGGCCAAGCAGATACTGCAGCAAAAGCGCAAGGCGCTCACCGATCTCTTCAAGCTGCTCGCCCAGCTGGGCCTCAGCTATAAGACCGGCCTCATGGAGCTCTCGCTGCGCAGCGAGTTCGAGAACTTGCAGCTGCCGCCGTTCAGCATCGAGGCCATGCTGCCCAATCTGCACGTGGGCTGGCGGCAGCTCAACAGACACCTCGATCTCTACTACATGAAGAGCGTGTTCAAGCTGAAGCTGCTGCAGAACATTATGCTGACGCCGCTCTCGGAACTGGGGCCGCCAAATATCGAGCGCATCAAGGGCTTTGCCGTCGACATGTTCCTCCTGGTGCAGCAGCAGCGGGAGCAGCTGTCCAGTGCCACCAATCAGCTGCACGAGCTGCGCCAGGCCTTGGAGCAACTGCGTCAAATAGCCGACATTGTGCTGCCGGAGCAGGCCTCAGCGCAGCAGCTCGCCTTCGCCCACAATGCGGATCGGTGTGTGCAACTGAAGCACAAGCTCTGCCAGACGCAGTACGTCCTGCGGCAGTGGCAGCTGCTGCTCCACTGTGCGCCCGCTCAACAGCTGCCAGAGCACAGCGTGCTGCGCTCGGCGGCGCCACTGCAGCAGGCCCAACTGCTGGAACTCTGCGACAGCATCTTAAGGGGCAGCCAAGTGCTGCTGCAGCAGCTGGAGCACAGGCAGTCGGAGTTCCTGGACAGCCAGCAGCTGCTGCAGTACGAGCAATGCTACCAGCAGATACTGCAGAGCATCAGGCAGACCGCGGCCTGTGCTGAGAACTTGCCACAGGCGCAGCCGCTGCTGGCGCTGCTGGACAGCTTGGAAATGGCTGCCCCTGTCACAACCTGCCCCGAGCAGGCCATTGAGCTGAGCCAGGTGGATGTGGAGCTGACGAATGTAGCGCACGGCGTGCTGCTGGCGCTGCAGAAGATCTACAAGCAACACAATCAGCCAAAGCCAGTCGAGGAGCAGAAGGAGGAGCAGCAGGATGAGCTGAGGGAGCAGCACTTGAAGCAACATTTGACCGCTCAATTGGCTGCGGATTGGCAGCAGCTCAGCCTGCCACGCACGCTGCAGAAGCTGTCGAATGTGTTGCTGCTGCTGAAGCATGCGGCGCCCAGCCAGGAGAAGCTGCTCTGTCTGCGTCGTGCGGTCGCCTTGTTGCCCGTGCTGCAGCAGTATCAATTGCTGGCGGATTACGTGCTGCTGCAGCAGCTGGGCACGCATCGCATCTCCGCCAAGATGCTGTCGATTATGCTGACGGCGTTCGTGGAGATTGGCAGCAAGGGCTTCTGTGTGCCGCCGGATCTCATGCAGGACGAGGAGGGGCAGTCCAAGCAAGACTCCAAGAATGGCGAGGGCTTCGGCCTGGAGGATGGCACGGGAGAGCAGGATGCATCTGATAAGATTGAGTCGGAGGATCAGTTGGATGACGCCAAGCGGCCTGAGGATCGCAAAGATGACGATAACAAGGAGGAGCCCGACTGCAAAGAGGAGAAGGGCATAGAGATGAGCGATGACTTCGATGCCAAGATGCAGGATGTGGACAAACCCGAAGAGGATGATAGCGGCGAGTCCGAAGAGGAGGAGGAGCTCAACAAGGAGATGGGCGAAACCGAGGATGGCGCCGAGAAACTAGACGAACAGATCTGGGGCGATGACGAACAGAAGGAGGACGAAGAAGAGCAGCCGGAACTCAATGAAGAGGATCAGGGCAAGGGCACGAAAGATGAAAAGGATGAGCACAACGATCTGGATACCAAGAACGATGCGGCCAAGGAAGATGGCAAGGATGAACAGCAAAAGGATGGACTGGATGCTACAAACGAGCCAAGTGACGAGGACAAACGCAAAGAGCAGGCCAAGGATATTGATGACATGAAAGAGCCCGAAGTCGATGAGGAGCAGACGAATGCCATGCACAATGAATTGGAAGAACCGCCAGAACCCGAAGATATGGATCTGGGAGAGATGAACAACGTGGACGAGGGCCACGACAACGACGCCGACGAAGCCAACGATGAGAATCCATTTGACATAGACGCCATGAAGGAGAACATGCAAACGCCCGATGAGCCAGAAGAGGACGCTGAGGGCGAGGAGAGCAAAGAGGAGCAGACGCCAGCCGACGAAAGCGACTCCGAGGCAGAAGAAGAATCAGCAGCTGAAAAGGAAACTGCAACCAATGAGAAAGACGAAGAAGCTCCTGCAGATGAAGAGCAGGAAAATGCTGAGCCGGAGACGCAAAAGCGCGGCGAACTGGACAAGGAGGAGGAGCCGCCAGCAGAGGAAGCGCCAGCGGAGCCCGAGTCACGTGAAGAGAAGCCCGAGGAGCATGCACAGTCCAAGGACCAGTCCAGCAAGGAGGACAATGTGCAGTCCGTGCCCGACACGGAGCAGAACAGCTCGGCGGATCAAGTGCAGCAGCAGCAGCAGCAAGAGGATGTCAAGCAGGAGCAGAAGATGGACGAGCAGGAAACGGGCGAGGAAAAGGATGGCGTTGGCCAGGCTGAAAATGATGTAGGGCTAAGCTAACAAAAAAATAACAATTTTTATTAAATTGAATTTGAATTTATTGCAGACCAACGATGGTGGGCATCAAGGCATAGCCGAGACCAAGGAAACCATCAGCCAGGAAGAGCGCAAGAACGAAAAGCAAACGCAGGAGAAGCGCAAGCAGGGACGCACCAATGAGCAGCGCACTTTGGGTAAGTAGTTTCAGCTATTCCAAAGCCTCAGAATACCAATACAATTTGCTTTTGATCTACAGGTGAAGCGGAGCAAAACAAGCTGAAACAGCTCAAGACCATCGATCAGCTCAAGGAAACCAAACAAAACGAATCCGAGCAGCCGAATCAGGCGGATGAGCAGCAGCCAGATGTGGAGGCCGAGGAGTATCAGCATGTGAAGGAGCCAAAGAGCAGCGACAAAACCACGCTGGACAATGCCACAGAGGAGCAATCGAAACAAATCAAACATCAAGAGGACGAAGAGCAAAAGCCAGACGAGAATGCAGATGTCGAAAATACAGACGAGCTAATGGATACCGAAGAACCAATTGCCAATCAAGCGGAGGACGCACAGCTGGAACAGTTGAGCGCTGAGAAAACCGATCAAAAATCAGATAAACCCTCCAGAACCGAGCAGACCAAGGAGCGCCTAGAGAACCCCGAACAAATGGAAATCGAAGGCGAGGATGTGCTCACCATGACTGTGCAACGCAGCGCAGAGACCACAGCGCACAGCAAGTGAGTTCAATTCAGAGCTCGCAATAATCTCTTTTCGGACGGGGCAGACCAGTCAAACGGAAGGGTACAGTCGAACGTAACCGACAGTAGGAGACGCTTTACTTTGTGTATATGTACTTACAAGCACAATCTGAGGCACACACTCACAGCTACGCGCGTATGCATGCCACACTACCCCCTCTTACCCCACTCTGCCTAGTGCGGCAAATTGTCTGTGGCATATTTTCGCTGTTTCTTATCCGATAATAACACAATTCACAGAGTCGATGTAGAATGCCATAAGCTCCAAGCATGCTATTACTACAAGTCTAAAGTTTAGGGGGGGAAGGTATTCAAAATCTAAAACAAACTTGATCTGCTTACTAGGAGAACCTAAATCTTGAATATGGTGTCTGTAGCTCTTATAGTTGTTGAGATCTAGGTGTTCATACAGACGGACAGACAGACGAACATGGCTATATTGACTTACCTCGTCGTCCAAATCTAGAATATATATATGGGCATTTCCACAGAAAGGTCCACCGCGGCCAAAAAATTAAAATTTCTTAAAAATGATATTTTTAACATTTTTAACGTTAAGAAATCTTAAAATTTAACAGATTTGAAAATATCTATTATAATCTATTATAGTTTTCAAAAAATTCGAATGCAAAGTCGCGAAAACGCATTTTTTGTCATTTTGACGTTTTTTAGGGCATTTTTTTTTTGAAAACAGCTTCTCAAACAGAAGCATCATGCTCAGTCATTTGTTTTCAAAATCACTCCTGTTATGTAAAAATAAATAATTCCAATTATTTTTGTCAATTTAAAAACATTATAACCATTTGTTCCTTAAATACTTTCCAACAACAACAATAACAAAAACATACATAAAAATGGTCACGTGCCAAAAGTCACGTTACAATTTTTTTAAATTGAATTAAAAAAAAAAATGCAAGTCATCTTTGAAAAAAATCATAACCATTTTGAAGAGGCATCCATGCACAAGAGTTTAAAATTTGTTGCATTAAAATATTGCCACTGGATTCGCTAATATTGGCGATTGAATTGGTTGACCTCAAATGCCACTACCATTTTCGTCCGGTGACAAATGACTTGAATTTTTCAATTTTCTTAAAAATGAAAAGTTACCCAAAATCAATCTTTCCACCAATGAAAGAGCTAATTAAATGATATATGTTAAGCCTTAAAAAAAAAAAATCGCTTCCTTTTTACAGTTATTTTACTTTAAACGCGTACGAATGTAGCGTGCGCGACTGTGGAAATGCCCATATATACTTTGTGGGGTCTGCCATGCCTTCTTGTAGGTGTTAAACACATCTCTAAAATACTCGAAAATTCGTGCCAGCTCTGGTTTAATTGGTTTAAAAATGAATAAATGAATTATAAAAATCACGTTTCCAATTCTCCACAGCACTGAACTATTGCTGGACAAGAGTCTGCAGGCGCAGGAGCTGAGCACGGCGGAGCAAATGGAACTGCGGCAAATGTACCAACAACAGCTGACCAGCGCAAATGCCGTAAGTTGATTTGAAATGCATTTCATGCATCGTGGCATTCACTAAACTGTTGCATCCACCACAGACACTGCCGCAGCATGAGGATTACGAGAGCTGGTCGAGCATTTCGAATCGCATGACGCAGAACGCGCGGGAGTTGTGCGAGCAGCTGCGTCTCATTCTGGAGCCCACGAAGTGCACAAGGTTGAAGGGCGACTATCGCACTGGACGCCGCATCAACATGAAGAAGATTATACCCTATATTGCGTCCCAGTTTCGCAAGGACAAGATTTGGTTGCGTCGCACGAAGCCGGCGCAACGCGACTACAAGATAACGATTGCCATTGATGACTCCAAGTCCATGCACCACAACAATTCCAAGACGCTGACACTCGAGGCCATCTCGCTGGTGTCGCAGGCCCTGACCCTGCTGGAGAGTGGACGCATGAGCATTGTTTCGTTCGGGGAATCCCCGCAGATTATACTCAATCATACGGAACAGTTCGATGGCCCACGTCTGGTTAGTTCGTTGAATTTTGCGCAGGACAAGACCAAAATCGCCGGCCTGCTCGACTTCATACGAACTGTGAACATTGAGGAGAGCGGCTTGGGCGGCGATAATGGTCTCTTCGAGAATCTGCTGCTCATCCTGAGCGATGGACGCAACATATTCAGTGAGGGCAATCAGAAGGTGAAGAACGCCATCAAATTGGCACGATTGCAGCGCATATTCCTCGTGTACATTATCATTGATAATCCCGATAATAAGGTACTCAATTTTATTTTGATTTCGTTTGTCAATTGATATCTAATCTCGTGCGTTATCGTTGTTCCAGAACTCCATACTTGATATACAGCACGTGGACGTGAATGCCGATGGTACGGTTAAAATTAACTCCTATCTGGACAGCTTTCCCTTTCCATACTATGTGATTGTGAGAGACCTGAACCAACTGCCGCTGGTGCTAAGCGAGGCCATGAGACAATGGTTCGAATTAGTGAATAGTGAGGCCTAGATGAAGTTTTGTATATAAGATCTATGCACTTTAGTCATAAGCTTAAAATGTTTCTTTACAACTTGTTGTATATATAGGATTGACTTATTTACAATACAATTTGGAATCAAGTATATTTGTTAGTGCAGCTCCACTTGCAGCTCAAACGGATAATCTCTGGAGTTCAGGCTCTGCCTGAACAGCTGCGTATGCTGCCAGGCCACGTCGCCCTTGCCACCGCTCAGCCTGGCCACGATTTGGAATTCCTGAGAGTTTTCAATGCAGCTCTGTCCATCACTGGTGGTCAGCGCTACGTCCACTTTGCCCTCGCCAAAAGTTTTCGTTTCGAATGTCAGCTTGCACGACTTGACTTTCAGCTTGGAGTCGGTCAAACTGAACTTCCAAATTATTTCAGCGCTGTCCGTATCCTCTATAAAATTAAATGAAAACAATCAATCATTAAGAACGGGTCAGATAAGTCGAGCGAAAGGCTACAGTCGGAGGTAACCGACAGAAACACTGTACTTTGTGTTTCCATACCCACTGCACGACTGCACCACACGACTGCCGCCACAGCACTGTGCTTAGCAGCAGTTGTATTTATAGTGTTTGGAGGCTGCGCTGTAGCTTTCAAAGTACAGGGACTACAGAATCTAGAGTTGTCTAATGTCTTACCCAATCGGGCCAGGTAGGCCATTTTCCAGTCACGTTCGACCTTGCGAAATATATTCTTGGATGCGAACTGCACGCTCTGCCAGGTCTTGTAGGTCTCGAGTACATGCAATTGCGCGCCATCTGTGAAAAGCGATCGCCCATCAGTACATCAGTATAATTGATTGCGAGACAGAGTCAAGTGAATAAATGAATAAAAACCTTTGGTATATCTTTCGTAAGTGTCGCTGGCGCAGCTGTAGCGTAAATTAAGCTGACGTCGCTCCAGCTCAACCTCGTTCGGAGTGAATACAAAAATCTGCAATTAAATAATGCAGCATATCGTATACACAGAGCAATTAATATCTGGTCAGCTGACTCACATTGGTGAATGTATGCTCGCCTCGGGACTGGCGCCATGACAAGCTGCCGGAGCTTCTGCCCTTCAGCTCGCTGTCGGTGGGCGTGCTGCGCAATAAGATCAGTTCAGTTTGAGAGTCAGATCGGTCGATCAGTCAATCAGTTTGGCAATTTGTCAATCAACTCACCGCTCCAAGGTCATGGTGATGACCTCAAACATGTTGCGCTGACTTAGAAACTTCTTGCGCTCCTCGCTGCAGCATTGCTGCCGTTTGGCTCTGATCGCGTTCATCGTCTCGATCAGCTCCTGCTCGCCGCAGAGCTTGCGCTGCTGCAGGATCTGCCTGTGGTTGTTCGTGTAGCGCCAGGTGACGTCCTGGGCGTCGTCCCGGGAATAGGCGAACACGTAGTCGATGCCACGCTTCCAGCCATGCTGATACATGAGCGGCGAGTCGACCACATTATCGGAGGGATCGACGTGCAGCCAGCGCTGTTGCGTCTCCGAGTACACCTCCGTCCACACATGATCGAAGTGGGAGTGCACCATGCGTGCATCGTAGTCCAGGCACCGGCACAGGAATGTAAAACAGTTGGCGAACTCGCCGCAGCGACCCTTGCGGGAGACCAACAGCTGGGAGATGTCGTTGTAGCGATAGAACTTGGTCTCCTGGCCACAGCAGACCGTCACCTCGACCCGCACATCCGCCTCGTTTTGGGTGCGCCGCAGCTTGCCGTCCTCGCTGCCGCACACTTTGCAGGGTATATTGTTCACCCAGCTGAAGAACTGCGTGTTGAACCAGTTGACCAGCTCCACCAGTATCAGATCCCGAATGCACGGCTCCTTCTCCCGGTACTCGCCCGTTGCAATCAGCTCCTGCATCGCCAGCAGCTTCTCCGCGGCATTCGAGGTCAGCTCGTCCACGGGTATCAGACTACGGCCGCTGGCCAGCAGCGCCTTGTCCTCGTACTGCATGACGGCGTCGCTGTACAGCTCCAGCGACTGCAGGAAGCGATTGGGCGTGCGCTGCAAGTGCTCCAGCGGATTAGAAGCGCACAAAGAGATAACAGATTGCAGTACTTACGAGCACGCGGGGAAAGGAAATGCGCTGTCGATAAGGCATGGAGGGATTGATGAACAACGGCGTCGCTGGCATTTCGACTGTGGACTTTTCCTGCGCCTTTGCGGGACCTAAACAGCAATTTATTCATTACAACAGTATTATTACAATATTGAAGAATACCCTGTATTTAAAATATATTTTTTATAAAAATAGTAAAGCAGCAAAGCTTTTTCTTATCGTGGCATCCAACTTTTGAAATAAACTTGATCTGCGTATTGTATGCACCTAGCCACATACCAAAAATGACTGATCTAGCTCTAATAGTTTCCTAGATCTCATCGTTCATCCGGACGGACATGGCTATATCGAGAGTAGAGCCAGCGAGAGTAGTTGGTCCAGGGCTATACCGATTAAACTCGTTCAAATTACGAAAAATATATACATACACAAGAATTCGGCCATCGAAATTTGAAGCATGGAGAGTTGGGCCAGTGGACGGACAGACAGACATGGCTATATTGATTAAGCTCGTCGGACTGATCAAGACTATGTATTCATATAGTACAATCTGTCGGGTCTGCCTCCTTCTGCCATACATACGCACAAAGTTGTGAGCCCTGTTTTTACAGGGTATAATTTACGTACTCTTGGTTATTGCACCATTCAGCCAGGCCTCCCGCCGTCTCTTCAGCTCGTCCCTGAACCGCTGCACCTGCTGCAGCGGCACCTCGGAGGGCAGCGTGTAGGAGGCGGCACCTGGCGAGCGTTTGAAGCCGATGGCCGCCAGCAGACGCTCGCTGCCCGCCAGCGAGAGCAGCTTCTCCTTAATCGCTTTGTTCTCCAGTCGAATGCTCCGGAACTTCTCGTTGTTCGGCTGACTCAGCACATTGTCCAGCAGCAAGAGCAGAATGCGCGCCGCCTCCAGATACTGCTCTGTGCCCCTCCCCGTACCCGTCCCCGTGCCATTGCTGCACTGTGGCTCAATCAGCTGCACGCATTCCAAGTCCACGTCTGCCATGATGCGGCGTTATCCAAAATAAGTCGTAAATGCCGCTGTCTGGTGGGTGGTTGGGTGTTCGAGCTAGAGATGTGCGATATGTGCCACAATCTATCGAACAGCTGTGCGTACGCTTGTTGTTATTCAATTACTTCTCGTGTTGGTTTCAAATTGTAACACAAAATAATTAATATTCAGTAAGCTATATTTTTTAAAATAACTATATTACTCATCAAATTCAACAGCTGCAAAATATATTTAAAAAAATAATATATTTAAAAATGAATAAATTACTATTGAGAGTGACACTGTGCAGACCAGCTCTTTGCAACTTGTCGTCGGCTCTCTCAGCTGTGCACAAGTGTTGCCAGAAACAGACAAATATAAATTGCAAATTATAAAAAAAACATTCAAATTATTATGGACATAAAATAATAATACAAAGAACAAATACAAATCAAAAAGAATACAACATTTAAAATAAAAATATATATTCAATATTTTAAGTATAAACACAAATATCTGTGGCTAGGCCGGCTAACGAACAACTTAAAGTTCGATGCCACATCAAACGTGCTTGTCGAACCAGCAATTTACAGTCATAAGAACTAATTAATATTTAATTTAATAAAACTTTATGTATATTTGAATAACTGAATTTTTGCACAAGTTTCAACTCTTGTAATACAAAAAAAATTAAATTAAAATAGAAACAATTTAAATTTAAAAGGCAACAAAATATTGAATATCAAGCTCTTTGCAACTTGTATGCTCTCATATCACAACTCTGTTGATCGAACAAGTATGAAGTTCGAATGTAATATTAAACTTGTTTGTCCAACCAACAATTTATAGTTCAATATCAAACACCCTTGCATCATAAAAAACTAGTAAATATTTAATTAAAAACGAAGTATTAGCTATATATATTCAAACAATTTAGTGATTTCACAGATTTAAACATTCATATTCAATTCATTAAAAAGCCAACAAAATATTTAGCTGATCTACAAGTTCTTTGCAACTTGTTTGCTCTCAGCTGACAACTATAAAAATAGACTATCTTAATATTTACGGGACAATAATTAATAAATGAAATATAAAAAAGAATTAAAATTATAATTTAAAATATTTAAAATACACAAACAGTTGTAATTGATTGTAATTAAATCAGATCAAATGTAATTTAAGTTTATGTTTATGTCACTAGGAAATTCTTCAGTAATAAATAATATAATATAAATAACAATATAATAAAAATCTCTTGTTGAAACAAAAATGAAGTACTCAAGCAAAATCAAACTACTTACTGCGTTAAAATCGTAAGCGACAAGAGCACATTTTACAGGAGAATATTTTTTTCGCGAGAGTGCTTACGATATATTTGACAGTAATTACGTAGAATTAGAATATTAAATTTCTTGTGAAGATGAGTTGGTTAATTATGTACATAATTGCATCAAAAATCGAAAAATAGGGGCTTACGATTCTATCGCGGGAAAGACTGGATGTAGTTTGTTGAGCCAGCAATCGCAAGCGTAAACTATCGATAGGCGATGGCGCGGTTTTGGTGTTTTTTGCTTTTTAGTATATTTGTGGCATTTTTAGCGCTTGTTGGCGCCTCGCAACGCAGTGGCAACGCCAGGCGGCTGGCCAGTTTCAACCACTTTTGAAAAAAGTAGGCGTCGGTTCAATTGTGAGGCGTCTTTCATTGAGCACAGTTTGCTTTGCGGTGAATACGGAGAAGCCGAAACGAATTAAACCCGACTCTTGATAATTCCTTAAAAGGTAATAAACTACAAGTATATAGCATATAGCACATAGCTCTGCCTGTGCGCGTCTCAATTTGCTGCATTTAGTTAAAGTCTATATATGTATACTATATGTATATTTATGATATAAATATTTATATATTTATTTGATTTCGTTGGCAGCAAGCAATTAAAATCAAAATGTGTGACGAGGAGGTTGCTGCTCTGGTCGTGGACAACGGTTCCGGCATGTGCAAGGCCGGCTTTGCCGGCGACGACGCCCCCCGCGCCGTCTTCCCATCGATTGTGGGCCGCCCCAGGCATCAGGGCGTGATGGTGGGCATGGGCCAGAAGGACTCGTATGTGGGCGATGAGGCGCAGTCGAAGCGCGGCATCCTGACGCTCAAGTATCCCATTGAGCACGGCATCGTGACCAACTGGGACGACATGGAGAAGATCTGGCATCACACCTTCTACAATGAGCTGCGTGTGGCGCCCGAGGAGCATCCGGTGCTCCTGACCGAGGCGCCACTGAATCCCAAGGCGAATCGCGAGAAGATGACGCAGATCATGTTCGAGACGTTCAACACGCCTGCCATGTACGTGGCCATACAGGCGGTGCTCTCCCTCTACGCCTCCGGCCGCACCACCGGCATCGTGCTGGACTCCGGCGATGGCGTCACCCACACCGTGCCCATCTACGAGGGCTACGCCCTGCCGCACGCCATCCTGCGTTTGGACCTCGCCGGTCGCGATTTGACCGATTATCTGATGAAGATCCTCACGGAACGTGGCTACTCCTTCACCACCACCGCCGAGCGTGAGATTGTGCGTGACATCAAGGAGAAACTGTGTTATGTCGCCTTGGACTTTGAGCAGGAGATGGCCACCGCTGCCTCCAGCTCCTCGCTGGAGAAGTCCTACGAGCTGCCCGACGGTCAGGTCATCACCATTGGCAACGAGCGCTTCCGCTGCCCCGAATCCCTCTTCCAGCCCTCGTTCCTGGGCATGGAGGCGTGCGGCATCCACGAGACGACCTTCAACTCGATCATGAAGTGCGATGTGGACATCCGCAAGGATCTCTATGCCAACACGGTGCTGTCCGGCGGCACCACCATGTATCCGGGCATCGCCGATCGCATGCAGAAGGAGATCACCGCCCTGGCCCCGTCCACCATGAAGATCAAGATCGTGGCACCGCCAGAGCGCAAGTACTCCGTATGGATCGGTGGCTCCATTCTGGCCTCGCTCTCCACCTTCCAGCAGATGTGGATCTCCAAGCAGGAATACGACGAGTCCGGCCCCTCCATTGTGCACCGCAAATGCTTCTAAGACACAAGCAAACAACAGCAAACAACATCAAACAACAGCAAACATCTCCAAACAATCAACATCAATAGCAATAGCAACTGCGGCTGACGCTTGCGTGGGGCGTGGTTCTGTAACTGCCACGCCTACTGTCCTTATATATATATATACTATATATATTCGTAGCGCAAACAATAAAATAATGATGGGCCGAGGCGTTGGCACGCACAGAACAAAAACATTCCAAGCAGCACAAGGATGAACTAACTTTTTTTTGATACACTTTGATAGCAGAGAAGGCAAACATACACACACGCACACACGCACACAATACACGCATACAAACATACAACACATCATACCATACTTATAAGGTATTAGCCCATTTTGTGTTCTATTCGAAATTCACGAGTTCATGCGCACATTGGCCATTATTATCTCATCATTTATAATATACTATATTCGCTAAGCATTCGGCATTAAACATCTTATACTATATCAAGCAAACATTCCTACTTACGATATATATATATATCTTTATCTATACATTATTATACTCTACATATGACACATACAAGCAAAATCAAAACTAAAATGTATTGTAACCGCTTATGATCAAAATTGAGAGCCAATAAAAAGCGATAAAGAACTGAAGTTGCCTATGTTGTGGTTTAATTATAGATAATATAATGGAGAATAATATAATATAGAATCAGACGCTTTGTCAGCTGTTCTTAAGTTGGAATTTCTGTGATTAACAATTCCAATTTTTGACTCATGCCTATTGCAGTTGTTGGCGCCTCGCTTATCAGCGAACCTCTCCACATTCCTCGCCCCTCCCCTCACCAAAAACAGCTGTGCTGCAGCCGATTTCCTTATAAGGTAACGTTTTTATAGGCAATATCATCGTGTGCCTCATGTAGTCTATGCCCGAATTCGAATTAATCAACAAAACTGCGAATAGAAAGAAATAGCATAAACAAAAGCATTCGATCGTTCGTTCGTTCTGCTTCAGCTGATTCATCCAACAAATGTTTGGAGTCAGCGATACGAAATGGGAATCCAAAACCGAAATCGTCATCGGTTGGCATTGTTTAGAGTGGCACTTGCTCGCTGCCATGCTGCCATTTAGGGTGGCACACCCAATGTCATGGGGAAGAGAGCGTGCGCCGAACGACGACAATTTTAGGCAGGGCTTTCGCATGTTTGTTTTGTTGATTTCGTTCATTTCACAAAACTCGCATTGACCAAATTCAATCAACGGTTCTTTTTTGTTTTGACCACTTTCGGCGCTACACGCCCATTTATGGTCTTAGCAGTGCAGTCTATATAAGTATGTGTGCTTTGTTTTGATTGTACACAGCTCTGTAAGCCCAAAAAATGCTATCAAATAACTGAACCGCATGGTCTGAGTTGGGAAATGTATGGTCTAGCATCTGGTATATTTGATTTGGGTTCCGGTTCTTATACACAAAATATAGCTTATCTACAGCACAAACATTTTTCAAATAACAACAGTTAATTTCTCAATAGTTAACTGTTTAGACCCTTTACTTTAAAAAAGTAAAAAGGGTCTATTAGCTTAGTGCAAAGAGGAAATGTGTGTAACACCCAGAAGGAGGCGTGGCTACGCCCCATAAAGTATATATATTCTTGATCAGGACCACAAGCCGAGTCGATATAGCCATGTCCGTCCGTCCGTCTGTCTGTCCGTCTGTCTGCCCGTCTGTATGAACACCAAGATCTCAGCAACTATAAGAGCTACAGACACCAAATTCGGGATTTAGATTCTCCTATTTCGCGAGCAACACGAGTTTGTTTTAGATTTTGGATACCTCCCCCCCTTCCCCAGCAAACCGCAAAAAGCTACTGCAGCCACAGCTTTAAAGATATTGATTTGTAATTAGGTACGTAACTAGCTTATGACATTATCTATTGACCCTGTGAATTTCGTTTCGTTTCGATCGGATAAGAAACAGCGAAAATATGGAACGGACAATTTGCCGTACTAGGCAGAGGGGGGGTGGTGTGCCTTGCATACGCGGGTAGCTTAGTGTGAGTGCCTCTAATTGTGTTTGTATGTACATATAGTAGTAGTAGTAGTAAAGTAAAGGGTCTTCTACTGTCGGTTACGCCCGACTGTAGCCTCCGTCCCACTGATCTGCCCCGTCCCTATATTTTTTTTTATATTTTCGATTCCAAATATTATGGAGTAATATTTTGGGGTAAATTGCATAATGATTTTGGAGGTATTACATAAACGGTTTCAAAACTCTTCCATTCAAGTAAATCGGTTCACAATTTGCAAACTTATTCAATATTTTTAGGAAATGCAAAATCGGTTGCCTGTTTTTTAAGTTCTTCCGTACCGACAAAGCTGACGCACCCTGTATAATCTAATATTTTTATTTAGAAAAAATAGATAGATGCCTTAAAGTTCTTAATAGTTGTTATTAAAAGTAGAACGAACTAAATTACTTTAAGTTTTTGATAGCTCTTAAAGCAATCTAAATTCTTCCAAACAAAAGTTCCGGTTCTGCCTCTGAATCGCCTGAGAATTATTATTATAATAATGAATACGTTATAAACACTGTTTTTAGCCATTTTAAAGGTACAGGGTATAAAAAGTTATAGTTCTGGATAGTTTCTATAGAAATCGAAAGGTTTTTTCCATAGAATTGTAATCAAAATCAAAACATTTAACATTTTTAACGCCTGGTTTTAGGTGCAGTTCTGTTGATAATTCACTGGAGATGATATTTTATTAAATGAAAAAATTCAGCTTACTTTTAGCATAAATTTTTGCAATAAAACTAAATTATTAATCTGGGTTTTACTTATTTTTAATGGGTACGGCGTATAATGGAAACATAACTTTATTCTGGATAATTGTCAAAGAAAATCCAAAATTTCTGCTATTCAAAAATAGGATGGAAATGTAATAAAATATAAAAATATTTATTTATTTATTAAGATTGTAAAACAGAATAATTTCCAACATTCCAAATATAGGAGGAGCAACAGAGAAAAGCAAAGAAATAATATTTAACGAATGCAGGATTTATTTAAGGCGATTACTTACATGTTTTATGCCCATAAATGGTGTGAAAGCTCACGAAAACCTTTTGATAATGATTAATAATCTCGAAATAAACATAGAACTAATTGAACCAAACCACAAAGTTTGATTTAAAATGCGTGTACGCTTCCAACATTATTTTCAGCCTTGATTAAAAACATGTTTGGTTTTATAGAAATTATTTATATTTTATTGCAAATCGTTATACATGAATTTCTGAGTTCAAAACATAATCAAATACTGGCATGAATAATTGCATATTCCATACATGCCAAAGACAAATGCCGTTTTTGTGTTTCGAAATAATTTTGATGACTTTTGTTTTGATTAGTTTTGCATTATGATAAATAGATTGTGCAGTTGTTATGGCATAAAGCATTAGCAAGTGATAAAGTTTTGGGAGAACTCGTCGTCTGCTAAGTATTAGCACTTAAAATCAGCCTTGAATTGATTTCTAGCATGTACGTAGACTTGGGTATTTAAATTAGTTTCGATTTAAGCTAAGGATATTGCACAGTTTAGTTAAAAGTAATTACAAACTGAAAACTCAACTGAAATACTCACCAAAAAATAAAGCACAAATCATAACCGAAAGGAAATAAAAACTTTAGCCATAAAATCTGCCAGTTGTGGGGATTTTTTTGCGTTTTGTTTTTTATAAATTACGATAATAAAGTTTATTTTGTTCTAAATGTACATGGGTTCGTGTGTGTTGGGTGTATGTGGGTATATGCTTTAAATATATATTTATGTATATAATTTAATGGTTAAAAATTACAATTAAAACGTATAACATTAATAATATGGAGTTTACTTTTATTGCATTGCATTATTATCAATATAATTTGCTTGCGTTCTAATGCTGTGTGATAACGTTCAGACGATACAGATTACAGATTACAGATTACAGATTAAGATACAGATACAATTAATGATAAATATAAAGCATATCAAGATGTCGTTGATTATGTTGTGTGTGTGGGTGTGTGTGGGTGAGTGTGTATAAGGTAAGACACATGTTTTAACTAAAGTTGATAAATATGTTATGCATGGATTTAAATATTTGAACTTAAAGAAATGTATATGCATTAGATATACTATGTTTATGTATAT
>JAWNNJ010002172.1:0-28056 GCA_035045125.1 Hypselothyrea guttata | reverse complement strand
GACTGGCGATGTCTGGCACAGGAAACGAAGGTATCCTGATCAGCAGAGAGCTTCATGAGGTAGCTAAGACTATCCCTATAATATCTCTACCGAGAGATGAGATGGTAGCCGAATATATATTCACGCAATATTTCGATACCCATCTCTGCGACAAGAAGGAGTGGACTACTCTCGAGGAAATCCACCCAATGAAGAAGCACACCATAAAATGGTACACTGACGGCTCACTGACACAACTAGGCACCGGCCTGGGGGTGACAGGACCCCGGCTAATGTACCATGAGCCACTAGGCTAATACATATATATTCCAAGCTGAAGTCTGCGCCTTGGGCAGGTGTGCGGACTTTAATCTTGATCGCGGCTATCGGAAAAGGAACATCGCGATCTTTTCCGATAGCCAGGCAGCTATTAGAGCCATACGCAACTGAACCATCACCACGTTAAATAAAATGACGAGGGATCGTCTAGCACACTGTACCATCACCTCGAAACTGGTGCATGAAGTCAGATTAAAATTAGATAGGTTGGGAACAATGAACAACTTGTCCTTAAGATGGGTCCCTGGCCATAGGAACGTACCTGGCAATGAGCTTGCAGACGAGCTAGCCAGAACAGGAGCAAGTACACAAATGGTTGGACCGGAGCCTTTCTGTGGCATAGGTCGAAATGTGATATCTGAGCTTCTCCGAACAGAGGAAAGGCAGAGCAGGGCAAACAGCTGGCATAAGGGGACACCTAAAGAAACTAGGCATAGTCAGCGATGACACCTGTAGGAGATTGAAACATCGACGTGTATTCTAACAGACTGCTGTGCAATAGCACGCAAAAGGCACCTTAACCTAGGCAAGCTGAAAATGTCAGGAAGGGAGATAGTAGTTCTTAGTCCGATGAAGTTACTCGATTTCATTCGGGACATTGGATTAATGAACGTGCTTTAGGCTCAGCATGAAGTACAATAGATCTTTCAGGTCGCAGTACACTATTTCCCAATAATAATAATAATAATAATGTTGAATACAAATATTTGATTTATATTATTTCGCCGCTCGAATCAGCTAACGATTAATAAATATAATCGATACCCAGGGAACACCACGAGGAGACCAATGGTATATCAGGATATTATTATATGTAGCATAGCCTACATCAAAATTAAATAAACAAAATTTTCTTTAATTAATCATAATTCTTTTAATAATGGACCGATTTAATTAAAATTTGCAGAATTGGTAGATATTAATCATCTCCACAGTTCGTAAAAGAAAGAATTTATTTAGATAAATTTATGTCTTAAATTGGTCAATTTATTATATTTATGGCCATTGTTCGCGGTAGGGGCGTGGCATCAAAAATTTGGAATAAACTTGTTCTGCGTATGGTATACACCTTTCAAAAATGACCGAAACGGCTGCTCTAGCTCTTTTAGTTGCTGAGATCGACGCGTTCATACAGACGGACAGACGGACAGACAGACAGACGGACAGACAGACAGACAGGGCTAAATCAACTCGGCTCGTCATCCTGATCAAGAATATATATACTTTGTGGGGTTTACTACGCCTCCTTCTGCCTGTTACATACATCCTGACAAAGATAATAACCCTGTATTTATCATTTTTCAATGGGTACAGGGTATAAAAATCTCGCGGGCTATCGCCCGCAAGACATGACAGTCGGGCAAGCCCGACTGTCTTATACCCTGTACCAAAGATCAGCCTTGCTAGTACAGTATTCTATTTAAAATATATTTTGAAACTATTTCAATTTATATTCCGAATACCAACTTTCTATGTTGAATAAAAATATTTTATTTATATTTCGCCGCTCGAATCCGCTAACGATTGATAAATATAATCGATACCCAGGGAACACCACTAGGAGGGCAATGGTATATCGGGATATTATTACTTATATGTAGCATAGCCTACTACTACTTACATATACATCAAAATTCAATTTACAAAAAAAAAATCTTTAATTAATCATAATTCTTTTAATAATGGACCGATTTAATTGAAATTTGCAGAATTGGTAGATATTAATCATCTCCACAGTTCGTAGAAGAAAGAATTTATTTAGATAGATTTATATGTCATAAATTGGTCAATGTATTATATTTATGGCCATTGCTCGCGGTAGAGGCGTGGCATCCAAAATTTGGAATAAACTTCTTCTGCGTATGGTACACACCTTTCAAAATTGACCAAAACGGCTGCTCTAGCTATTATAGTTGCTGAGATCGGAGCGTTTAAATTAATCAATGTATTATATTTATGGCCATTGTTCGCGATAGGGACGTTGTATCCAAAATTTGGAATAAACTTGTTCTGCGTATGGTATACACCTTTCTAAAATGACCAAAACGGCTGCTCTAGCTCTTTTAGTTGCTGAGATCGACGCGTTCATACAGACGGACAGACGGACAGACGGACAGACGGACAGACGGACACACAGACAGACAGGGCTAAATCAACTCGGCTCGTCCTCCTGATCAAGAATATATATACTTTGTGGGGTCTACCACGCATCCTTCTGCCTGTTACATACATTCTGACAAAGTTAATAACCCTGTATTTCCCATTTTTCAATGGGTACAGGGTATAAAAATATCGCGCGCTCTGCGCGCTCGACCTGACAGTCGGGAAAGCCCGACTGTCTTATACCCTGTGGCGCAGCTCGCGCTGCGCGCTCGCACAAACAGTATAATTTAAAATAGTTTATATATAATTTAATTTATTTATAACAAAAGTACAACAATTAATGGGCGCACTGGCCTGCAACATTGTTTAAATCGTTTGTGTTTATTAACTGATTTCAATGCTCTTCGCAGGATAGTTAAATATAGTAGAAGAGTGTTTATGTTCCAAATAACAATAACATTGAAATCGGTTTATAAACAAAGGAGATATAAGCTTCCTAATATTTCATACGTCACATTGAAATCGGTTAAGAAACACAGGAGATATAAGCTTCACAATAGTTGAACTTAAAATTTAAAAAACAAGCGTAATATTAATCAAAGAATGTTGTTATTGTTGAATATATATTCTCTTATATTCCATTTAACTGTCCTGAACAGCGCATTGAAATTGGTTTATAAACATAGGAGATATAAGCTTCCTAACATTTCATGCGTCACACCCAAGCGCAGTCGCTATATGTATGTGTGGGAATAGCGTGCGAGAGGGATAGCAATACCAAGCATGTTGCTAGGCCCTTGAATTGTGCGTATGTTTGAATATTTGACGTTAGTTAGTTAAATAGCAAGCGTAATATTGAACATAGAACATTGTTATTTGGAACATAAACTTTTTTTATTGTATTTAACTATTTCGAAAAGTGCATTAAAATCGGTTAATAAACCCAAAATATAAATCAATTATATGTAAAATGTTTAAATACATTTTATGCTGTATTTGCGAGCGCGCAGCGCGTGCTTTGGCACAGGGTATAAGACAGTCGGGCCCGTCCGAATGATCTGCTCCGCCCATTCTGGTTTTCAATAAGTACATTGTATAATTAAAGGAAACCCCTATATTATTTTAAAAAACTTTTTCCAAAATTGTCAAAAAATTGTAATTGAATTGTTGTTATTTACCAATACTAGTATTCTCTATTTAAATATAATTTTGCTTTTTTCAGGGAGAGAAATACGACGGACGCAAGGCGGATGTGTGGTCATGTGGTGTCATACTTTATGCATTGCTGGTGGGTGCATTACCCTTCGATGATGACAACCTGCGGCAGCTGTTAGAGAAAGTCAAACGCGGCGTTTTTCACATACCGCATTTTGTGCCACCCGACTGCCAGAGTTTGCTGCGTGGCATGATTGAAATAAATCCCGACAGACGTCTAACGGTAAGTGACATTAATGAACAGTTTAGATTGGTGCACGCACCGTAGTTTGCTAGTGGTTTCAATTATATATATGTATATATGTATATATATATACCTACTTACTTCCTTAACTTTAACAGATACATTTTAATTCCCATTTCGTTTGTAGTTGTCCGAAATAAATAGGCATCCTTGGGTGACTGCTGGCGGTAAAGGTGAACTGGAGTTGGAATTGCCAATGATGGAAGTGGTGCAAACACATGTTATACCTACGGCAAACGCTGTCGATCCTGATGTGCTTAATGCAATATGCTCGCTGGGTTGTTTTAAGGAAAAGGATAAACTCATACAGGACCTGCTAAGTGCCAGGTAAAATGCAGGGGACACTAGGGAAACAACCCTTATGAAAACTTATTTGATTGTTGCAGCCACAACACGGAAAAAGTTATATACTTTCTGCTGTTGGAACGGAAACGTCGCCGACCTGCACTGGAGGATGATGATGAGATAGCACAGAAATCTCGCAGTGAATTGGATGCAGTCGATCCGCCTAAAAAACGTTTAGATAAGTGTCGTATTAATGGAACCAATGCACCCAGCTATGGACAGATTTCAGAAGGTTCGCCACTAACTCCTCGACGTCAAGCTTTTAAGTAGGTTTATCTCTGGATATCATGTAATTTTTCTGATAATGGTGGTTTCACCTTCAACAGCTTCCGCTCATATAGCAGTACACGAAACCACCAAAGGCGGTCGCCGACAACGGTATCATCATCAGTGCGCAGTTCATCATATCACAGTCCAACCCGCTGCAATTCGCCCATGAGCTCAACTCACCAACAAGCGAATGCAATATCTAGGCCATCTTCGCCAGCGGCGGGAACGCGACATTCTACGTACGGAGATCGAGAGCGCTCCAGCTCTGTACATCATCCGTCAGTTAGTCGTACGCCATCGCATAGTTCACAGAAGAGTATTGAGGGAGACGTGGTTGTGATGCGAGAGCCGCGTCTGGAACGTCGGGATTCAGCACGACAGACACAGGAGCGAAATGGTTCTGCCAGGGAAAGAGAAAGGGAGCGAGAACGAGATCGCGAACGTGAACGAAATCGAGTTATAGATTGCGGCATTGGTCCACCGCCTGGAAGTCCTTGTAACAATTCAATAAATCAATCATCAACTGCCTCACCATCTGTGGTCCATCATCGTGCCAACTCAGGTCCGACAATTGCCATTAGTATGTTTCACGATCCAGACTCAAATAGTGGTGTGTGCATGATCTCTAGACCCTTTGTAGTATTCCATTTATTTCATCGTTAACTTACACAATAATGTCACATTACTTTTCGTGTTCTTTTAAAAATAGTTGGGAATCCCAATGGTTCACCCATGATGAATAACAGCCATCCTGGTATGCCTGGATCCCCCTGTAATACTCCAGGTGGACAACTGTGGAAGACTCGTCTTACCAACATCAAAAACAGCTTTTTGGGTAGTCCACGTTTTCACCGCAGAAAAATGCAGGGTAAAGAAATGTACTAAACATATTCTGGTTAACCATATCCTAAGAAATTTTTTCTCTCATCATTAGTCTCCGCTGATGAAGTTCATTTAACTCCCGAATCATCACCTGAGTTAACCAAACGCTCCTGGTTCGGTAATTTAATAACCACAGAAAAGGATGAAACCTTTACAATACTCGTCAAAGGAAAACCCATTGCCACGGTCAAAGCGCATTTGATACACGCATTTCTATCTGTAAGTTACCAATAAAGGATATTTATTTATTGTATTGTATACATAATTGTCGAAAATCTGGGGAAAAATTAAAACATTAAATCAAATTAAAAGAAAATATGTGAACGGGACAGATCAGTCGGAGGGGCGCGACTGTAGAATACCCGGTACCCTATATTTTAAATATAATGAAGGTGAGAATTCGGACTCAACGTCTAGCAATGGGAGATTTTTAATGGAAAAATTTGCCTTTGGTCAGATAGTACTATTTCGAATGTAGCCAACAACGTTCTCATCTGTGACCTTAGAAACGTACATTGTCAAACTTGTCTGTATATGTGAGTTAGTCGTAGGTGGGGTTCGAACCGTGAATCAGAACGCCAGTTTATATATAATTTTATAAAACTGTCACACGAAGCGTAGCAGCAATTCTTCTTCTTCCTTTTTTGTGTATGCCATGCTTTACAGGACGCGTTGCTAAAGGGCGAGCGGGGTAACGCCAGTAATATTGTTTCGTTCATATCTCTTGTGTTTATTGGCCGATTCTAATGCGCTTTTTAGGATAGGTAACTACTATACGTATATATTTCGAGTTTCATCGTTCTATGTTGAATAGTACGCTTATTATTCGGTTTTTATCGATAAAGGCGTAAAGGGGGCGTGGCATCCAAAGTTGAAAAAACCCTCATCTGTGTATGATATAGACCTACTAATTGCTGAAGAGATAATTCATGTAAATAGATCAGTGTCTCTTAAATTGGCGAATGTATTTTATTTCATTCATTGTAGGCGGCAGAGGCGTGGCATCCAAGATTTGAAATAAACTTGATCTGCGTACGTTATTTATCTACCTACATGTCAAAATTGGCAGCTCTGGCTGTTGTAGTTTCCGAAATCGACGTGTTCATACCGACAGACAGACAGAAATGTGGTTAAATATACGTTAAAAGAATGGAAATTTAATTTTAAAGATATATCAATTTATTTTGATTCAAAAAAGTCAACAGGTTGATCGCTGGACGCCAAAAACTGGAGACCGTCTGTAGACGGTAATCGTCGATAATCGATAAAAACCGAATAACAAGCGTAATATTGAACATAGAACGTTGAAACTCGGAATATATGCTCTTGTGTATAGTAGTTACCTATCATACACATACGCATTTGAATCGGCCAATAATCATAAGAGATATGAACGAAACAATATTACTGGCGTTACGCCGCTCGCCCTTTAGCAGCGCGGCCTGTAAACCATGGCATACATAAAATGGAAGAAGAATTGCTGCTGCGCTCCGTGTGATAGTTTTATAAAATTATATTTAAAATATAGGGTACAGGGTATTCTACAGTCGGGCCCGTCCGACTGATCTGCCCAGTCAAAATATTTTTTTTTTTATAAATTGGATATAAATGGATCGGAAGAATATAGAAGGGCATGGATCAAGTCTTCCATGGTGTACGTACATATATTGGGACAGTCTTTGTTTCTTGCTTTCATGACATTTGTATTATTTACAGCACAAAGTTTTATTCATGAATTAAAATTTTATGTACAGAACAAATTTAAAAGTCCCCAAACAGATGACAGGCACGCTCCGAAGAGTGCGCAAACGTTTTTATACCCTGTGCCCATTTGAAAAATGAGAAAAACAGGGTTAATAACTTTATCAGAATGTATGTAACAGGCAGAAGGAGCCATGGCAGATCCAACAAAGTATATATATTCTTGATCAGGGAGACGAGCTGAGTCGATTTAGGGATGTCCGTCTGTCCGTTTGTATGAACGCGTCGATTTCGGAAACTACATAAGCTAGAGCAGCCGTTTTGGTTGCTGTAGGTAGGTGAATTTAATACGCAGATCAAGTTTATTTCAAATCGTTGATGCCACGCCCCTTTTACGCCCAAAAATCAATAAAACTCACATAACCTCGAATTCTTAACACAAAAAAGTGCGTTTCGAGATAAACGCGTTTAAAGTTTTCAAGCGCCGTGTATCTCCATACAAGGTGGAGCGACATATTCTCTTCTCACGCTGTGTGTGTTGAAGAAAGGACAATGAAATTTTGACACAAGATAGATTAATATCCAACGAACATTACTGCATCATTAACTCAAAAATCGCGTTTTTGAGTTATGACACTCTTCTTGTAAACGAGCGATATGTTCTCTTATATTATATTTAACTGTCCTGAAAAGCGCATTGAAATCGGTTAATAAACAGAGGAGATATAAGCGCCGTAATACTGCATGCACACGCCATTGCAGCTCAGCCGCCTTACGCTTGGAATAGTGTGCGAGAGGGATGGCGATACCAAGCACGCTGCTGGGTAGTTGTGCGATTGTGAGAACATTTGAACATACAAAGTTAAACAGCAAGCGTAGTATTGAACATAGAATGTTGTTATTTGGAACATAAGCTCTCTTCTATTATATTTAACTATCCTGAAAAGCGCATTGAAATCGGTTAATAAACATAAAAGATATAAACGAAACGAAGCGCGCCCATACTATTCTTTATAAATAAATAAAATTATATATAAAATATTTAAATTATAAACTGTATTTGCGAGCGCGCAGCGCGAGCTGTGGCACAGGGTATAAGACAGTCGGGCCCGTCCGACTAATCTGCTCCGCCCATTCTGGTTTTTTTGTGTAATGTATTTTTTGTGTGTGTAACACCCAGAAGGAGGCGTGGCAGAACCCACAAAGCATATATATTCTGGATCAGGACGACAAGCCGAGTCGATATAGCCATGTCCGTCTGTCCGTCTGTCTGTCTGTCTGTCTGTCTGTTCTTCTGTATGAACACCTAGATCTCAGCAACTTTAAGAGCTAGAGACACCATATTCGGGATTTAGATTCTCCTAATCAGTAAGCAGTACGAGTTTATTAAATTTTGGATACCTCCCCCCCCTTCCCCTACAAATCGCAAAAAGCCACTGTAGCCACAATTTCTAATTGATTTGTAATTTGGTATGTAACTAGATTATGGCATTCTCTATCGACGCTGTGAGTTTCGTTTGGATCGGATGAGAAACAGCATACATATGCCACAAACAATATGCCGCACTAGGCGGAGGGGGGGTGGTGTGCCTTTCATTCGCTGCCGCGCGCTGGTAGTTTATTGTGCGTGCCTCTTATTGTGTTTGTATTTACATATAGTATTAGTAGTAAAGTAAACGGTTACGTCGGTTACGTCTGACTGTAGCGTCCCTTCCACTGATCTGCCCTGGCCAGTAAATGATTCTTCTATTGGGTGAATTGTCAATCGAGTACGTTTCAGGAAAGGGGGATTCGAGAAGAGTTAATACTATATACTTATTTACTCTCATTCAGTTAAAGATAATATGACATGCACCAGCGATGCACCAAATTCAAGTCGTCTTGAGAGATTACCGTATCTACTTATAATACATATTTGGCAAAATTACAACATTTACAGTCGTAATAACCAACGTAACAACGTAATGAACAATTAAGACGTATTAATCATACTTTGAACATGAACATTGCAGATGGCCGAACTGTCGCATAGTGTTGTGTCGCCCACATCATTCCGTGTGGAATACAAACGGAATGGCAATGGTCCTGTCATGTTTCAAAGACATGTTAAATTTCAGGTAAAATACAGTTAAGTCAATCAGAACACGATTTAGTCAATAATATTTTGTGATTTTTGGCACAGGTTGATATAAGCGCCATATGCAAACAAGGTGATATTGCGGACATGCTATTCGCTCTTACGTTTACACTGCTGTCAGGTAGGTATTAACTTTGGATAGTGTCAACAGAAAGTAAACAAATTATACTCGGGTCTTTTATTGGTATTCAGGAAACATACGTCGCTTTCGCCGCATTTGTGAGCACATACAGTCGCAAGTGTGTTCGAAGCGTTTTCCGGGTCCCAGCAGTCCACCTACGGTAACCTCAGTGACCCAAGCGGTGTCTGAGAGCTCCTCGTGTGGTTCTGTATCTAGCGAACGATTGTCGTACAAGCGACAGGTGGTGAGTAATACTGTAAACGGAAAATGGTAATACATTTTTATGTACAAATTTGTTCTTTAAATTGCAGATTGAAAATGAGTTGGAAAATGATTCCATATTCTCATACAAATCAGACAATAGCCGACGAGCCTCGACAACAAATAATAACAATCCAAATATAGTCGATATACCAGGTAGTCCCATAGCAGTACGTTCCAAGTAAGCATTGCCCATGCACTTCAGATTGTTTTATGTTTCACTTGTTATTATGGATTCAAAATTTTGACACTTACAGCTCCGAAACAGCTGAACATGAACGCAACCGTGAGCTGCAGAGTGAGCGACAGGCGACAACGATGTCCGGTAGTGCGATCGCATGAGAATTATTTCTCTGATTTAGTTACAGTTTTACTAAGCATATTTGTTTTCAACCATTCAAACATTTGAATTAAATGTATTGAAATGCAAATTCTAACTGTATCCAATTTATTTTTCCCTAATGAACGCATAACGAAGCAATATAGTGAAACCTAGAATAATCTACACGAAGTAGAGAAAACCCTTTCTTTATCAATTATGAGCTGCTGCCCGCAAATGCTTTATGTTGTTGTACTATCGTTATTATTTCGTTGTTTTTGCATAAATCGATGCATTTTTAATATGGAAATTGTTGCCGCCGCACCACAAAACTTACTATAATAATAAATATACTCAAAAGCAAAAAATTCTTTAATGAATTTGCTTTATTGACGTTTAAAACCTCAGATGGTGACAAAGTATGTATGTATTTAGTTTATAAATGTTTTCCTGGCGTCTAATTTTTATACATAACATATAAATAGGTAAAAATCAAAATAAAATGAAATCACAAGCATATTTTTTAATTCCATTAAATAGCTTTGAACTAGTTTTTTTTTACAAAAAACAATCAATTAAAACAGTTACTTTTGCCATTTGTGATCCTTAGGGAAGATTTCAAATTTCATATTTTTGACAGTGTAATGTACTACAAAATAACGCCGCATAATTAAAACAAAATATATAGAAATGTTTGCAAAAAAAAAAAAAAGAAATGGCCTAAGGCCCAACAAAATGTTATATTATCGTTTTTCACGATATATGTATGTATTGAAATAATAATCTAGTCTAGGCTTGATATTAGCTATGCAAATGATAAGTTATTTAAGCTAAATGCATGTTTGTATAAATATTGGCGTATAGCAGGCTTTGGTAAATTAATGCACTTTAAGTGAACAAAGGAAAATTATGAGTTGAGGAAACAAATACTACATTAGTCCACTTTGTGGTCTATAAGAATAACTACTACTCACACAAAAAAAAGTAATATAGCTACAACAGAGAATTTTTCCTAATCTGAATAAGAATAATTAACTGAACAGACGAGTTGAGGGGAACAACAAAATAAAGAATGTTAAATCCCCACACAATAATAATATGAGGTTAGAGTGCTTCAAAACATAATTGCATTGCTACAATGAAACATAGTGAATTGTTTAAGTTGTTGAGTTGCTCGCAAATCTAAAATCTAAAATACTACCTTATACAGACTTGAGTAATTTTCACATTCTTGAAAGACCACACGTCTTGGCCAGTCCAAGACAGCTGTCCAACAACTACACAAGTTTCAAAAATTTACTTATCATTGTAAACCATGTTTCAATACAGTATTTTATTATAGAAATTGATTTTGTAGCCGTTTTCGTAATCAATTTATCCGTACGATTATGATATTTTGCAACCAAAAGACTAATAAAACAATGATGAATAAATATAAAGCAAATCCAAACACAAACCGTCCATTTATCCAGTAAAAGCTATCAACATAAAGGCAACTCAACAACTCAAACAATTTGGTCATAAGAGATGAAGCTGAAACTGTGAGACAGCAATAGGCATTAACATATAAAATTAAATGGAAACACAAATGGAATCGTGATTAACATACATAAAATATGCATATATCCATTAATATGTTAACGAAAATTAAAAATATCTCTCAACTTAGCATCAAACATCATCAAATACAATTATAAAGTATAAATAGATTCTAACTTTGAAAATGGCGGCAAAAATATATGCAATAATATTATTATGGGATTACTTTTTAACATAAGCTACGCAATGATCGCCAAGATCTAAGCTAAAAATCGCTACATTTAATTCTGCGCAATCTAACTATCAATCAGCAACTCGAATTATTAGACATACGCGTACATTCAAAATTCAGCTCACCGAAAAAATGGCATTGCATATATACATACATAAATAAACACATATATTTATTGAACTTATACATACATACATATATTACATATACACGAATATCCTATGAGATCTTTACATACCCTATTCTGTATTCTGTACTTATTTGTACATATTATAGTACATTTAGTTTCCTACATTAAATGCCCAATATTCTCACAAATATTTGTACTACGTATATACATAACTACATACAATACAAACATACAAAAATTGCATACAATACTATATCCTATTGATAACATCAATGCTGCATTAAAATTTATATAAACATATATATAAAAGCGCTATAACATAAAAGAGAGTTCATATTTTTCACATGACGAAGGCGATCGAAAAAACCATAGTAAATAACCAATTTGCTCTATACTATACAAAATTGATAAAACAAAAACACCAAAAAAAAAAAAATTGATAAGTAAACGCTTAAAGTATATTTAAATACAATCTTATACTCAATGCTGCATTACCTTAAATAGCCTAACAGATAACAGTTATTGTGCTAATCTGAATAGAGGGAGAAAAAACAAGAATGTGCTTGGTGAGTGCGAATATAAGCAGCTTTTTGTTTGTGATTATACTTATTTAAAAAACATTAAAAGATATAACACGTTGTTTAACAAAATAACTAAATAATGAAATATTGTTCTTGTAAAAACAAATTCGAAAAACACATAAGCCACTAACCTACCAAAATATTAATTTGATTCGCATTTGAATTTCTTATGCAATAAAACATGTTGATTATAATCCCTTTGCAACGGATACGTTGAAGAAGAATCTAAACATCTCACATTGTGCGGAACTACGCTCTGGCAGCAGAAAACTCTGTTCAACAAATTTTAATAAGATTGCGGCCTTAAGGTTTTACCCGATTATGATGTATTTTCGAGCAGTCAAATATGGGCACTACGAAATATCCATTTGTCCGAAATCACCTTGTAATGTATTGCGAATATGTGAGCACAACCTATATCTTTCATTTTAATTTTATTGAAACTTATGTTACCCAACCATTGCGAAAAATCGGAAAATAAATTCATTTATCGTTGTCTGGATACGGATAATTGGATGACTTTTTGGTGTCCATTTTTGAAATTATTGCCTATTTTTAAACTGTGAGATATCATTTAAATATAATATTTATTACGAGTCCCATTATCAAAGGCATTATTTTTTAAAACTATATTCAATATTCATTTTATAACAATCAGTAAGATATACAATAAATTTTTGTTTTAATTTTTATCAAAGTTCGTTTAATCAGTTCTTTTTCTTACATAGCGAAGTACAAAATTTACTGTTTCGACTGGGATATTTTCAGTTCTTTTCCAATAAATTTTATTTTTTTAGGTAATATGTTTAGACCCTTTACTTTGAAAAAGTATAAAGGGTCTTTTAACTTAGTGCAAAGGGGAAATGTGTGTAACACCCAGAAGGAGGCAGGTGGCAGACAATTCAATTTAAAATAATCGTTTTTACCGAAACTTGGTTAACACCGGATATTTTAAATTCTGAAATTCTTTCTGCAAACTTCACTATATTTAGGCGTGATCGCATGTCTCTTCGTGGTGGTGGAGTACTTATAGCTATTGACGCTAGTCTCTCAGTAGTGCAAATTCAATGTTGCTCGCTTGACATCGAATTTGTTACTGGCAAGATCCGTTTTAGTGGTCTCAATCTTTATGTAACTTGTTCGTATATTCCTTCTTCTCATATTTTTGTTTACCTTACTCACCTTTCTGCTATTAGGACAATTACTTCCTCTTTTACGGATCTTGATCTCCTTATCGTTCTTGGTGATTTCAATATTGCTGGGATTTCTAGGCTATCTTCTGCTGAGTCGAGTTGAGTTGAGGGTCTGTTCGTCTTATCATTGACTCAGGTGAATGATATCCCTAATTCGCTGAATAGAATGCTTGATTTGATCTTTGCTTTGGATTCTTCTTCTATTTCTGTATCCCGTACTTTACCTATTTCCATCCCTGAGAATATGTTTCACCCATCTTTGCAGGTGTCGATCGCCCTACCAGTTTCTTCTTCTGCCTTGATTAATACTATATCAAGGGAGTGTGCCCGTTGCTTTCGGAAGTTCGATTTTGCTTAACTAGCACAGCTTCTATTCCAAACTGATTGGTCTCGTCTTTTTGCGTGCGGTGACATGAATAGTGCAATTGATATCTTTTATTCGACATTGAACTCTTTGTTCGATGCTTGTATTCCTTCTACTAGTTTACCACAGAGGTCGCATAGACCAATATGGTTTACTAGGGAACTAGCAAGTTTGAAAAATAGAAAGTCGAGACTTTATAAGAAGTTTAAAGAAAGTGGCTCTTCTTCCGACTTCTCACTTTATGTAGTCGCACGTTCCAACTTTCTGATGGCGAATAATACTTGCTATCAGGAATATTTGGGAAGATGTAGGATTCAGTTTAATAGGGATCCGAAAAGTTTCTATGATTTCGTCAACTCGAAACGTAGGATATCGACATTTCCGAACCTGGTTGGGTTTGAGAATAGGTCGGCTAAAGGGGATCAAGCTTTCGCTGATCTCTTTGACAACTTTTTTCATACAACTTATTCCCCTAGCGATTTTATTAAACGGCAGACTTATCCTTATAAGTTGAATACATCCAATTGTGTATTCCATCCCTTAATTACGGAAAGCTTACTTTTGGGTGAGTTGATGGCCACCAAGCCTATATTCTCACGTGGACCCGATGGAGCGTCTGGTTGTGTGCTACGCCATTGCGCTGGTAGTCCTTGTAAACCTTTGTAAAAGTTGTTGAATTTGTTCGTTGAGTCTTGCTCCTTTCCACAAATTTGGAAGGAGTCTTACATAATTCCCCACCTTAAAAAAAAAAATTAAGTTTGATGCAAATAATTATGGAGGTATATGTAAGCTGATAACTTCTCATATTCAAGATTTATGTAAATCTATTATTTCACCTATTCAACATGGATTCGTGAAAAATAGATCTACAACCACTAACTTATTGGAATTAACTTCTCTCGTAATTAAGGGATTTGAAAATAAAATGCAAACGGTTTTAATTTATACTGATTTTAGTAAAGCGCTCGATTCTGTCAACCATGCGCTCCTCCTACACAAATTCGACCTTTTAGGGTTTTCTAAAAATTTAACTTTATGGATTTCTGACTACCATTTAGGTCGGTTTCAAAAAGTATATTTCAAGGGCTCTGTCTCTAAGCCAGATATTGTAACTTCTGGTGTACCTCAAGATAGTCATCTTGGTCCCTTACTATTTACATTATTTATAAATGATTTGCCCTCAATTTCTAAATACTCTTCGGTTCTTATGTACGCTGATGATGTAAAAATTTGTCTATCCTATTGCGACTCCGATGCAAACTGTATTTTGCAAAATGAATTGGATAATTTCTACTTGTGGTGTTCTACAAACCTGCTGAATTTAAATTGTAGTAAATGTAATTAAATGTCTTTTTATAGGGATACTCCCCATTTGAATTCTTATAAGCTTGCCAATACAGTCCTGGAGCGAGTCGAATAATTTAATGATCTCGGTATTCATTTTGATCCAAAACTTAAGTTTGATAAGCATATCTCACCAATCGTTGGTAGGGCTATGAGAGTCCTGGGATTCATTAGGCGCTGGTCAAAGGAGTTGAACGATCCGTATACTACTGAAACCCTGTATACTGCTCTATTTCGCCCTATTCTGGAATATGGATGCTGTGTTTGGGGTCCCCAGTAGAGATTCCACCAAGATGGAATTAAGTCGGTGCAGAAACAGTTTCTTCTTTTTGCATTGCGTAATCTTAATTGGGATACTAACACTCGCCTTTCCCCGTATCGAAGTAGACTTTTGTTAATTAATCTTCCTTCTGTTTCAGACCGTAGAATAATGCTTGGTGTCATGTTTATGCGCAAGTTAATTAATGGTGAAGTCGACTCTCCTGAGATCATATCCCAAATTAGATTTACTGTTTCGGTTAGAAATACAACAAACTTTTTTCCCTTATCTCTTTCTCGCTGTAGAACTACATATTTAGAGTTCTTTGTAGTGAGTACAATAGCCATTTTAAAATTATTTCCAGTGCCAACTCTGTACCTCTACTAAGATGGACGCTTCTGCAATACCTTTCCCGTAGATAATACTTAGTTTTGTTTAAATTTGTATATTGTTTGTAGCTTCTTTCCGCGATCCATCGTATTTTTTCTGCTCGATGCTCGGTGCGCCCCTCGGTCGGATGGGCGTTGGTGGGCTGCGTATTGGCTTGGGTTCGCGCGTTAACAAGCACATGCTTGGTGTCCCTGGACCACTTGAACACGCTGCCGGTAGTATGTCAACGCGCCCAGAATAAAGTAAAGGGTCCAAAAATTATGTAACTGTTTTATACCATATACAAAACTAAAGAAAAATTGGCCTTTCAATTTGTTTTTAATACCTAATCAATACAACAACAAAATTTTTTATTTGTTAACGAGATATGTATGTATGTATTTGATTTTTCCCGCTAGAAAAACTGTTTCGCCCTCTGTGCATCTCCATGATTAATATTGAGAAACATCTGATAAACTGATAACTTCAAATGATAATGTTTACATTATTATAATAAACTAAATCTGAAACATGAAAAAAAAACAAGAATGACAAGAAAAAAAATGGAAGAAATGAAATGAAAAATTCAGACTGTCAAGTTGCGTAGTTTATTACGCTTCATAAGATATTTTGAACTTTTAACTTGACATAATTCTATTAAATATTTTTGCGATATTCAGTTTGATATTCAGCTTAAGTGTACGCTTATTTAATATTTAAACGTAACTTCAAATTAATTGTAAATTAATTTAAGCTTGAAATAAAAAGTTATAGAATATGCGTCTGAAAAACCAGATATATTCATGCATAAAAAACAACAATAAATAAGGAAAATAAAAAAAGAAAAAAAACTGATCAAAAACCCAAAAAAGTGCATCTGTTATTAGGTTAAAAGAATTATGGATATTGTTTGCAACAAAATGTATGAAATATTTATTAATATTAATAATAGCATAAAGATACACAACATTCGACACAAAAGAACAAAAATTGTAATTGCAATTCAAAAATAAACTTTAATATTTCAAATACTTGTGAGTTTGATATTTAGAACTGAAAGCCTCCTACTGGGGTTTCCGAAGCATCCAACGCTACATGCGAATGTACATTTTATCAAAAATCAGTCGGAACCGGAGGAGCTAGTTAAGTGATTCTGAAGGGGCTTAGCTGAGGCCACCAGGCGGGTCGGAGATTGCGGATAGCGAACGACCTTTATGTGAGAGGCCAGCTGTGTATACTAGGGAAAACTCTAATAATTTTAAACATGTTGTCAAAAAAAAGTCCAAATCGGTCTACTATATCATATAGCTTCCATAGGAACGATCGGGTTAAATTTTAATACCTTTATTAAAGCTAGGTACACACGATGCAAACAATTTGCAGAAAGTTGGTTGCTGCAATGAAATTTGCACGTGTGAACACGAGTGAACCCATTTTGCTGCAAATAAATAACTTGCAAAAATTGCTTGCAGCAATATTTCTTGCTTGTCGTGTGTACACATTGTTTTGCGGTTATCTTTGTTGCGTCAGTTGCTTGCTTGCATATGCTGCTTGCTTTCAGTCGCAATATTGCAGCCAGAAAACAACATGTGGGATCGCGAGAAAACGATAAAATTGATTGATTTGTACGAGAATCATTCTGTTTTATTAAATATTTTGTCAGCAGACTATAAAAATAAGCATAACCCAGCCAGCAATATGAGCATTTTGGGACTCTTTTATGAGGGTTATTTAAGAGTTAGGAGCGCTCATTTTACTATCCAGAAGGAGCGTTTTTTTCCACGTAGGACGTCGCGATTTAGGAGGGTGGAATTTTAGCTCATATCGGACTCCTTTAGGAGGGCGATAAAAGTGTACTTTCACCCTCCTAATGCGGCGAAAAAACCCTCCGAAAAGGCTCCTAAAAGTTACCTTTCTGGGCACTTAAAACCCTCTGAAAAGGCTCCTACCTTTTTGGGCACTTAAATCGCCTCCTAAAGGGCTCTTTTCAAAGGCATATTGGAGTGCAGACTTATATGGAAGAAGAGCACTGAATAAAAGTCAAAAATTGTATTGATTTTATATTTATATTTTATTTACAATATTTTATTCAAAGCTTATATTTGTAATTTAGACTTATGTACATACATATTTTTCTTCAATATTATTTTTTTCTTATAATATTTAATTATACCCTTGGGATTTTGAAAGCCTTTGCGGCGAACTCCTTTTTGTGCGCAGAAAACAGATTGACGACATCTAAAAGAGTTATAAAACATAAAACATTAGAACGGTAATTTAATAAAATTTCAAATGTATAAAAACGAAAATGTATTAAATCTTTAACTTACATTGAAAAATGCATCAGCAAAAACACGAGCAAAATCTGTATATGCATTTTCTATTGTCTTGCACGATTCTTCATTCCCTTATTCTGTTATTTTCGTTCACTTGCCTACTTCAGCTCCCAAAATGCTCATAAATAAGTGCATTTTAGGAGCCCGCGCTCTCACTCCCTCCCAAAATGCTCAGAAATAAGTGCATTTTGGGAGCCCGCGATTTTAAGGCTCTTAATATGCTCCGAAACCCCCAGAATTATGAGCACCCTCCCAAAATGCTCATTTACTGGGCTCTTTTTGGGCACTTAATTATGAGCGCTCCGAAAATTGCTAGCTGGGAAGAAGCGAAATGATTATCGCGAAATTGCTGAAAAATTAATGTAATGATGAAATAAAAACAAAAATTCATTATTTGCCCATTGCATAAATATTTTGACAGGGCAGATCAGTCCAACGGGACAGATCAGTCGGACGGGCCCGACTGTAGAATACCCGGTGCCTTTTATTTTATATACAATTTTATAAAACTGTCACAATATGCGTATCAGCAGAACTTCTTTTTGTTCCCTTTTTACGTGCGCCAGCTGCGCTCCGCTACGCCGCTGCTGTAGCTGCACTTCTGGGCTGCGCTTTCTACTTTGTTTATTAACCGATTTCAATGCGCTTTTCAGGGTAGTTAAATATAATAGAAGAGAGTATATGTACCAAATAACAACCTTCTATGTTCAATATTACGCTTGTTTTTAAACTTTTAAGTTAAACTATTTTGTAGCTTATATCTCCTGTGTTTACTAACCAAATTTAATGCGCTTTTCCGGACAGTTAAATATAATAGTAGAGAGTATATATTCCGAATAACAACATTCAATGTTTAATATTACGCTTGTTATTCAACTTTTTATGTTAAAAACCACGAGGTTGTTTGGGTTTTATTGATTTTTGGGCGTAAAGGGAGCGTGGCATCCAATTTTCAAAACAAACTTGATCTGCGTAAGATAACTACCTATCTATAGCATCCGAAACGGTATCGCTAGCTTTTGTAGTTGCTGAGATCGACGCGTTCATCCAAACAGACGGATAGACAGACGGACATCGCTAAATCGACTCAGCTTGTCTCCCTGATCAAGAATATATATACTTTGTGGGGTCTGCCACGCCTCCTTCTGCCTGTTACATGCTTTCTGACAAAGTTATTAACCCTGTTTTTCCCATTTTTCAATTGGCACAGGGTATAAAAAGAGTGGCCAGGGTACTATACCAACTATACCAGCAATTGGGAGTTTTTCGATGCGCTTTCTGATGCATTCCGTTTTTTTTTTTTTTTTTTGTTTTTGGAAATCCACTCTTTTACCTAACACTTTCTTTTTTTTGCAGACTCTAATCTTCTCACTTTTTTACGTTTAATTAAAGTTGCTTATATAGCAATAGCAGCAACTGTCGATTTTTGTGCCGACATAATATTCACACGTTGTTATTCCTTGCCTTTCACAAAACAACAGAACTGGCAAATGCGTGTCACTTGCAAGAACTGCATGCAAAAAATGAAAACACGTGTAGACATTAACGCAATAGATTGCACGAAATAGCCATGCAAAAGTTTGCGTGCAAGACAAAAATTGATTGAAGCAAGAAATTTGCCTGCAATATTTGCATAGGTGTAAACATTTGTGCAAACTTTTGTTTCAAACTATTTTCAACTTGCTGCAAATTATTTGCATCGTGTGTACCTAGCTTAAGAAAAAACTGTTTAATCTATTCTTAAACGGTAATGACACAATTCAAGCGACCACTGTGGGGCGTTACCAAGTATCGGTGCGTCAACAAGGAGCTTGTGATTCCTCAAGACAAGATCTGTGATCTGTCCACAATCTCAAGGTTAGCGCTCTCCCATAGTCCCTCCAGAGTGGGTACTGCTTTAGTGATCCACTCCAAGGTCAGATCATCTTGATATTTAATGATCTTAACCCCGTTGAACCATTCAGCACCATCGAATCTTGGTGATTTTACTCCGGCTGGGATCATTGCAAAGATGACTTTAAGCAGCTGCACTTCCAGGGTTTTCCACTGCTTCTCAGTCATCTTTCCATTCGGGTCGTTCCTGTTGATTGCCAGTTAGTTATTAATTTACAAAACTCGTATTGAAGTGGCAGTAAACTCAAATAACAAGTTTTATACATTATTATATTACTTAGTACTATTCTAATCGCCAACACATACAATTGGGTTTATAACGCATTAGATGCATTTGGAATAAGTGTACATAATTGCATTAAAAAACAAAATTGGAGTATACGGAGTATACGATACTTTTGTGGTTACGACTCGGAATATTCTTAATGGTCAGAATAACAAGGGGTTGAAAATGTATAGAGCCGCTTAGGAGGAAATAATTTAAAATTTATGTTTAACTTATATTATATATAAAGCTCATATCACAAACGTGTACATATAGTATGGCATAAATATTTTATTTTGGTTGGTGGTGGTTGTTGCACTGCTTTAAATACGCCAATCAGCACTGAAAATGACGTCATTTCCCGTTACAACACCTGTTTTTTACAAGCATGCATGGGCGAGTGTAAAGAGAAAGCGTGTTAGAAAGAGAGAGATTGAGAGACAGAGAGACAGAGAGGCCACCCATACATTTAACGTATGGCACCTTGGTAGCTTTTAACAAGTGAAGCTTTCGTAAGAGGACCTGCTCAGAGAGTTTTACTACGAAAAAGCTCAAAAGTGCAAGTCCGAAAAGCAAGCGGCGCATCCGAGTTTATTCGTTTTCTTTCGGCCACTCTGTTAGTTTATATGTTTACGTAGTATAAATTTGAAAGAAAATGCGTGCCAGCTACATGAAAAGAAAAACTTGGTCATTTCAGTGTTCAGTTCGGGTCGCGTTTGCAGCGAAAACGGATCAGCATTGCCCAAAGTTCACGATTTAAGAAATAAGACGCAAAATGCCAATATTCTAACGGAGTAATATTGACTGCAACATTCCGGGTGATTCTTTCTATACGGTAAACGTCAATCCTACATGAAATTGCGTTCAAAATAAAAACAGCGTTTGCCATTAAAAATACACCAAAATAATATTACATTTGAAGTTATGTTATTATTTGACGTTTTCCCATTTTTCAATTCCCAGTGTTGCACTGACAACTTCATGCAACTGCCGCGAGTTATGTAAAGCTTCTTGGCGTTAGTGTTGGTGTTGTACTATTACGTGTGTATGTGCGTGTGCGAGTGTGTGTGTGGTCATTCGATGGGCAAGGAGCTATAACAACAACAACAGCTCTAATGTCAAGAGTGTAAAACAAAAACTGAAGTTGTTCAAACCAAACAATCGCCACTTAAACTGCAAATTTGATTATAAAATATCTTCAAGCAGTGTGAAAATAATAACTCGAGGCTGTCGAAGAATAAATCGACACATATTTATATATACACATATACATGAATACGGAGTGTACTTAAAACCGGACATATCCCGAATTAAAACTCGTATAAATCGCACCTTTACTATTTGACCTGAATAAAATACATAACTGCAAATATACACACACATATGTATGCATATAGCATGTATTTTAACAAAGTCTATCGGTAGATATGGTCGCCACACACTCACACTCACACTCGCACTCGCACTCACACTCACACTCGCACCCGCACTCACACTCAGAGCCACAATCAATATGAATAGCATTTAAGCTGCGCTCGAATAGTTATTAGGCAAATGAGAAACAACACTAACGAATGCCAAGAGCCAGTGTGTGGGGTGGGGCGGGGTGGGTGAGGGGAGCTGGGCTTTACAGAGGTGGGGAGAGCTAGAGAAAGGTGAGGTGAGATGTGGTCAGCTGAGCTGAGGTACTGCAACCAGAGGTGAGAATGGGGGATGGAGAGTTTTCTTACCGCACGCGAAACAGTTTGCTTTTCGCGGTCTTATTTTGTTTTATTTTTAGATGCACTTTTCTTTCAATATTAGTGTCAAGGTGCAACTTGTATGTGTGTGGACACACAGGCAGCGGCGACATCGCCAGACATGGGGCATAAGACATGAAATATATAATAATGCGAATGAGATAAACCCAAAAGCAAAATCCAAATCAAAAAAAAAAACCAAGAAAAGAAAAAAAAATGCAAACAGCAAGCAAAGCAAGCCAAAGTGGTGGCAATCGAAACTTACAACGCCAACATAGGAATCCCAATAAAAACAGCCTCAACGGAAGAATCGAATCAGGAAGGACAAGACTTTTCACAATCACCAGAAATAAATTGCATTTTTGTGTTTCAAGCTGGCAGTGACAATTAGGCAGTTCATAAACAGATAGACCGACAAGTATTTGTTAATCCATGTGACGACCTTTAATTTTCAATCGGAGGCTTCAAATATTTTTCAAATATTTCAAGATAAATAAAGCACTGTAGTTTACCCAATAAATAAACAACCCTGTGCCTACTGCCCTGTGAGGCACAGTCGTCAAGGCGAGAATAAGCTATGGGGCAGGGATCAGCTTACAGCCGACCCACATTACTTAAATTACAAGCTACACGCAAAGGCTGTGCAACCCAAATGCTCAAAACCACACTCACTTTTGGTTTTCGGCACCGCTCAGTCACCAGCCACCACTCAGTCAATCAGTCAGTCAGTCATTTACTCAGTCAGTCAGTCAGTCATTCACTCAGCTAGCCAGTCTGTCAGTTCAATCAGTTGGAGAAAAGCCTCAGTCTGATGGACAGCGTTATGAGTCAGCGCCAATGACACAAATATTGCGTGTCGTGGCTTTTGGGTGGAGCCTTCCTCAACAGGAAGTGAATAAAAACAGGGTATGGGGAAGCGCGTGTCTTGGGCAATGTTACATTTTTTGTTTTTTGCTTTTGGGTTTGTTTTTGCCGTTGGCACAATAATTCTATGCATTTCAATGGTTTTTGTGTTCAATGTTAAGGATTGTCAATCGAATGTCTCTTCACTCTAGTAATAAAATGCTGCACAGCAGCCAAAATATCAAATACAAGCACTGCAGTACAGAGCATGAGAAAAATATATGTATATAACACGCTTATGTGCATATTTTCAACCTGCCTTAAATAAAATTAAATTTACCGTGCTAACTATTTGTTTCCTTCTGATTTCGCTTGTGCCACAATTCAACAATTCTATTGAAGCTATTCTATATAAGCTGTTCAAATTTCTTCGGTCTCTTTCGAGTAAGATTTCAAAATATGGCAAGCTATAGGAGCCATGGACAGCATTTTGGGATTTAGGTTCTTCGAGCTTGTTTAAGATATCTAGTAACCCCACCCCCATGCCCTCACCCTTGTGTGCGGGTATGTGTGTGTGTGTGTGTGTGTGTGTTTGTGAACGTGTGTTCCGTTATCGCCAACAAGCTGCAAGTTAAGTTTTGTAGATTTGTAGTGATTATCGAAACCCAAAGTAAAGTGCCACTGTCGGTTACGTCCGAATGTAGCCTCCCTTTCGATTGATCTGCACCGTCCTTACTGGTTATTTCAAGACCCTGTAGCCATGAAATGGGTACAAACAGGGTTTACATCTTTAGACATTATAAAGTTAAAATAGTCAATTCCAATTTTCAATTATCTCGCATTCAGTCTGCCCGTGTTTTTACTTTATGTTTCTCAACTAGCGTTAACTGCTTTCAAAATAAACACAAATTATGTAGCAGCTGTGTTATTTATATACATTTTTATTATCTGCAAAATTGTCCCACGAGCAGTGCAAAAACAAACGTGACAATGATCTCCAACTAAAAATAGTTCGTTTAGGCAAATAATGAACTAGATTTGGCACTGATGTGTATATATTGAACATTGTATATCAGAACAAGAGAGGCCAAGTGATTTATAATAAAAAATATCAATTAATTTCGGTTACTGTTAGCCGAATCCAAACATGCTTAATGTTAGCTATAAACCAGAAAGGGCGGAGCTCTTTGAGCGGGCGCGCCCGACTGTAAAATACTGTATACGGTGCTGGAAAATACTGCACTGTATTTTTATACCTTGTGCCCATTGCAAAATGGAAAAACAGGGTTAATAACTTTGTCAGAATGTATATATACTCCTGATCAGGGAGATGAGCTGAGTCGGTTTAGCGATGTGCGTCTGTCTGTCCGTCTATTTGGATAAACGGTAGGTAATTATCTTACACAAATCAAGTTTGTTTCGAAAATTGGATGCCATGCCCCCTTTACGCCCAATAATTAATAAAATCCATGAATAACGAGCGTAATATTAAACATAGAATATTGTTATTCGGAACATAAACTCTCTTCTAATATATTTAACTATCCTAAAAAGCGCATTGAAATCGGTTAATAAACAAAGTAGATACTATAAGCTACGCTATTGGCAGCGCAGCAGCAGCAGCGCAACACAGCGTACGTCAAAAGTGAAGAAGAAGAAGTACTACGGCTACGCTTAAGAGGCCCATCCACGGCATATTTGTTTGGCAATCAGTGTTTGATTTCAAAAAAGAAAGTTTGCCACCAACGAGGGCAAACATTCTTTCAAACAACATTTGAAAAAATGTTCAGCGAGTCAACAAGTTAGCGGATAATGACGCTGTAATTGCCTTAATGTTATTTTCAAGAAAAAAACCAGTAGAAACGGAGCTACTGTCAGACGTAACTGACTGTAGCAGACCCTTTACTTTACTACTACTATGTTACTACTATATGTACATACAAGGAACACCACCCCCCTCTACATAGTGATGAAAATTGATTGTGGCATATCGAGCCCTTCCCGCGAAAAAAACGTAACCAACAAAAGCAAATTTTACAGGAGAACGTTTTTTTCGCGGGAACGCGTCTGAAATTCGCAGCAAATCTGGCGCTTGCGATATAATTGACAGGCTGATATCTCAGCAAATACGCAAGAAATGAAATTTTTTGTGTAGATGAGTTGGGTGATTATGAACATAATTGCATCAAAAACCGAAAATCGAAAAAATGTTGGTTACGTCTTTTTCGCGGGAAGGGCTCGATATGTTTGCTGTTTCTAATCTGATCAAAACGACATTCACAGCGTCGTTAGAGAATGCCATAATCTAGTTACTTACCAAATTACAAATCAATAGCTTGGAAACTGTGGCTACAGTGGCTTTTTTGTCGGAAAAGGGGGGAGGTATCCAAAATCGAAAACAAACTCGTACTGCTTACTGATTAGGAGAATCTAAATCCTGAATATGGTGTCGTTAGCTCTGATAGTTGCTGAGATCTAGGTGTTCATACAGACGGACAGATAGACAGACAGACAGACAGACAGACAGACAGACAGACAGACTGACTGACAGACTGACAGACGGACATGGCTATATTGACTCGGCTTGTCGTTCTGATCAACTATTACAATGCTTATACAACGCGAGGTGGCAGAAACTATATTGTATCCCTGTCCTGCAGCTGCAACTGAAACTACAAATTCAATTACATTTGGAACAAAAGCAATAACCACAGAAAGAGGAGCCAAAGGAAGCAAAAGTTGGAGCTGTTGGAAAATCTATTGCTTAATAGGTAAGTCCTAGGATTTTATTAGTATGTACATTCTAGTCTGCATATTTGTTTTCCCTTAGTCAGCCTGTCTCTGCGTCTCTCTGCGTTCTCCCTTCCTCTCTCTTTATAGCTAACTCGAGTATCGCTTTACTTTATTTATACGAGGGTGGTCCGATAAGTACCTGACCTTCGAAAGAGTTATGGAAATTTTAAAAAACTGTCAATTTATTTTTCAACATAGTCTTCTTTTAGCTCGATACACTTGATCTAGTGATGCTCCAACTTATTTAACCCGTCTGAAAATTTTTTTTTCTCGAGGTCTGCAAAATAGGCCGGGTACTTGTCGGACTGCCCTCGTATACCCAAAAACTCAATGGTTGCGTTTACGGATGGGGCGCTCCATGAATCGATAACCATGAACCGATAACGATTATTTCGCTGGAAATTGCAACCCTAAATGTTGCATAACTGTGAAATCGCGTGGAGCGCATATAGCGTACAAACTTTGCGCTCCATTGCTAAAATTATCTCTCCATGCATCGATAACAAATAAAAACGGTTGATTCCAATCGAAAATGTAAACAAAGCAAGCCCGACTGTCTTGTGCCAACTTGTACAGTATATAATTAAATATATTTTCGATGCAATTTTAATAAAATTCACAGAATTGACATTTATTAACTTAACTTTACTTAACTTAATTAATATGTGAATAAAAATTAATTGTTCATCATCAATTTATAATGGGTACAAGGTATGAAAAATAAACAAATGTTTAATTATTTAAATATAATTTTATAAAACTGTCATACAAAGCGTATCATTAACGGCTGCGCTGCCATGGCACGTGCGATGCAACGCATGGAATATTACGTAGCTTATGTCTCCTGTGTTTAATAACCGATTTCGATGTTCTTCTCCAAGATAGTTAAATATTATACAATAAAAGAGAGTATATAATCCGAATAACACCATTCTATTTTGTTCAACTTTTTATGTTCAACCAGAATGGGCGGAGCAGATCAGTCGGACGGGCCCGACTGTCTTATACCCTGTGCCACAGTTCGCGCTGCGCGCTCGCAAATACAGTTTATAATTTAAATATTTTAAATAAAATTTAATTTATTTATAAAGAATAGTATGGGCGCGCTTCGTTTCGTTTATATCTTTTGTGTTTATTAACCGATTTCAATGCGCTTTCAAGATAGTTAAATATAATAGAAGAGAGCTTTTGTTCCAAATAACAACATTCTATGTTCAATATTACGCTTGCTGTTTAACTTTGTATGTTCAAATGTTCGCACAATTGCCCAGCAGCGTGCTTGGTATCGCCATCCCTCTCTCACACTATTCCAAGCGTAATGCTGCTGAACTGCAACGGCGTGTGCATGCAGTATTACGGCGCTTATATCTCCTTTGTTTATTAACCGATTTCAATGCCCTTTTCAGGACAGTTTAATATAATATAAGAGAATATATATTCAACAATAACAACATTCTATGATTAATATTACGCTTGTTTCTGAACTTTTAAGTTCAACTATTGTGTAGCTTATATCTTAACCGATTTCAATGCGCTTTTCAGGACAGTTAAATATAATATAAGAGAGCTTATGTTCCAAATAACAACCTTCTATATTGAATATTACGCTTGTTATTTAACTTTTTATGTTCAAAAACACGAGGTTGTTTGGGTTTTATTGATTTTTGGGCGTCAATGGGGCGTGGCATCCAATTTTCAAAACAAACTTGATCTGCGTAAGATAACTACCTATCTATAGCAACCAAAACGGCTTCTCTAGATTTTGTAGTTTCCGAAATCGACGCGTTCATACAGACAGACAGACAGACAGACAGACGGACATGGCTATATCGACTCAGCTCGTCTCCCTGATCAAGACTATATATACTTTGTGGGGTCTGCCACGCCTCCTTCTGCCTGTTACATACATTCTGACAAAGTTATTAACCCTGTTTTTCCCATTTTTCAAATGGGCACAGGGTATAAATATAATTCTATAAAACTGTCACACGAAGCGTAGCAGCCTTTGTTCTTCTATATGCGAGCGATGCAACGCCTGAAATATTGTTTCTTTATATATCTCCTGTGTTTTTGTTAACCGATTTCAACGAGATTTTCACAATAGGTCAATAAAATGGATGACATTGTATGTTCCGAATAACAGCCTTCTATGTTTAATATTACGCTTGTTATTCGGTTTTATCGATTAGAGCGTGAAGGGGGCGTGGCATCCAACATTTGAAATAATCCTCATCTGCGTATTGCCCGATAGTCGAGCAGT